>JAWNKX010000411.1:0-348101 GCA_035041755.1 Cacoxenus indagator
TCCAGTCTACTTTGTAGCTGGGTGAATTTTGATACCACTTGGCACCGCCCCATGTGAGATCAGTATGTGTTCACTGCAAATCAGCTAAGTTAAAAAAAAAAAGAAAAAGTTGGACAGACTAGAAATCTGTAAACCTACAGATCAGCAATAAGCTATTAGCATCTAACCAAAGAGTATACAATATATAGGGTTTCCAATCTTCTCTTACAACTCTTTGGGAAATTGTATCTTAACGGTAACCTTACACCTCTGTTATTAACATCGAATTTACAGCAAAGTGAAAACTGAACGAGATGGGCCGTACTTATTTTCTATTCTTTCCTGCGAATCTGTGTTCTGATAGTTGAATTATTATTATTACTTTATGAATATTACTTTTTTCTTGTGAAAGTTATATCTTTAGACAAATAAATATCTTAAAATTTTAATACGGTAACATGAATTAACAAAAAGTAAAATAAAAGTCAAAACTTATGTCTGCAAGAAAATTAAATTTTTTTTAGTGATTAGTCGACAAACAGTGGTAAGCGAATATTGGAAACAATAGAAATGCGATAGCGAAGGCGATGCAAAAATAGCGATATAAACGATTTTTTGTGTGTTTTTGGTATTTGTTTCATATAAATTGATACATTTTCTGATTTATTTTAGATAGTTTAAATAGACTCGTAAAAGATCGCACATTCTTTATCCGTCGGGCTAGATGTTACATCGATAACGAATTGAGGGATGCGCAATTGTTTGGTTTTTGAATTCTACAGTTAAAAATTATATATTAAAAAATCAACGAAGTAGGTAACAGGCGGTTCCAGCACAAATTCACGCATTTTCCAAATTGATAGAACAGCCAAAATAACTTTCGATCAACGAATTCGAAGTGTTAAGTCGATTTGTCATATACTCTCGCACTCCAAATTTAACTAAACGAAAAGTAAAACAACAACTAGTAAAATAAGGAGTCAAGGCTGTTCTGGACTCAGGAATGCCTGTTAAACGCAGTCCCCCGACAGCGCGCAGCATGCAAAATCGGCCAACAAAAAACATAATGAGCGTACCCCACGTTCAAACAGCTGTTAGCACAATAAACAACAACGCATACCTTATCACATCATCCAACAGTTCAAACAACTGCATCATCAACAACAACAACAGAGAACCTAACCAAGCTTCCCTTGCCGCTAATTTCGAGAGAGAGCGTTCATACTCTCCCGCAATACAGCAAACAATTTCACACCCACAAGGTGAAAACTTATCATCAATACAAACAAACGCAACCTCTCGCTCTACCGCACAACTAACTGTCAAGACCTCTATGGCCACCGGTAAAATGCAGCCTCTGCCGTGGAGTGCACAATGTGCTTCACCAACGAAGCCCCTCTCCTCTTTTCAACCAACAACAACTACATCAACTACTACAACAACGCTCGCTCTGGCTTCAGTTGGAGTGTTCACAACAAGGGCAACAACGACTATAACAACCACCATGGCAACACGATCAGCTATATCATCTGTTTCCTCTATATCCAAAGTAAGTACAACAAAAACAACATCAAGTAAGCAGTACGATACACAAAACATAAACAACGCCAACACTCAAGAGTCCAGCCCAAAGAGAAATAGGAGCAAACAATCTCCCAATAACAGTGCTGAACAAAACAACACTAGCAAAAACAAGAGAAATAAAAAATGTAACGGAACGCAAACAATACTGCAACAATACTGGCTAAGTGCACCAAACAGAACCAACAGGTTCGCTCTCCTCTCTCAAGACAATGACAATCAAGCGAACAGTGGTGCGGAAGGTGTTTCCGATGCAACAAATTTGCCAGCACAAAAAAATATTAAATCAGTTAAGCCATCACCAATATATGTTCAAGACGTCGAACCAATTAGCGTTCTTAGCAAAGCTCTAAAAAATATAATTAAACATAATTACATTTTAAAAACGCTGCAGAATAATGAGGTCCGAATACAAACAAAAGATTCTAACAGTTACTCCATACTTATTAAAATGCTGCAAGAGCACAGAACGAAATACTACACGTTCAAACCGAAGGAAGATCGTGGATTTAAAGTAGTGCTCAGGAATATGAACCACGCCACTGACATTAACGAAATAAAAAATGAACTTCTGGACCTAGGGCATGAAGTCATAAACATCCATAATGCACAACAAAAAGTCACGAACAAACCGCTTCCATTATTCTTCATTGAATTGAAAAACAATAAAAACAACAAAGATATTTATAACATAACCACACTGCTCTACACGAAAATCATTTTCGAGCCCCCACACCATAAACGCATAATATCGCAATGCTCAAATTGTCAAAAATACGGCCACACGAGAAATTTCTGCACCAGAGACCCGATCTGCGTCAAATGCGCCGGCAAACACAAAACAATCGACTGCAAAATTGAAGCCAACGGTTAAATAAAATGTGCATTGTGCAGTGCTGCACACACTGCAAACTACAAAGGTTGTGAGATATACAAGGCACTGAAAATAAAAAGAGTTCCATCCCTTAGAGAAACTAGCCACCAAGTTTCGGCTGAGACAGTAGCAATAGCTCCAATCGAAATTCAAAACTTAAAAAAAATTAAGACCGGTTTATCGTACGCTCAAGTAGCTCATGATAAGAATGGCAACAATAATGGCGAAAAGAATAAGATGGAACAACTCACGAATCCAACCAATGAATACATAAGTAGACGCATTGACATAAAAACTGATATTACTGAGATGAAAGACCTGATGAATCAATTGTTTCAACAAGTCACAAATATGATAAACGTCATAACAATTCTCATATCGAAGATGGACAAGCAAAATGGAAACTAAATTAAGGATCATAACTTGGAATGCAAACGGACTGAAAAACCATATTGACGAACTACAAATACTTCTTCATGACAACAGCATTCACATAGCCCTAATCTCGGAGACACATTGCACAATCAAACACTTCATAAAAGTTAGAGGGTACAAAGTGTATACCACAAACCACCCCGATGGCACAGCGCACGGTGGAACAGCCATAATTATTAAGCAGAGCATAAAGCACGACGAGCTTGAGCCATATCAGCATAACTACATACAAGCGACGAACATTCAAATTAATGATCTCGTAATACCACTCATAATATCTGCTGTATATAGCCCACCAAATCATAATAATACAGATAAAGAATATAAGAATTGCCTCAACTCTCTTGGACAACGCTTATTGCAGCCATTGATTACAACGCGAAATACACTATGTGGGGATCGAGGCTAACGAACAAAAAAAGCAAAAATCTCCTCAGCGCCATGCAATTCACACACTCTAAACACTTGAGTACAGGCGAACCAACTTATTGGCCAACAGATATTAATAAAACGCCTGACTTGATAGATTATGTCATCAAAAAGAACCTGGAGATTCGGAAATCTAAAATCTTATCACGATTCGAACTATCGTCAGATCACAACCCTGTAGAATTAACATATGACATGCACGTCACCCCTGCACATGCAAACAGACTTTTGTACAACAACAGAACTGACTGGCATACTTATAAGGGATACATTGACATTAATTAAATGACCAACATCCCTCTTAAATCATATGAGGACATCGAGTCAGCGATATTATTCCTGAATGACACCATTATGAAAGCATTCATATAATCGACACCAAAAAAGAAGCAGCAAAATTGGACATTCTACACACAACCTTAACTACGACGACTATTAAATAAAAAATGTATACTACTGAAAACCTGGTTAACCACAAGAACTCCTGACGCAAAACGGCAGTACCACAAGGCAACAAAAGAGGTTAAAAAAATTATTCAGTTATTAAAAAATAAACAATTAAAATCATATCTCAAGAGCATAACACCAACGAGTAAAACGGACTACTCTTTATGGAAAGCTACTAAAGGATGGACAAATAAAAGTAATCATCAGACTCCTCTAAAAATGGAAAACTGGTTATGGGTAAAGACGAACCTCGACAAAGCTAAAATATTAGCTGACTACTTCGAAAGGGTTTTTACAGAAGTCGCCACCAACTCAGATGATCCACAACTGAACACAGATATTAGAAGAGGTTCAGAACATATAAAACATGAAAAGACCACCATAGGAGAAATAAGAAAATGCATTAATAATGACATAAAGGAAAAAAAGTCCCCTGGATATGACAAAATAAATGGGAAACTCCTGAGAGAACTACCTGTAAAAGCTATAGAATATCTAAAAAACATCTTTAACGCTATGTTCAGACTAAACTATTTTCCGAGAGTCTGGAAAGTAGCTGAGATTATTGCGATCCCGAAACCAGGCAAAGACGCATCAAAAACAGAGTCTTATAGACCAATCAGTCTACTCCCTGTAATCTCAAAAATCTCCGAAAAGATATTAAGAAGTAGACTATTGCCACTACTAGAACGCAGGCAAATTATTCCAAATCACCAATTTGGCTTCCGAAGAAGTCACTCAACGATACAACAAGTGAACAGAGTTACACACAAAATTCTAAATGACATTGAGGATAATAAATTTTGTATTGGACTCTTCTTGGACGTGGAAAAAGCTTTTGACAAGGTTTGGCATAAAGGACTCAAATGGAAACTTAACAATAAATTTCCTCAAAACATAGCACATCTATTAACATCATATATCACAGGTAGATAATTCTTAGTTAAATTTTCAGAAGTGTCCTAGGACTTTTATTATATACAATATACACAGCAGACATACCATATCCCACTCACAATTCGTCGATGATTGCAACTTTTGCAGATGACATAATACTCCTAAGTGCTCATAAAAATATAAATACTGCAACATCCATGTTGCAAGTAGACTTTAATAAAACACTTGACTGGCTTAGAAAGTGGCATATTAAAATAAACAAAATCAGTACAAGTTATATACACTACTAAGACTAGATTCACACCAATACATATAAATATTGACGGAGACGACGTAACCATTCAAAAAGAAGCCAAGTACTTAGGATTATATATTGACAGTAAACTAAACTGGAAACACCATATACAAAAAAAGCGTGACCAAATCAAAATGGAAGTAAGACAACTGCACTGCCTGCTCAAACCAAATTCAAACATTTCACTTGAAAACAATCTCCTAATCTATAAGACAATTATTAAATCAATTTGGACATATAGAGCCGAAATATGGGGAGTTGCCAAAAAATCAATCAAAAATTATTCGCACCATCACAAAAGCCCAATGGTATATCACCAACACGGACCTTCATCGAGACCTGAGAATAGCGACAGTAGATGAGGAAATAATCAATTTAAGCAGAAAATACCAAACCAAAATAAAAAGGGTGAGACCAGTGGACCTCACATAACACATTACTTCATTACATTACTTACTCATTGTTAATTGGTGTTATCTTTAATTGTTTATTTATTGTTAAAATACATGTATTGTTAAATTCCAGTCACAACACTACTTTACAAACTGATTGTAAAATTAAAATTCACCCACTTGTCCTAAATATTAATCTGTACAATAGTCGATTTATATTTCTATAATAGACAATGTACTCTTCTTTTGGGAAAATTAAAAAAAAAATATATATAAAAAAAACACATGACCGCTGTTCATACCTTCGGTCGTAATGATGCCCTCGTCCTCGGCCTTATGCGCCAACATGGGTACATGTATACAATCGCCAATAGTGTAGATGATCGGCAGTACAGTCTGGAATACGCTATTCACTGATATGCGAACACTGTCGTCCTTGACGATACCCACGGCATCCAGGCCCAAGCCTTCAGTGTGCGGGTCAATGGACACAAGCAGTACATCGCAAGTGATATCTTCCTTCTCACCCGACTTGGCATTCTCCACATTGACAGTGACACCGTTGCCCATTGCGTTGGGCGCCCAAAACTTTAGTGCTCAATTTTAATGCCAATCCTTGTTTCTGCAGGACCTTCTGGAAGGTTTTCGACACCTCGCCGTCAATACCAACACCACCAACATGACAGCAATTACTTCAGGACCCAAACGACTCCAAACAGAACCCCACTCCAGACCAATAACACCAGCGCCAATCACTATCATTTTTTTTTGTACCTTTGCTAATGTCAGTGCGTCTGTGCTGAAAACAATAACCTCCTCATCGATCAAGTGAAATCAAGTGAAATATTGCCACACACCGATTGCCCCGATTATTTAAATCACCCGAGTGTGCCATGTGGTAGTAAATAGAATTGTTCAAGAGCGCTTTCGAAGGTATGCAGCCAACATTGAGACAAGTGCCGCCCAATGTGGGTTCCTTTTCAACGTTGACGGTCTTCATGCCCATTTGAGCCGCCTCGATGGACTCCACATAGCCACCTGGCCCAGAGCCTATCACAACAAAATCACACTCATGTGTAGCAGAGAGCTGCGCGTTAAAACCGCCCAGTATGGCAGTATTCGAAAGTAAAGGTGTCTTGACCAACGTGGAGAAAGCAATTCGTATTGTACCCTGCATTTTAGTACAAAATTTAAATTTAAGGCCGTAAAATTAAAAACTGTCGAACTTCTGGCTAGGCTCGTCATCGTCGTCGTCCGCCCCCTCTGTTACAAGTGATACAAGTGAGAGTGATACAAGTAGATAATATAAGGGAATATATTAGTATGTAAGTTAACATTATCAACATCCGGTTGCACCAAGCTCGCTGACGTCGTCTTGAACATTCTGGCCGACCCATTTTGTCTGGCAAAGCGGGAAAATATGCGATCACGATGCTTGCACCGAATATGACAACGCGCATGAGTTCTGCAGTACATGATCGAAGCCAGGGCCGATATCTTAGGCTAAGTCAAATCAGTATGTTCTTAACCGAACCTCGAGTGGCTGTTTGATCGACGGGTATAAAGAAAACAATTTGTCTGGTTAAATAAACATGTCTTTAATCATCTGCTTCAAAACGTTGACTCCTTGTTAGAATACAAATATTGTTAGTTAAATATTGCATTTATGCTTAGCTTGCTATTTATATTTAAATTCCTATATTACGAATACGGTCAATAACTTAAATACTAATTCTACAAGTTCGTTATGCAGTTTATTGATTTGAGTAAATAATTAAGTAAAGAATTATATTTGAATACCTGTGTTGTATCAATGCACGTAATTTTACGAAGCTAACTGTAATGCTCACAAATAACAATTTGTAGTTCCCGTAGTGTAAGGGACTGATTATTTAAAAAAAAAAAAAAGAATACTTGTCTTACAATTTGGTTATTTTGTGTGTTGGCTAATAAAGTTTACTAGTATTGCCCAGTGGTCGAAATCCGACCGCTAATATGAATACAGCATACAAAAGTTACTAAAAAGTCGTGTCTCCGTAATAATATATAGATACTGCCTGTACATATGATATGTAATACATACATATTATGTATAAAAGATTCGGTTTCTAAGACTTCGTTTCTTGCCGTCTACACATTATAGAATAAGTCGCATATGAACGCATACGATAGAGAATGTGTCATTATCCTAATTTGCGCTTTCCCAAGAACTTTGTTAAAGTATGATAATGCCGTCCGCAGTAGAGCAAGCTATATTTCAGTACTTGTTATCATTATTATTAAATTTTCGCACCTGTTTTTTCTTGCTTTAACATCAATATATGTGCAATAAAAAAACGCACAGAAAAATACCTGTTCAACAATATAGTTTTCATTAAAATATATTGACGCTAAGTAGGGTAAAATGGTACTACAAAAATCATATCTCTATATTAATATATAGATATACAGGTCTGATGATAAGAAGCGACAACCGAAAGTTGGTTTAGTATTGACTTATACTATGATACTGGCCTTGACCGCTCATATGGGTGAAACCAATTTTAACCAAATACGTTAAACTAATTCCGATAATGCAAAATAAAGTGAGACGGATAAACAATTATACGCCTTATACATAAGACTTTGCTTGCTTTATGTAGCGATTCATATTGATACGAACACCAAGTAGTAAAATATGGACATGTGTCAATATCACTTCAGTTCCTCTTGAGTGCACACTCTCATTTTATATATAAGTTAACACAATGGCATAAGACGACAACGAAGCTATCGTGTCGACCACAGCAATAGTATGCTCAGCCTATGGGAAAACACTGAGTCTGCTTCCTATTCGTATTTCTCGTGATTATCAACTAAAAATACAAACAGTAAATAATAAATACCAAGAACCCGGAACATAGGACCGGCGTCTAAGAAAAATACTGACGCCAAATGTAATGAAAAATGCCGACACCAGATGTAATAAAAAAATACCGACGCCAGACAAAACACATTTAAGACTAAGCGAAAAACTCACCCTTTCATTGGTAGTAATTCGCGGCAGGGCAAAAAGCAATTACTTTGTTCAGCCGACGTTCAAAATAGTATTTAAGCAGAGTTAAAATAATTTTGCAGGTGTTCTAAAATCAGACTCGTGGAAGCAAGCCGTTGTGCTGCTCACGAAAGTAATAAAATAAAAACAAAATAGAAAACCCAGTCTTGTTTAATTTATATATATGTAGGAAGAGCGCAAGAGCGAGCATTGCGCAGTAGCCGCCGTCTAGTGAAATAGTAATCAAGGCGCGCATAGATATTACATTGCTGTGGCTCGGCCCCAGTCAGTCGCAGTGAGAGTTGCGTATTATAAGGTCGAACGAAATTTTGTTAAACTGAATAATCTTAAATTAAATATACTATCAAACAAGTATTCTACATATATATAAATATATATCTTTGGCGCGTTCCATTATGGTTGTTGTTGTATTAAGATTTACTGCATGCACCTCTTGTCAACTGCTGAGTGAGAACATAGCACAGCTTATCTCTGTTTTTTCGATATCTCTCCTCACAGGTGAAACGCCAGAAACTCTACAGTGTTTCGTTCCTTTCTCTCATTCTACAACTTCGCTAAGAAAGCAGTGAGCCGCATGGATTTTTCAATGATTTTTGTTGGTTTTGTTGTTATAAACGTTTAATTTTCGAACTTGTTTTTTCCTGCTTTACATTCCCAAACTCATAATTTTCATTAAAATATATTGACGTTAAGTAGGGTAAAATGGTATTAAAAAAGTTTCTCTCTGTGTTGCACAATCGATTGTAAGTGGAGAAGATGACGGTAGAGATGACTTAAGTCACAAGTGCGTTGATAATAATTAATTAGAATAAGTGGTTAAACCACATCTCTTAGTTGTAATCACCAGGAACTGAAGAATTAGTACATAAATGTAAAGAGGTATGGTTAGCTTGTAGTATATAAGAAGTATCCATATCCATTCTCGGTCGAGCTATCGGTCGGCAACAGCAGAGTATTAGTCGTCAGCAGCAACAGCAGCACTAGTCTGTGGAAAAAGTTGTAGTTCGAAGCTGAAGTGAAGGAGGCGGCGCGAAATTCAAATACATTCCAACTTAACTTATATACAATTAACTAAAGTACTTTTAAATATATATTACATATAATTAAATGCAATCATTATAAATTCTTACATTTGGGGGCTCAACCGTTGAACAATTATGAATTGCACCGGAGTCGAGACGAAATGTGAAACAAGTCGAAAGTTTTTAAAGTCGAACAAAATTAAAAACAAAAAAGAAAGAATTTAAAAAGTCGAAAGTTGTTAAATTCGAAGAAATTAAAAACAATAAAAGTCGCTAATATTATTACGCGTTACTCATATTACGCATATTACGCATATTGTGAAATAAAACCGTGTGAAATAAAACTTCACCAATATGTCGCGACTAGTGGATTTCATAAGAATTCGCAATGCTTTGAGAAACGAGAAGAAGAAGAACATTGTGTTATTACACAAACTGATTTTCGAAAGGAACGGTGACCGCGAAAATAGAAAACGCTTGCGTCAACTTGCAGGCTTTGGATTTACTAGAAATGACCAACGGCATAGCGAGAAAGTTGAATACATGACAGAAAACCTATCCAAGAATGATCTGGTTGTAATATGCAATATAATAAACTTGCAGCATAATAAAAATGATTTAATTGAACATATTATTCACAATTTGCAAAAAGAACATTTGTTGGTTGATTACATTGCCGAAGACGAACAAGAAGAGGATAGCGAATACGAAGACGTGGGCGCCAACAGCGAATACAGCCACGACGGCAAAATCAACAACAGCAATATCGTCAAAAATTCGATAAATAACGAAGAGCGCCACGAAGAGCGCGCACATTATTCAGTTACGGCAAGAGGTGACGACACATGGCCTGTACAAAATGTGAAAATGACATCACCAAGATTCGCTTTAAATTTCCGAGATATCGATGACTCAATACGCTCGTTTAGTGGTAACGATGAGCTTCCAGTGGAAGTTTGGATCAGCGACTTTGAAGAGATGGCTGTCATTATGGAATGGGACGACTTTCAAAAACTAATCTTTGCTAAAAGATCGTTAAAAGGGTTGGCCAAAATATACATAATAAGTGAATGCGGTATCACAAGTTGGCAAATGTTGAAAGAGGCGCTCATCAGTGAATTCAAGACGGAAACTAATAGTGCCCAGTTGCACGCATTAATGGTTGAAGGAAAAATTAAGAATGAAACTCTTCAAGAATATTTACTCAAAATGAAAGAATTAGCCTCACGTGATAATATTGAAAACAGTGCATTAATGCAGTACGTAATCGACGGGATAGATGATTTGAGCATAAACAAATCGATCTTGTATAACGCCAAAAATCTAAAAGAATTTAAAGAAAAACTAAAATGCTAAGAAAAAATGCGCGAGAAGTCAGAAAGAGTAAAACAATATGAGAATAAAAACGGAAATGTGACAACTAAAAAAGAGATTAAAACGAATAAATAAAATAAAGAGTTGAGATGTTTTACTTGCGGCTCGGCAGAACATAAGCGTAAAGAATGTAAGGAGGAAACGAAATGCTTTTGGTGTAACCAAAGGGGTCACATTTCAAAAGACTGCCCAAAAACTAAAAAAAAATGTTAGTGATTTGACATTGATTGTCTGATTGACACTGGCGCAGATGTCTCAATCATAAAGGAGCCAGTGTTCAAAAGAATATCAGTAAAAGAAATGAAAAAAAGCACATCCACATTGCATGGCCTGGGCAATAAAATCACAATACCAATAGGGCAGTTTGTGGCTAACATTGAAGTCGACTCATTAAAAACAAAACAGAAATGGTGTCATGCTCAAAATAGTTCCGGAGAGTTCAATCGTGCCATTTCAACAGTCGCCAAGCCGCTTACCAATCAAAGAGGCTCTTGCCGTTAAGAAGCAGGTTGCAGAGTGGCTTGAACAAAGCATAGTGGGGAAGTCTACGTCCAACGTCGCAAGTCGGATTGTGGGGGTGATGAAAAAAGGTGGTAGATTCCGAATCTGCGTTGACTTTAGAATGCTTAACAAAATGGTATTTAAAGACTGTTTTCCAGTGCCGTTGATCGATAACGTGTTGGAGAAATTGCAGGTCGCAAAAATATTCACCGCCATGGATTTGGAGAATGGGTTTTTTCACGTACCCATTGAAGAGTCTAGCAATAAGTACACAGCGTTCGTAACTAAAGATGGTTTATTTGAGTTTAACCGAGCTCCATTCGGATTCTGCAACTCACCAGCTGCGTTTGTCAGGTTTGTCAGTCATGTGTTTCAATATCTTATTAATGAAAATGTTATGCAGCTGTATATGGATGACAGCATCATTTACGCTACAACCCCAGATGAATGTCTGAAGAAAATGACTAAAGTTTTCGACACAGCGGCAAGAGGTGGACTTCAAATAGAGTGGCAGAAATGTCGTTTTTTACAGACAGCGGTCAGCTTCCTAAGCCATACCATCGAGAAGGGAAAGATTTGGCCAGGCATGGAAAAGACAAACGCAGTTAAAAAATTTCCACTACCTTAGAATGTGGAAGCAGTACAGTCGTTTTTAGGACTTACTGTCGAGAGCCACTTCTGAGAATACGATAGAGATGCACCAACAGGGGTGCACACCGACGCTTCGATAAATGGATTTGGTGCTGCATTGCTGCAATGGTTTGAAGGGCAGCTTCATCCGGTCGCTTTTTAGAGTAAGAAAACGTCTCCTGCTGAGTCTCAACGTCACAGTTACGTGCTGGAAGTTAAAGCAGCTTAACTCACATTGACAATATTTCCCCATTATCTTTTGGGTATACGTTTTAAAATGGTTACTAATTGCAGTGCGTTTAAACAGACCACAACCAAACGGGACGTGCCCCGACAAGCAACGGAGTGGATAATATACCTTCAAGAAGATCAAGACGTCGAGCACCGACCAGGTCAAAGATTAAAACACGTAGACTGCCTTAGTCATTATTCTCAAATCATGGTGGTAACTCGATGAGAGATTTCTGCACGCATAAAGATAGCTCAACAGAATGATTCATTGATTACGGCCATAAATGAAATTTTGACCAGTCGCCTCTATGCTGATTATAAGAACAAAGTAGAATTGCTATACAAAACAGTTGGAGGAGTCGACTTGGTGGTAATTCCAAAGGCAAAGGAGCTAGAGATCAGTGAAGCTCACTTTGCAATGCAGAAAAATTTGCACAGAATTCAAGAGAGCTACTACATCCCACACCTAGAAGGTAAAGTTCGTCGAATGATTGATAATTTTGTAAAATGCATAATTTACAATCAGAAGTTGGGTAAAATGGAGGGTATACTGTCTTGCATTGACAAAGGGGATGTACCGCTGCACACATTACACGTTGACCATCTAGGCCCCATGGATGCAACATCTAAACAGTAAAAGTTTATCTTCGCAATGGTAGATGGATTTACCAAAATCGTTTGGCTATATCCTACAAAGTCAACAGGTTCCGAAGAAGTAATAGAAAAGATGAGGGAGTGGTCTACAGTTTTCGGATTACCGAGTCGACTGATCAGTGACAAAAGATCAGCGTTTACAGCGCACGTATTTGCAGAGTTCGCGAAATCAAATGGAATCGGGCATGTTTTACTAACAACAGGCGTCGCTCGCGGTAACGGAGCGAGTAAACAGCGCAATCTTATCAATCATATCGAAAATGTCAGCAGAGGATCCTACAAAATGTTCAACAAAGGAGTCGCCATTTGAGTTGCTGTTTGGGACTATGATGAATTCCAATTCGAATGACTGTTTGAATCGCTTGCTTGAAGAAGAAATTGTCTCTAATTTTGACTACGAGAGACAACAACTACGTGATGATGCCAAAAAGTAAAAATGAGCTTAAGCATCGTTCAAGAGACACTACGATGCAAAGCGAAAGTGCGAGTACGGGTACAAGATTATAGACCTTGTCGCTATTAAGCCTACGCAGTTTGTGGCTGGTTAAAAACTGGCGAGTGAGTACTTTGGAACGTACGAAATTACCAACGTCAAGGGCAATGGGCGTTATGATGTCCGAAAAGCAGCACAAGTCGATGGACCTATCGTCACGTCCACTTGTTGTGACAATATGAAGTTATGGCGGTACGTTGAAGATAAGAAGAGCGGCATGTCATCTGAGGTAGATGACCAATCAGGATGGCCGAATTTAAAGAGGGGTGGTCAGCTGATAGTCTATAAGAAGTATCGATATCCATACTCGGCTGAGCTATCGGTCGGCAACAGCATAGAGTATTTGTCGTCAGCAGCAGCAGCAGCAGTAGTGTGTGGAAAAAGTTGTCGATCGAAGCTGAAGTGAAGGTAGCGGAGCGAAATTTAAATACATTCCAACTTGACTTATATACAATTAACTAAAGTACTTTTAAAAATATCTTACATAAAGATAATTAAATATAATCATTATCAATTCTTACATAAACAAAAATTCATATTTTTGCGATAGGTAACTGGAAACATTGAATTTAAATTTCAATGTGTCTTCTTCCCAACTTTAAGTAACTTATTTTTCTGTACTTTCTTATTCGCCTACCCAATAGTCCCATCCCACTTCAATTCCAGTAGCTCCTCCTACCATTATAACCGCTTATACTTTTTTATCTGTCGCTTTCAACTTTCCACTACTTGTTCGTCTCCCTCTATTCCCTGCACTTCGACTGTAACTTTAGCTTCATTTTCTACCAAAATCTCTAGCTCCTCCTGTACTTTATCTTCTCCATAGAGTTCCTTGCAGTCCAATACTGCCTCTGCTCCGGTCCCATGTACTTTGAAGGTGGTGAAACCTCGTAAATATGTTTTTATTATTTGCAGGTTGGATAAAGGAACAAAAGCTTGCAACCTTTCGTATATATATATTCACAAGTTCATTTTTCTAGGCCTAAAGGAGGCTCTTCTTTCAAACTTTCATTATCTATGGAAGTATTTTCTGTTATTCGGACATGCCCATATGTTGGTTTATGAGTTTATTTGCCATTGCAGGATACCTTATCATTCACTGCTTCAGCTTCATCATTTCCTCCTTCCAAATCTACAAAAAACGAGCTTTACATTTTCAAAATCTCATAGGGCTAAATCCCAAACTTTCTTCATTTTATCTTAGAAGTTTTTCTTTCAGTTCTGACATTATCGTTTTCGTTGAGACTTGGCTTCGCCCTGTAGTTCTCAACTCTGAAATTTTCCATAACTCACCCTACGTTTCGTAAAGACTGTTATGGCCGCGTAAATAGTTGAACTTTTATTTTTTCCTCTTTTTCATCAGAACTAGTGTCTCTTGACGATACTAAAAACATTGAATTCATCTGCTTCAAGATTTCATAGCCTAATTATAAAATTTTTCCCACTTGCTCATATATCCCTCTTCCATCGTCCGACTCAGTCTACTTGGCTCAAACGGAAGCTGTTCAGAATATATCAAACCTCATTAATGACTCTGATACTTTGCTTGTTCTTGGTGACTTTAATCTTTCCACTGATAAGTGTACCTCTTGTAGTGACTCCAATATCGTTCTTCCTCTTGTATGCAGCGAATTCGTAGATTTATTGCTCTCTTTCCAGCAAATAAACCACCTTTTGAACATCAAAAATCGTATGCTATACCTAGTGTTTACAAACTGCCATGAAAATACCTCACTTTCGAGACCCTCTCCATTATCAATTCCAGAAGATACCTATCAACCCACTCTTGAGGTGACTCTAAAACAACTTATGTCTGCACCTGATTCAACTTGTGCTAAGCCAAGACAAGCTTTTAATTTTAAACATACTAATTTCAATCATCTTAACTCATTGCTTGCTTCCACGAATTGGTCAATATTAAGTTCTTCTTCTAATATAGATAATGCCGTGAGGTTTTTTAAAACGATTATTCTAGATTATGTAAGCAAATGTGTGCCTAAAGTACATGTTACTGACGACTCGCGGCGTCCGCCTTGGTTTTTTAAAAATTTGGACCGTCTAAAATATATTAGGAAATGTTTATTTAAAAAATATAAAAGCTCTTGTTATGCGAACTATGCCGCGGTTCGCAGTAAATTTAAAATTTCTAATGAATCTTGCTATAATAGTTATTTCCACAAAATAAAGTTTAATATTAATCAAGATCCAAAAAATGTTCTTAAATTCATCAAAATCAAAAACAAATCAGAGTTATTTCCAACTTGTATGGTGTTTAATAGAGTTATAAGTAGCTCTGATTTTGGGATAGCGAACTTTTTTGCTAAATTTTTCCAGGGTACCTACTCTGATTGTGCTAAGAGTTCACCTTATGCTTATAAAATTGATTAATTTAATCACTTCGATTTGCCGTTTATTGAGGCCAACATTGCTTTGAGTTATCTAAAATTGGTTAAACCTTCTTCTGGTCCAGAAATATTACTAGTTGTACCTTAAAAATCTGTGCTGAAAACTTATATATTCCCCTTTGTATCTTAATTAATTTATCGCTTATTGCTTCCTCTATAGCAAGTGGTTGGAAAGAATCCTATATAATTCCCTATTATTAAGTCTGATTTATCGAACTACTGCTGTGTGCAACTCCTAAGTTGAGTAGATTATCACTGATCATCTATATTTCTATATTCGCCCATTGTTGAGTATATCTTAGCATGGTTTTGCAAAGAACCGTTCAACGGTAACCAATCTGTTGGAATTTTCGTCTATTGTCAATAACAACTACTCAGTATTTAGCCAAACTGATGTTATATACGCCGACTTCAGTAAGGCTTTCGATACTGTATCGCATAACAAAACTAAAAGCATTTCTTCCTTTCTCTTTTGGTCCATTAGCTGGCAACCAACTTTGATCATCGCACTCAAAGGGTACTTTTAAATACTCAATATCTAAGTCTTTAAAGGTAACCTCAGGTGTTCCACAAGGCAGTTGTTGGAGGAGAACCCACACAATACGCCAATCTAGCAAGACGATGTGGGCAAGTTGCTCTCCCGGTTCATCCTCACGCTAGATGCACGCTCCCACTTGTTGATAGCGACAAGTGAACTAGAAAAGTGTAAACTCCACTTGCATGTGAACTGTGAAGTAGCACTGTTGTGTGTAAGGTCAAGAAATGAAAGTGAACATTAATAAAGTGTAATTGAATTGAAAGCAGAACTTCGATGCAAACGCAGACTCAGTCGCTACAATTGCGCCACATTCCCCCCGAGGGAGCCTTGCTGAAAGAGTCAGCAAACAGCAGTCATTTGAGGCCTTTGCTTTTCAACATCTTTATTACTGATCTGCCTACCGTCATGATTTTAATGTATGCAGATGTTGTAAAACTGTGTTTCAACCTCTCATGGGATTTTCCTTTAGAGTGACACAGACTCTTTATCTAATTGGTGTTCCAATAACAATTTATTCAACATCAAATAATGCAAAGTTATGTCCTTTTTTCGCGGATCACTTATATCAAATTCTTATTACATTAACTGAAATAGTATACTAAAAGCTGTCAAAAGCAATTTCTACTTTTTGCTCTCAAAACTTTCAATGGAATCCTAACGCTTGCATACCAAATTATTTGTGTCGTCTAAAATTGAGAAAAACCTCCCTACTTTGCTTAGTCGTAGAACTGTCTGGGTGTAAATGTTATGTATAACCTTAAAGGGTAATACTAACTCACCTTTATTTAGTATGATTAATTTTAGTATGCGATTACTTCCAACTAGACACTACTTTTCTATTAGTCTTTTCCTATATAGAACTTCTTATTTATTTCTTCATGACCCATTATATATTATGTATGTCTAATACATTATTATGTATTTTGCAAATTTGTAAATACCAATTTTTTGTGGGCTTCTCCTCCCAACTTTTCTTAACTTATCAAGACTCAATTGCTGGCGTCGTTGAATTAATGCTAGCTTTATTTGCGTAATTTGTTTTATAAACCTGTAACCTAGTTTTTTTCTCCTTGTTTGAATTTTCTTTTTCATTTTATGTATGGAATTATAAGTGGAATCTTTAGTTTAATTTTACATGATTAGTTATTGGAGGTTGATGACTTTTTGTCTGTAGCCGTATATATATATAATATATAATGTGTTAAGGATAGTTAAGTCGCAAACCAATGTTGTGATAGCAAAATCATAATAATGGGTGACCTAAACGTAAGAAAGCAGGTGTTCACAAGATCAAACTGTTAATGCCAGTGGAAAAGACCTACTCAACTTTTGTGACAAACATGGACTTTTGATCCTTAATGGTAGAACTAAAGGCGATACCGAAGGCCGATAAACTTATGTTAGTACGGTGGGTTGTTCTATGTGCAATTTCCTGGGATATTCTATCAATGGTCGAGGATTTCGCTGTTGAAGATAAAATATGGTCAGACCACATGCCCATCCACCTAGCGGTAAAAATTACACAATAACAACACCAATGCGAAATATAAATCTTTTATGATATGGAAAAATCAGAGTAAGGAAAGATACGTTTCCAATTTAAGTGTACATCCAAATGCGATAAAACACAAGAAATCTGAACTAGACCTTCGGGACATATGTGCAATAATCAAATCATCGACAACTAACCAAATGATAATAACAAATAAATATAAGAGTAAATAACTTGGCGCAAGAAAGTTAGGGATAAGACATTTGATGCTATAAATAATCTACGAAAATCTTGAAGTATACTCGACAAGGAAAGATATATATCAGCAAAGAATGGCTATGGAATTGTGCAATGTAGAAAAACAACAAGACTCATTAAGCTTAGAACGCAGAGCAACTAATGTGACTAACAGCAAAGATGGATGCTAGTGAAGGAAATTAAAGGTATGTTTTATCAAGTAGGTCCACGCATATCATCTGAGGATTTCGCAAGTTTTTTCAAAAAATTACTTAAGCCTATTATTTTCTGTCATGGAGCGTATTTCCAGCCTCTAATTTAATTCAAATTCGTTCTGTATTGATTATGCTTAAATATGTGCTCTGCTAAGTTGTCACGCTAGCTTTTACTTTGTACATTAAGGCATAGGCTAAAGCATAAAAAGAGCTTTGACCACTGCTATGACTGCACCTCTGCATTCAGGTGCGAAAGAGTTACAGTCATACAGAAGTGCGGTCACAACGGTAGTCAAAGCTAGGCTAGCTAACCCAACAGACAATACAGCGGGTACTCCGCTCGTCCACTTGCCCCCTCCTTGACTTCTATTTTGCAATATACCACACCCCGTAATTCACTGTCGGCACTGCGTTGTGGATTACCTCTTTCAATGTCCAATTTCGCTAATTTCACGGTACACAATGCAGATGATGATATCGTCTGTGATATGATTCGGCTATCAGATATGTTACGCCGTGTCGTCTTGGTAAAATTATGGGGCGCTTTACGTCGACTTCGATGCCTTCTATTGCGTCGATTCGTCCTTTGATTCGGAGAACGCCCAAATCATCTAAAATGGGAGAACACTTGTATAATAGGCTTTTACGATTTTTTACTTCTCCTTCGGTATTTATGGCGATGATCTCGTCGTGAAACTCTTCTTGTTGGCATACTCGTATAAATATTGCGTCAGTTTCGCTGTCTCGCTTTAACTGCAGTAGGCCACTTAGCAGTTTACCACTCGGCCCTTTAACCACGGCGCGCAAGAAGTCTTAACAGACCTCTGGGCAGATCGGGGACGCTCCCATTTACTAAAGCGTTGAGGATTTGGAATTATACATTGTAGAGTTGGGACGTGTACAATCTTTTTGTCATGGTGTAATATATGTATATTGTTTGCCTTTAGGGCAAAGTTTGTTGTTGGCCATTGCATCTCGCCCAGATATAAGAACTCGGGCGCAACACACAAACGAATTGATCTATTGATTTCCGGCATCTTTGTCCATCTCGTACCATCATCGGCAACATTGAATGCCGTGGTCATCCAGCGCCAACTTGACACATCGGATCCTTCAAGTATATCTCCAATACGTAACGAGACGAATTGTTGAAATTTTCGAGCATCACTCCGGATCCAACAAAGTATATCCATCGAGTCAGACTAGAACAGACTTCGATCGATGTGAACAGTGAGCTCAGACTCCACACACTTCGACAGAGGAAGCCCAAGGATAGCAGCCATCAACTCCATTCGCGGTAGAGATATGGGTTTCAGTGGGACGATGCGAGTTTTCGCCGCTACCCATGAGCAACGAACTTCACCATTAAGTTCTCCGCGCAGAAAAACTAGAGCAGCGTAGGCGTTGATGCTGGCATCATACCAATGTATGAAGCTGTAACTTTTCAGTGCAGCTTACTAATTTCATTGCTGTCAGAGTTTTTAGATCATTTAATTTCGGTACATGCTTCAACCAGCTCCTCCAATCAGCTTCTTTCCCTGAGAGTCTCGTCCCAGTCTACGCCGGTCCGCCAGATATATTCTGCATTTTGGCGCGTACTATGAAGAAGCCAAGAAGCCCTAGTGGGTCAAAAATTGACATAACTATACTTAGTACATGCCGTTTTGTTGCTCTGGATTTCGATATCTTTGCAACCAGATCAGGCTTTACAACATAGGTCAGCAAATATTTTTCAGGCAACCACCACACGCCTAGGACTTTTTCTTGGGACTCTCCGGGTGCTGCGATGTGCTTTGTAGGCGAACTGTCTACGTCTTCCAAGTCCGACATCACCCGAGCTGAATTTGATGTCCATTGCCGCACATCAAATCCGCCTTCAGCATGAATTCTTTTTACGCTGGTCGCCAGTTGAATCATTTCATCTTCTGAGTTGACTGACTGTAACCAATCGTCCACGAAGGTGTTAGAGCACATTGCGTTGACGGCCTCCGGAAATTGCTTACTGAATCGCTTCGCGTTGCGGTTCTTTATGTAGTTAGCCAGGGCCGGTGAAAAGGATGCTCCAAAGGTCATGACTTGCATCACATATGTTTCTGGTTTCCGGGTTGAATCGCCGTCGCACCATAAGAATTTTTGGACCACTTGATCTTCAGGGCGCACTCGGACTTGATGAAACATTTCCCGTATATCGCCAGCCACAGCTACAGGGCGTTCCCGGAACCGTATTAGCACTCCTATCAGCGAAGCAAGTACATCGCGGCCCTTTAACAAGACATCATTGAACGACAGACCATCTACCTTAGCGGCAGCATCCCAAACGAGACGCGTCTTCTTCTTATTTGGGTTGTTGATTGTGAAGATGGGTAGGTACCATGAAGTTTTGTTATGTGCCTAGTCAGTGTCTTCTAGTTTTTGAATATATCCCTTCTCCTTGTAGCTTTGAATTTTGCGGATCATAAAGGCTTTTAGGTCAGCATCTGCCGTCATTTTCCTTTCAAGGCATTTCAAACGCTTTAGTGCCATTGGGTAGGAATCGGGTAGAACAACTTCATTAAATCTCCACAACAGTCCGGTCTGCCAATGTTTTGCCATCGAGATGTAATTCGTAGTCACCTCCATGATTTGAATTTCGCGTTCATGTTCCTTTGGTCGCAATTGTTTTTGCAATATGTTGACACCAGTAGATTCTAATGAGAAATAATCTCTCATGGACCATGGTCCAGCTGGCGTAAATAATTTGTATTGTTGCATTGACAAATGTGTAATACCCGAGGTGGTTTAGAAGTTCAGATGCTGTGTCGCCCATATACTGACCATTACAGTTTGCATTGCGCGGCGATAATATCATCGGCATGCGTTTCACGCACAACCAGTGGCACGCTCACTTTGATGTTGTCCAGTCCAATAATAATTTTCGCCCTCGCGTTGGTGTATGGCTTAATTGAAATGCACTGCAAATGACTGGGGGCTTTTATCATCTTTTCATCAAATGATTGAAGGGGTAGGTCTAATCGGGTTACTGTACGTACACCTTTCAGCGTGTACTGGAGCGTCTCTTTATTTCTCGCTGATACATTCACGCAAACAGAGTCTCGTTCTGTTTGTGTTACTTCGCCAGTCCACCTTAAACACAGATCATCCTCCGGGCCGTCGAGTTGGATACCATCCGTCAGGATTTTTTCCATTAATGTACACCCAGCACCTTCGTCGATCAAGGCATATGTATGTAGATTACGCGTCTTACTATGAAACGTAACGGGAACATAGCGAAATAATGCCTTCACGGATTCCTTTCTGTGGAACATTACTGCTATCTCATTCGTTTTGTAACGGCTGTTGCCGCTGCTCCTCTGAATTGGCCCATCAACTTCACCGGCTTTCACATGCAATAAACAGTTGTGTTTCGCTTTGCAACCTTCGATGTTGCATCGCTTCTTTGTTTTACAATGTCGCATGTTGTGACGCATGAAGCAGCCGAAACAAAGAAGCTTTTCTTTTACGAACCCCCAACGTTGATTGACGCCCATTTCCTTGAAGCGACAACAATCCGAAAAGTGGTGGTTGTCTTCACAATTGGGACACCAGTAGCTCTCTGGTTCCTGTCGGCGTGGCTCAGGTTGGGCATCACGTTATGTATAAGTACTCTATCCCTTGACGTCCCATTTATTTTCTTACCACTGTAAGCAGTTGTCGAAGCGTATGGTGTTACCAGGGTGGCATATATCGCAACACCAAACAGCCAATTGTCAAAGATGGCCAAGTTGGATCCTATACTGCCCGACGTTAATCGATGGCGTCCCCACTCCAATTTCAAATCGCACAGCATCTTAGCTACCAACTCGTTCAACACAATTGGGTCGTTCAAATATTCATTTAGCCCAATGGCTGAAAATGTAGCGCAATAATTTTAAACGGCTATCGCTGATCGAATAACTGAGTCTAAGTTGTTTGATCATATAGGTGGTTCTTCTCTCAGTTTCCGTTGCAAAAACACATACACAATTTCTGGTCGTCCATACAGCATCCTCAAAGTGCCCATGCCGTACGAAACTGTTGCGGGAACCACAGTTTGCCACGTACGGCGTCCAACGCCTAACCCTTGAGACACTTCTGAAGTCGGATGAGATTTTCCTCGTTGCTAAATCCACACCTCTTAGTAGATTGCTCATAATTGCTAATAAACAGCAGCTACTCCTCCGGTTTACCGGTAAATGCTGGTAAGTCTTTATTGAGGACGTGACGTGTGCAGACGACAGCGCTCGTTCCTCTGCGACGAATGGTGGTTCACTCCGATGAAATTGCGGCGCAATTCCGGCTGGGGCTGTCGGAGTTTTAAACGACATCGTAATCGAGTTTACACCTCCATATCCTGATATTTGCGATGTCAGTGTGCTGTTAAAAACAGCAGTGTTTGCAAAAATGGTAAACTCATATTCTCTTTAGCTGCAGGATTTATTGGCGGAGTCGTCCTATCGGGGACTGCCGATGCATTACGTATTTCTATCGCTGTACCGAAATTTAAGTTATTGGAAAGAGTCTAGTTGGAAGGTTTCGTAACATCATTAACGCAGTTGGCAACAGCTGTTCGCCTAGCAAACGATGCTGTGGTTGGTTGCGCGGATGTCGCTGAGGGGGACATTAACCGGTAACATCCCGTTTATCAGCCATGAGGTCAACTGCCTGACTCCCAAGGAACAACGGCGACTCGTTGTTTTGTCAGGTAGACAATGCCGTTACGAGTGAACTTACAGTTCCTCCACCATGCTGGTTACAGTTCGTTGTCATTTCCCCGCTCACACGCTGGTCATCACCTTCAATAACTTCCACTTGCACAAATTAATATTTAGCACGGAACGACAATTTTATTTAATTTATATTTTCAGTGCACAAATCACACTCTATTTTCGATTACGTACACTTTAGCGGGATACGCAGATTCCAATGTGCGCATGCAGAGCCAATATTTCAGAGCTTTGAGCACTGCTATGACTGCACCTCTGCATTCAAGTGCGAAAGAGTTAGAGTCATACAGAAGTGCAGTCACAAGGGTAGTCAAAGCTCGGCTAGCTAACCCAACAAACAATACAGCGGGTAATCTGCTCGTCCACTTGCCCCCTCCCTGACTTCTACTTTGCGGCGCAACACCGTTCCTAAACCTCATTGAAATCCACTAGGCTCCATATATGTATATAGATGAAGATAAGCCCTTTGAAGTACATGAAATTAAGAATATGTTATCAAAAGTCAAAGTGAACAAAGCCACAGGGCAGGACAGAGTGCCATACGAATTTTTTATTAATGCTACGGATGAGTTTTTAAATGAACTAGTAAATACCTGCACAAATATTGTAAACAGTAGCAAACTAGATGCCGCATTCACGACAAGCATAACAGTTCCTATTTTCAAAAAAAGGATCCAAACAAATCCGAAAAATATAGGGGAATCTAATTTATGAATTGCTCAGCCAAAATTTTGATGGGGATTGTGATCGAGCTTCTTACAGCCTGGGTTACTAAAAATAATAAGCTTAATGAATATAAAGCTCGATTTAGGAAAAATTATTCAACGATTAACAATATCTACAATATATATGTAATAGTCCAATTAATGTTTGCTCAGAAAAAGAAAGTCTATGCATTTTTTTTAGACTTTAAAACAGCGTTTGACAGAATACAACGTAACCTCCTCATTTTTAAACTTCACCAATTAGGCGTTTCAAATAAAATTGCAAAATTCATTGAAAGCATATACAACAAACTGAAAGTGCGGTATGGACCGGAACCGAATTGTCTAATGTATTCCAAACGCAGAATGGGGTTAAACATTGATGTTTACAGCCACCTTTGCTATTTGCAATATATTCAAACGATATCCATGACAATGTAGGGGGTGGACTTCAAGTCGATAATATGAATATAAGACTCCTGCTGTATAAAGACGATATAGTGATCCTTGCAGACGACATCAAGACGATGCAGTCTATGTTATATTTGGTTATATAACAAGTTATATTTGGTGAATGGATGTTAACCCTAATAAGTCAGAAATAGTGTTCCGTAGAGCAGATCGACCATAAGCCGGAGAAAAGTGGTATTTTAAAGGAGCGGAGGTTAAAGTGGTAACAAAATACAAATATGTAGAAGTAATATTGACCCCGAATATGTCGTTTGTGACCCATTTCTTAAACAAGAGGGTAGAGTCAAAGATAACAATAAACTCGACCAGGAAATTATTCCTTGGCAAAAGGAATATCACACTGACTGCAAAATGGAATCTTTTTAGTGCTGCATGTAGGTCCATCTAAACTTGTGGAGCCCAAGTGTGTGGTTATTCATACTACAATGAAGTAAATACATTACAGAGATACTTCGTCAAGCGGGTATTACAATTGCCAGAATGCACTCCTAACTACACAATTGACATAGATACAGGAATCGAAGACGCCTACTTTTACACTATAAACTTATATAAATATATAACCAGAACTTTATATTACTACAACTGCTATAGATTGCCATATATTCTAACAAAAGTATTAATGACAAAACGAACTCTATTGGATTATATGCAAACTTTTAGTATACACTTAACAAACGGATTGTTTCAAAGGGTATGGTCTAATGACTGTGTGGAGCTGTTAGTGGCAATAAAACATCAACAGGTACAACATTATTTAAACCAGTCAATAAGCAGTGAAAGACGTGTATACAAAGATCTAGACTTAAAGAAGACTAGGCACTTCGGTGGAGTTGTTTGGCTTACAAGTAATTCCTTACAATTCGCGCTTGTGTGGTTTTTGTGTCACAAAATAACTATCCCATTAAACAAACAACAACGACGTACAGCGCGACGGTTCTCATTCGTCGCGCGGCCGTCATTTGCCAGGAAAGTGGCCAACAAAAAAAAAAAAAAAAAGAACTGTAAAAAAAAATTTTATTTTGCTCAAGCTATACAAAATTCAGTAAACCTTAACAATGAGATTATAAACAGTGAGACAATCAGAAAAAGAAAAAAACAACATCATGCCAGACACCAATATAAATGAACAGTTAAAAAATATGCTTGCCTCGACGACGACAACTGCGATGAAGAGTTCTTAAAAGAATTCGAAAAACATGTGAAAGATAAGTAAAATGAAAATAATAAAGGAAATGAAGCAATTATAACAGAAGAGTCTGTAACAGCAGGTAATAGTGCAGGAGCCTAGCTGATAATAAAAAAAAGGTAAAAATACCAGTAAAAAAATTACACCAATTATAAAGAAAACATCGAAGCAATCAAGTTAATTGAAGTCATTAGCAAAGGTCAATCATTTCCGTATTAAAGAGTCTAGCAAAAAGAATTACACAAAGCTAACGTTTTTCTTGAATGACATTGACAAATACTTTACCTTAGAAAACCAAAGTAAATTTCTTTACTTACACCCCCAAAAACTTGAAAACTAAATCATACCTTTTGAGAGACCTGAGCCCCAACACAGGCCCTAAGGAAATTTTTGCGGAACTACGTAAAATACAAACGGCGAACCTAATCGTCATAAAGGTCAGCCAGTTTACCACCAGTGCTTTAATTAAACAAAATACGGCATTACCAATTTTTTTGGTCCAAATTTCTGCGGAAAGCAACATCAACGATTTTGAAGCAATCATAATCTTACTATATAGTTGCATCAGACGGGAGGCGATGCGACGAGCAGAAATACCACAGTGCAGGAACTGCCAAGGATTTTTTCATAGTGCAGCGAACTGTTCATAACAACCAATTACGTTAAATACGGAGGAAAACACAATAGTAAGGAATGTAGTAGCAACATATCCCACGAAGAAAGAAAAGAAAATCTACTTTGTTTTCTATGCAAAAAGTGTGGTCACCCTGCTTCATATAAAGGTTGCGAAAAATTTCTTTCGCTACAACAAAAGCTTAGGGATAGGAAAAAAACCTCGTAATTAATAAATCACGCATCCAAACCGACTTCGTAAATAAAAATGTCAGCTTTGCCAACATGGCGAAACAAAATAACGAATTTTAGCAGAATATTAACCATCAATGCTCTCGGAGTTAAAAAATGCTATACTTAATCTATCGTTACATATAGTAGACCTACAAAAACAGGTTCAATTGCAAACCAGTAGGGTAGATGCAATACAATCGATGTTAGAATCAGTATGAGTGATGAGGAGGACGACTTAATTGAAACTTTATCTACAAAGCTCAATATAATTGTTTTAAAATTAAACTCTATTATTAATTTAAGCATGAGAATTGACGACGAAATTTATTGAAGAGCATAATCCTGGCATATTGCTCTTATGTGAAACAAAACTGAATCAAAAGCACAGAATACAATTCCAAAATTACGATCTTGTGTTCAGAGGTAGATTAAATTCCTGCAGAGGTAGTGGTACAGCTATTTTAATAAAAAAAAATATTGAACACAAAGTCTACACCAATCGCCATTTAAATCCCTCGATTAATGCAGGTTGCATTATAAAAATTCCTTTATTACATAATAAGTAGCTCTTTATCATATCAGCATGCTATCCTAGTA
The DNA here is from genome assembly GCA_035041755.1 of Cacoxenus indagator. Classification (NCBI taxonomy): domain Eukaryota; kingdom Metazoa; phylum Arthropoda; class Insecta; order Diptera; family Drosophilidae; genus Cacoxenus; species Cacoxenus indagator. The sequence goes on from JAWNKX010000411.1 coordinate 26,726, forward strand.
GAAATAACAATTCTTGTCTAGAAAGCGAGATAAGGAGCCTGTTTCAATCAGTAAATTTACCCGCTAATTACTACTTATTGGCAGGTGACCTAAATTGTAAACAGTCAGACTGGAGCAACACAATAAGTAATGTAAAGGGAAACATTCTCAAGCAATGGCTCAATAACAACTCAATTAATTACAGATGCACCATATATGCTTCTGCCACACCTTCCTTTCCCTGAGGCGGATCATAACTAGATATCTGCATATTACACTGTGGAATATTTATAAAAAAAGAAAACGAGTCCCTCAATTGCCTTCGGAACTTAGACTACGATAGCGACCACAATGCTATACAAATGATCATATATAAAAACAATGATATTACTGCCTTTGACGTCCTCAAAGAAAAGAGTTGCACTAAATACAACTTCTTGAAAGCGAACTGGGAAAAATTCAAAAAGAAGGCAGAACAACTTTTAAGCCTTGAAAGAGCTGTTCCTAATAACAGAAACCTCAACAACCAAGAAATATAGGAAAAATTGAAAAAATTATTTCAAAAGCCATTGAGCTAATTGTATCTCAGTTTAATAACAACGATAACTTGAAAAAGTTTCTAAACAGCCCTCTAACAAGGTTATTTGTAGAAAAGAGTCGAATCCTATATACTATTAAAAGACACAATAGACTGTAAGAGGTTCTCCCAGTACAGAAGATAAATTTACAGAAAATCAAGCTAAAACTTGTTAAAAAGCTAATTTGAGATAATCTTACCAATGAAGTAAATAAGCGTTATAAGAGTATGCTGACAAAAATGGATCCCACGGACTCTCAATTTATGTTTCATCAAATTAAAAAGAACTTCAATAGAAACAAATCTCAAGAGGTCAACATAATAAAAATTCCTTAGTCCGAGCTAAGTCTTATAAATGCTGCTGGTTACCTCAGTGAGAACATAGAAATAAATGCCTAAAACAACATGATAGTCAGGGATTGTGACAAAATCCTAAATCTAATCAGGACTTACCTAGAATTAGTTAACTCTCCCAAAGAGATTGATTATGATAACAATACTCTCTTGGGTGCTGAAAACTCTTTCAATAGATTTTTAAAACACAAAAACCATTTAGCAAACAGCAATTTCACCAAAACCTCTTTTGGCAATGTCCAAAACAGTAAACAACATTGATGAACGTCAAACTGAAGACTACTTTGTTACAGAAAATCAACTAAAATACATATTTTCGAGCCTCAGAAATAAGACATCCTTCGGATTAGACCCGATACCTAACGTGGTTCTAAAAAATATTCCAAATAAATTTAGTTCAGAATACGGCTCAATATTCAACAATCTGCTAAATAATTCCTACTTCCCTGAGAAATGGAAGATGGCCAAAGTAGTACCAGTCCCCAAAACGGACAAAGATAGGAGCTGTTTAACAAATCCCCTACCAATTAGCCTACTCATTCAACTCAACATCCTGCGCGGTTGTTGAGTTGAATACTCGTACTCGACTGTACGCCGTGAGCACCGTAATTACCTGCCGAATTTCCGCTCCACAGCGCAGGTACACGTCGAAGCATTCATCATACCCCTCTTGGAGTCGATTTTGTAATTATTGTGCACCAGCCAAGAAAACGAACGCACCAAGACCCAAACAAATAACAAAAAATTAAACAATTATTTTACTCTCGTTTATTTATTTCTTGTGCACTCACAAATTCAATTAATGTGAAACAACAACGCACCAAACAGAATTTTGGCCGAATTTGCTGACATTACGAAGCTACCAGCTTATGGCTCCGTAACGAAATCCAGCGGAATGCACCGCATCGAGACCGTGGGACAGCCAGTATATTCTCGACCTCGACGGCTGTCGTCAGAGATGTTAGCAGAAGTACGAGCGGAATTCAACTTCTTATTCAAATCGGGAATCTGTCGACCTTCCTGCAGCAATTTGTCATTCCCGTTACACATGGTCCATAAGAAAGACGGTACGTGGAGACCATGCGGAGACTATCGAGCTATGAACGCATAAACCGTGCCGGATCGCTATCCTTTGCCGTATTTGAGTGACTTCATCAGCAACCTTTACGGCAAAGTAATTTTTTTCGAAGATCGACCTACTCAAGGCTTTTCACCAAGTGCCGATTTGCGAGGAAGACATTCCGAAAACAGCCATCACAACACCTTTCAGCTTGTTCGAATTTAAATTCCTCACATTTGGTCTCTGTAATGTTCCGCAAACGTTTCAGCGATTGCTCAACGAAGTTCTACGAGGTTTGGATATTGCCTTCCCATTCATCGATGACAACTTCATGGCTTCCATCTCTCCTGAAAAGCATCGCCATGATCTTCAGGAAGCATTTCGACGTCTATCGGACAACCATCTCGTGATCAACTTGGCCAAATGCGAATTTGGTAAAAGCGTGATCAAGTTTCTTAGACATCTGGTCAACGCTCAAGGAATCCAACCTCTGCCGGGGAGACAAGACGTCATTCAAAACTTTCCGAAGCCTTCGTTGGTGAAAGATCTCAAAAGCTTTCTAGCGATGACCAACTTTTACCGGAATTTTTTACCACGCGCGATTTCGTACCAGCTCACTCTTCAGAAAATGATTCCGGGAAACAGAAAAACCACCGTACGCCTCTAAGCTAGGACGTTAAATCCGAAGAAACCTTCAATCGGTGCAAAAAGGACTTAAGGAACGCGATGGTATTGTCTCATCCGCTGCACGGGGCCCAATTAGTCCTTCATACCGACGCATCTGTCACAGCCTTCGGTGCATCACTTCACCAAGTCGTCAACGGTCATTTGCAACTTTTAGGGTTTTATTCTAAAGCGCTAACGAAAACGCAACGCAACTACAGCAAGTGTGACCGCGAGCTAACCGCCGTTTATCAGAACATATGGCATTTCCGCTTCATGATAGAAGGGCGTAGTTGCTATGTATTCACCGACCATCGTCAGCTTACATTCGCTTTTCGGCAGAAGCTCGAAAAAGCATCTCCTCGTCAAGTGCGTTATCTTGATTTTATTTACCGCCGACATGCGTCATATTTCCGGTAAAGACAATATTTCGGCTGATCTGCTATCAAGAATTTAGTCAATCGGCTCAAAAGTTGAATAAGCGGAGATCGCCAATGCACAGAGAGATGATATCGAACTTCAGCGGCCAAAGTACGTCACCGAATTCATTGATCCTGAAGCCATTCCCAATTTCATTAAGCGAATTGCGACTGATGTGTGATACAGCGACAACGAAGGTACGTCCTCTTATTTCACGGCAGTTTAGACAGCGTGTGCTAGCCATGATACACGATCTATTGCACCCAGGCGTCCGTGCGACCAAACTAATGACCGACAGGTCAAACGAACCAGGAATCAGAAAAGACGTCAGGACTTTCGTTTGATGTTGTCAAGCTTGCCAACGTGCTAAGGTACACCCTTACACGCAATCACCACAGGCCAAGTACCAACCGCCCGACCAACGTTTTTCGCACGTCAACATCGACATCGTTGGTCTATTTCCATTGTGTGATGGACAACGATATTGCTTGACAGTGATTGACCGCTACACTTGCTGGCCTGAAGGTGTGCCATTTCGCGACATGACAGCTGAAACCGTCACAAGAGCCTTGTTATCGCATTGTGTGTCAAGATTTTGAGTTCCGGCGCGTATAACACCAAACCGCGGTAGGCAGTTCGAATCTTCCATTTTCGCCGAACTCATGTCTGCCACTGGAACGACGCATCTTCGCACCACCCCCTAACAAACGGAAGTCTAATGGACTAATGAAGAGATGGCACCGCACTTTTAAAGCAGCAATCCTGTGCCACGACGTCAACAGATGGACTCATTTCCTGCCCACTACGTTCCTTGGTCTGCGAGTTGTATATATATTATAAGCCGAATATCAACAGTTCACCGCCCATGCTAGTTTACGGTACTACGCTGAAGATGGTAGGCGAATTCTTCTCTACACCCAAGGCCTCAGAACCGTCCAGTCAAGTAGTGTAGCTGATTTTCTACGAGCCATGCACAAATTGCTTCCGACCGATACTGCTTTCCACTTGGCACCGAAAACTTTTGTTTCTCCACAGCTCCGTACATCGACATACGTTTTCGTGCGCAACGATTCTGTTCGGCCATCGCTTTCGTCACCCTATGACGGACCGTATTCTGTGGTAGAGAAGTCGGACAAATTTTTCAAAGTGCTAGTCAAACGACGAAAAATTAATATCAGCATCGATCGTTTGAAGCTAGCTTTTTCTACGCCAGCTGAACACAGCTCAGCCTACTTCGCAACAAATTTCGACAAAACAAAGTATGTCCAACCGTTTGGTTAGATTTCGAACGTAACCAGCTGCCTTCTCTCCATATAAGCGGAGGTAAAATACAGTTAACTTTAGATATAAGTTTAATTGTTATGTTAATTTTTGAGTAGCAGTAATCTATAAATATAATAAATTTGGTTTGTTTGTCTGTCTGTCTGTCTATTTGATCCTTATGGAATACGATACCGTTTGACGGGACACTATGAAAATTGGTACGTTTGGCAGATGTCATCATAGAGCACGTTTGTGTATAAGTTTGGAGCGAAAAAAGGTCGACTTCGATAAATATGAATCCCAACTCAATTTTTAGAGGCTTCTCAAATTGTATATATAAAAATAAAACACAAAAACAAAGGAGACTCTGTATAAATAAAATAAAATAAAAATCAAAAAATTAAGAGTACGAAACGCCACCCAAAAAGTCAAACAATGGAAGATCAACGAGAAAATCGCAGCAGTAGACATAGCGCAGAAGGCAGCACCGCCCCGAGGACCTGCTAGTACTAAATATATACATATAAACGCTTGCTTATATTTTTACAATGATTTACGGTTGATATTAGATTAGGTCAAGAGGCCTTCACCGGCGAAGTCTACGTCTTTGCTGGAGATCGCGCAGAGGCAGAGGCATTCACCTCGTTGTTAGTATGTTGGCTTATTTTTGTTTGGTATCTCCGACTTAAACTAGTTATTCCTTTAGACACTGTGGAAATCTGCAATTCTCTATGTCGAAATTTGTGATATACCAGTCAGCGTTTGTAATTTTACGTACAATTTTCGATTGATGTCTTTGTATTAATTGTAGATTTGATCTTTTCGCAGACCCCCATATTTGCGCTCCGTACGTCCAGATAGGTTTGGTGATTGTTTTATATATTAATAGTTTGTTGTTCAATGAGACTTTCGACTTTTTGTTTAACAACCAGTGCAATTCATTTATTTTAAGTTTCATTCGGTTTCGTATTTTAAAAATACGGTATTTCCATGTCAATTTGTTATCAACGAAGATTCCGAGATACTTAGCTACGTTTCCGATTGTTATATATCTTCCTTCAATTATTAGGTGAACTAGCCTATATTTTGTTTTGTAGTAAAAATTACTTGGACTGTTTTGCTGTTGTTAATCTTTATTCTCCATTTCCGAAACCACTCTAGGGTTTTATTTAGGTTTTTTTGTAGAATGGATGTTGCTGCATTTATGCTTTTATGGGTGGATAGAACAATGGTGTCGTCCGCAAACGCTTCCTTGAGGAACTCCAGTGCTTACCGGGCGTAGTGTAGAGTATTCGTTTTTATACTTAACATAAAAGTATCTGCCTTCTATATAGCTTGACAGTATTTGAGTTAAATTGGTCAGGAGAATCGAGTGGATCTTATGTATTAGGCCTTTGTGCCAAGCTTTATCAAAGGCTTCCTCGACATCTAGGAATAGTCCAATACAAAATTTATTGTCATCTATATCGTTAAGTATTTTGTGGGTTACGCGGTGAATCTGTTGAATCGTGGAATGATTATGTCGGAATCCAAATTGGCGGTAAAGCGGGAGATTGTGTTTGTTTTTATTCGCTTTGTAAGTGTGAAACTGTTTTATGAGAAGAGCACGAAAGCGCTCTCTCGAAATTAAAGCGAAGTGAAGCTTGGTTAGAGTCACTGTCGTTGATGATGTTGTTTGAATAGTTTGATGATGTGATAAGGGATGCGTTGTTGTTGTTTGTGCGGACAGCTATTTGAGCGTGGGGTACGCTCAGGCTGTTATTTAATGGTGGCCGATGGGGATTTTGTAAACTGCGCGCAGTCGGGGTACTGCGTTCAAGCGAGTCCAGAACAGCCTTGACTCTCTTTATGTGCTTGTTGTTGATTATTTTGCTTTTTTTTATTTTTTGTTTAGTTATATTCATAGTGCGAGAGCAGACGACCAATGGACTTAACACTTCACTTTCTCCAAATCGAATCCATATGTATATTTAATACATATGTTTATTAATTACAATTACAATGTTTATTAATTAACTCACGGCTGGAAGGTAAGGATTAATTATGACACATATGTAATATGATATAATATAATGTAATAATATAAAGCGCCGTAGGAAGTTTTCGCCGCGCTGCACTCACCAAGGTAGCCGTCCGCTCCTTGCCATTCTCTATGTGTGGACGCTTTATGGGGAGTTCCATAGGAACTCTTTACCGCGTAAACCGTCGGCTTTTATTATGTCTTGCTCCCTCACACTGCGGTTGTAGATTATGTGAGCAGTTGTCCTGGTCAATGGGAGTTCAAGCGAAAACTCAGTAAGAACTTTCAATCTCAAAGGGAACCGTCCGTTTCAACTCATTTGTGTAGCGGTTGGCTCCGTAGGACCATGCGTCTATTCTGAGCTGAACGGTTCGTGAACAAATATCATACAGTTTAATCTACTTAAAAACCTTAAAACTGACTTTTTTACCGGGTTCGGATGGTGTATCTTGTTGTATTCTCAAGCTGTTTACTAATGCTTTGCATAGACCAATCTGCAAACTGTTTGACATTTCCCTGTATATCCCTATTTTACCTAATATGTAGAAACAATCTTACAGCATTCCCTTCCATAAAAAGAGTAGCAAAGTGGTTGTTTCAAATTACAGGGAAATTGCTAAACCGTGCGCAATTCCACAGTTATTTGAACATATTATTACCGATCAGATTCAGCATTTCGTTCTTCCTTTGTTGAGTATTTCTCAACATGGGTTTACTAAAAAAGGTCAACTACGACAAATTTACTACAATTCACGTCACTAGTTAATTCAGTTTTGCACAATAGGTGATCGTTATTGACACTGATTTCGGTAAGGCTTTCGATGTTTGTCATTCCTTACTTCTTCAAAAACTGAATGCATTTGGTATTCTACACAACCTACCTTCTACCTTCCTAACGTCTAAAACACAAAAAGTATTGTTTAAAACACCCACATCCGAATTTAATTACTTAACCTCCGGTATCCCTCAGGGCAGACTTTGATCCGCCGTTATTCAATATTTTTATAAATGATTTGCCAGTTGCCATTAAACATTCTTACGTGTTAATGTACGCTGACGATTTGAAACTATGCATGTCTATTTTATCTCCTGTCCATTTAAAGCTTCTTTAAGATGACATTTATTCTTTATCTCGTTGGTTATCTAAAAACTTTCTTTCACTTAATTGTGAAAAATGTAGGGTTATGTCGTTCTATCCTAAAAATATGCTCGCAAATACTTGTCATATCAACAATCACACACTAGTTGTTTCACAATTTAATGATCTAGGGGTATTGATTTAATGATCATTATACCACTAAATTGCTCTTTACACCTTTAGTTAGACCTATTTTGGAATATGCATCTTGGGTATTACCCAATTTAGAATGTGTAGCCATCGCATTGAATCAGTACAAAAGCAATTCTTACTGTTTGAACTGCGTAACATGCACTGGGATCCAAACGTCCACCTCTCATCCCACCGATAGCGCCTAAAGCTTATCCAACTACCTACGTTAGCGAGCCGTAAAGCAACTCTCGGTGTGATGTTCCTACATAATTTAATTATTGGTAGTATCTATTCTACTTTTTTGCTGGGTAGCATCAACTTTAACGTTCCTTCTCGGGTTACTAAGTTATATTTTAATATTTATCTGTTTATGTAGAACTACTTATCTTCTACCTTATCCATTTCGTGTCTTATGTAAATGAATACAATTTGCAATATAACCTAGTATCAATCTCTAAATCTTCTGATAATTTAAGATCTAAGCTATTGTCATATCTCTTATTGATCTATTATGGGATAACTAATGTTCTCGTCAATGAACTCACAGTACTCACACATGTAACGTCGTCCTACGGCCCTATTCTCAATAACCTATTAGTAACCTATTACAAATTGTGAAGCTTTTAATAGGTTTTGTGCTTTTTGGTATTCTAATGCACTATTTAAAGATACATCATTAAAAATTCTGTTTTTACAGTAGTCTGTGAAGTCCATGGACTCAGTCTGTTAAATCGTATGGTTTTTTCACATTTTAAAAAATGTACCGCTGGCGCCACGAAGGGTTTTTGGGAGCAGCTGTCCAACGATTTAAGTGCCATAAATGGGCCCAGACGCACAGTGTCGTGTCAGTAAGTCATTTAGTAATTCTTCAATATTCGCTATTTTATAGCAATTTTTAATTTTAGTCTCAGGAGTCGAAACATTTGCTTCGCAGGTGTGCTCGCAAAGCGAAGGTGGCAGCGATGGCGACTAGTGGAGGACCTCAAACTGCAAAACTGTCAAGATTTGACGAACAGGCAGTGCATTATGTGAAATAATTCAATTTATTTTTTGTAGTAATATTAATTGAATATCGCCTTTGGAATCACCACTACCGCTGTGTCGCCGTTTCCCACACAGTCGTTTTTCCCATCGTCATCCCCATCACCAACATTCACCAGCAGCCGCCATGAAACGAAACTCAAATGGAATTTTTGAGTTTCCAAAAATATTGTCCGATATTGAAAAGGGATCGCTATGATAACGCAACGATTTTAATACACTTATTACATTACATTATTATAATAATACACTATGATTATTTCGCAAATATTTTGCAATTATTTAGCAAATCATTTTACAGTGTGTTAGTAGGGAACGAAAAAACTGCTGATAAAAAGAAACATATTAGAGACCTATTAGGAGAGCTTTTTAATAGATAGTAAATAAGTGAAGAGCTCTCCCTAATATGTTTCTAAAAGTAACAGCCTGTTTCACTTGCTGTTAAGGTGCTGATAATACCGGCCTTTATTAGCGTCGTTGAATTATTGCTATTATTATTTGTTTGAATCTTTATTGTAATGGTATGTAATGAACTCTAGGTTGAATCTTAGCTTTGGTTCGTCTTGCATGCTTAGTTGCTGTAGGCTGAAGATATTTTGCCTGTAGCCGTATATGTAGTTCGTAGACATCAGCTTTAGTATCTTATGTTCACAAAAGAAATTAGCAATTAAGACCAGCTGAGCACAGTCTACACAGGCTGAATTTTGATTGCACTTGAGCCTGCCTCATGTGATATCAATGTGTTGTCATTGCGTATCTGCTAAGTCAATAGAAAACATAGCGCAATTTTGTGATCTACTTCGTTGGTTTTGGGAAGTTGAATACTGTTGTGATCCTATAGTGAATAATACCAAGAAGGGTCTTGACTACGAATACCACTTCAAGAACAATTTCACTCGATTGTCTTCAGGAGAATATGTAAAACTACATTTGGATTTGTTTTGTGATTTCTACACACGAGCCTTAAAGCGATTCATCAAGAAATACTTGGACTTAAAAGACATGTCAGATATTTAATATTTTATGAAGATATTTCTTACCCCATTATTGCGTGAATAAGGAAGATAGTAAGAGTACAAAGTTGTGATTGGTTTTCAGATGAAATATCATCTGGGTATTCTTTAAATTCAGCACACTGGAGACAAGACATTTCACTGGAGACATTTCCAAAATATATCAGTACGTACGTGTGTTAGAGCCCGATAATTATCTGCAATGCATATTGTGGCGAGATTCACCTCAGAAAGAGTTATACTCTATTCACAGTCTATGGCTCGAATTAATTTGGATTCGACGCTGATTCGCATCACATTCTACACCAACCACAAGGAAAAGTGACGTCATTCAGGGGGTATTGCTGTAGAAGAGTGATTCGAATTAACGTCGAATCAAGAAATTATTCGACACCAATTCTGATCAAGGCTGGCGATTTCTGAGAGTGTTGCAAAAGTTTTGGTATATACATTTTATATATTATTTTATGCTAAAAATATGCATGCCACCGGTACGAAGTCGTACTTCCACAAATCGCACTTTTTAATTTTTTCACTTCTCATAATTTCTCAACGTGTGTATAACCAATATAAAAAACAGCTGTTAATGATTCGGAATTGGCAGTCTGAACTTCGAGATGCTTCATTGTGGTATTGCGTCAAAGAATGTACTTCGAGGCTTTGAAAGTGATAACCTAATCACAGGTGGCAATTCGGCTCCAGAAGCGATCAGAATCAAACAAAGTCTTGCTCAAAGTGGTTACTTCCACCTTATTGCAGATGACAGGTGATGAAGACATGGGGGAGTTCCTTCATTTTAATAGTGACAGCGGCTTCGCAAAGGCCCTGGAACCTTTCTGGAATTCAGCTTCCCAAAACTTACGATTTTCTTTCACTCCCATCCAGATCTCATCTAAGACGAAAAAGCGACATATATTGTCACCTATTGCGCAGCTCTATAATTCGCGTTATCACTAAAGCCAAAATATTCATTTAAAAGCAATAGAAGGAAAAGTTACATTAGGACGAAAGTCTGCCATCGTCTCTTTGTTGAAGGTTTCCTCGACAAACTCTCCTGCCTGGCACTGATGTAGAAATGCACGGTTTCTGCGGAAGTGAACGTGCATGGTGCTTTTATATACACCATGTCCGTTGCCTCAGCGGGAGTACATTCCGAATTGTTATGCTCAAATTCCTGTATGGTGCCAATAAAAACCATAACGGTACCCAAATTTTAGTTCTGTGGCGCTACACTATTGTCACAGTTTATTAGCGAAGTTGCACATATGGAAATTTTCCTAGGGCGAATGTACTGCTTGTCCGATTCAGCTGTGGTGTTGTCGTGGATCAGAAGGGAGTCATCAATTCAAGAACAGACTGCCGGGAGGGACTCGATCTGCGTATCTACTGATCTAAACCCTGCTGACATGCTGTCAAATGGAGTCATTCACATTGAGTTTTCCAAATCCGATCTTTGGTGTCATGGGCCAATGTTCCTTCGCAGAAATAAAGCGCATAGCCAACACCTCGTCTTCTCGAAAAATCCCAGCTCGACTTCCACAGGAAGGTCCTGCTTGTCACGTCTCCATATATTTATTTATTTATTTTTTTTATTGTTGCTTAGAATTAATCCTAAATTACAATACTTTTATAGCCAGAGCAACGAAGGCCTTCAGGCTGACGTCTCCATATATTGATATTTCCATTGGCTGTAATTACGTAAACTAATTTGGAAAACTTTAGCGAGTTTTTGGACATGGCACCAAATTTGTTCTACGCAACAAATCTGGAGGACTAACAATATCAGATGTGCACTTTTGTACTCGGTTACTACTTCGAGCTATACAACGCGATTTTGGATCAATTCCCGTTGGTGGAAGATTAAGGAACTCCAACTTTGAAGCTCTACGTCCAGTAATTCTTCCTAGATGTCATCCAGTTACGCCGGTTCTTATTATGCCTTTGCAAGCGCGCAATCTGCACGCTGGACCGCGATATTTATTCTGAATCATTCGACATCACTATTGCTCGATTGAAGGACGAAAAGGGCTTGCAGTACATTGAGTCGTTGTGTTACGTGCTTATGAGCCAAGCCAAGCAAGTCTGTCTTGCCTAAAGAGAGATTGGATTCATCGCATGCATTCAATATTACTGCGGCCCATTCTTTTACCGAAGTGATACCCGGTCCAGGCCGCCAATGAAGTGTTAAATCAGTTTATACGACCAAGGTCGTATACTTGAAGCTTGTACAGGGTTTTTCTACGCCAACCTTCCTCATTTAGTCAAAGCGCTTTATCTTCACTCGATGCCGCCCCAACCAAATTTGGTTGGATAATGCTACGAAATTTTTTCGGAGCGAACACCGAAATGTGTAGATTAAAGGAATTGTTTATGAGTGACGAACATCGACTTGCTGTCAAGGAGTTTTGCATAACTGAAAGGAGGCGCCCATTAAGACAGCCAAACATCAAATCTACGGCGCCGTGTCCAACCCTCTCTTCGTACACATTGAACTGGCCTACGCGAACACGTCATGATTATGATCAGAACAAAAATTTGCCTGCCTTGAAGTGGCCTGAACTGATCCCCGGTGAAGACGGTGTCGTTCGAGTTTCTGAGCTGAAAACACTAACTAGACCCATCACGCGATTTGTCAACAAGTTGTGCTTGCTGAGAAACCAATGTGTTGGTAGCTCTCGTCTTTCAACGGACGGAGGATGTTCGGCTCAATAGCTTAAAATTAATTATATCCTAACACCCTATATCAGCAGTCTTCCCAGACGATTAGTGAAACAGCGCATATTTATCTGAATAATAGTGCAAAATATTTGAAGTCAAGTCAATAAGTTGTTAATTCTCATTATTGTAATAGCTCGAGTGCCGTACACTTGCCTGATAGAAATAAAAACCAAACCACTAGGTTTCTTCAGATAACTGTGAATTATTTAATTCACAGTTATAATATTATTATTATAATTATTATTTATTCGGCGCACAAAAATTGATGAATATATTCACTTCAGTTTGCCTGTTATTGACGGCAGTACTATTTTGCGATATCTGAAATTGGTTATAGCTTTTTTTCTCCTGGTCCAGATAATATTCCTAGTTGTATCTTAAAAAGCTGTGATGATAACTTATATATTCCCTTTGTACCTTATTTAATTTATCGTTTATTACTTCATCTGTGCCAAGTGGTTGGAAAAAAACCTATATAATTCTTTTATTCAGAAAGGGTTGTAGGTCTGATATATCGAACTACAGAAGTATTGCCAAGCTGTGTGCAATTCCGAAGTTGTTTGACCAGATTATCACTGATCATCTGGTACGATCTATTCTGTAGTATGCGTCTTGTGTCTACGATCCTCAATATCAGATATATATCGATGTGACTCAAATTCTATCAAGCTATATAGAAGGCAGTTACTTTTATATTAAGTATAAAAACGAATACTCTACACTACGGCCGGTAAGCACAGGGGTTCCCCAAGGAAGCATGCTTAGGCAACTCCTTTACACTATTTTCACCGCAGACATAGCTCAACCAATACAGGTCTCTACAATGATAGCTACGTTTGCAGACGACACCATTGTTCTATCCGCCCATAAAAGCATAAATGCAGCAACATCCACTCTACAAAAAAATTTAAATAAAACCCTAGAGTGGTTTTGGAAATAGGAAATAAAAATTAACAACGACAAAACAGTTCAAGTCATTTTCACTACTAAAACAAAATATAGACTGGTTTACCTAAAAATTGACGGAAGAGATATAACAGTTGGAAATGAAGCTAAGTACCTCGGAATATACATTTCCAGCAAACTGAAATGGAAATACCATATTTTTAAAATACGAAACCGAATGAAACTTAAAATAAATGATTTGCAATTTTTAAACAAAAAATCGAAAGTCTCACTGAATAATAAACTATTAATATATAAAACAATCATCAAGCCTGGTCAATGGACGTACGGAGCGCAAATATGGGAGTCTGCGAAAAGATTAAATCTCCAATTAATACAAAGACAACAATCGAAATTTCTATGTATAATTACAAACGCTGACTGGTATATCACCAACTTTGACATACACAGAGCCTTGCAGATTTGCACAGTGGCTGAAGAAATATCAAGTTTAAGTCGGAACTACCAAACAAAAATAAGACAACATATCAACAACGAGGTGAATACACTGCCTTTGCGCGAGCTCCAACAAAGACGTAGACTTCGCCGATCATGGCCTGTCGACTTAATCTAAAATAAAACAAAAAGTCTTATAGCAACTATATAAGCAGGCGTTTATATGTATATATTTAGCATTAGAACATCTCTATTTTACCTCTGCTTATATGGAGTAACCATATAAGATTCACTGTTACCTCTCTATACATTGTGCAAACTTATTACTAAGAGTCCAAATTGTGTTAGGTACATTTCAAGGGGAAATGGTATCGGTGTCGTCTTCTAAAATTGATCAACCTCCCTACCTTGTCTAGTCGTAGAACTGTCATGGGTGTAACTTTTATATATAACCTCATTTGTAGTAGTATTAACTCACCGTTCTTACTTGTATAATTAACTTTAGTGTACCAGCACGTCCAACTAGATACTATTTTCTATTTGCTTCCCATAATTAGAACATCTTATTTACAGCATGACCCATTCTATGTCTCATGCAAATCTTTTAATACCCACTTTTCGTGTCCTTCTCCACCCACCACTTTTTATCTTTTAGACTAAGTTGTTGGCGTTTTTGAGTTAATACATAACTTACTTTCTAAGCTCGTAACGTACATTTTTTCTCCTTGTTTGAATCGTCTATGTCATTGTACTTATTGAATTCTAAATTCTAAATTTATATATTACGCTTATTATATATGCAAGTGAAACAAACTGAAACCAAACACAGATTTTGAAACTGCTCACAAATCTTGTATCTATTAAAAAACATTTTAAATAGGGTAAGTATTATAGATTCGTTGTTACTCAACCTAATATATTAATTTCTAATTTAATTGCTATATTAATTTCTATTTAAAGCAATTTGAATTTTTTCCAGAAGAGGTGTGTTTGGCAATATGAGCTCTACAATCTATTGGCGAAAGCAATGTGAATTTATCACACTTTACATTTTGATTTACGTATACTAACTCTACAGTTTAGATTAAGGCGATTTGGGTACATCACTGTGAATAGCTTGACCGCAGAATCTGAATTTTATCTATGAGCCTATATACTCGAGTAGCTCAAGTCATTTGAATATATAAAACTTTATATTATACGGAGGCGTGGTTATTAAATATAGAGACTGACGCTGTAAAATATTTCGTTTTGATTTCATATATATTTACGTATCCTCACCTTCAATATAGACCCTTCAATACAACGCTCCATGTGAATCTTCCATTGTTCTTCTTGTGAGAGCTCGTTCAAGACGCGTGCCGCTTCGTTTTTACAACTTCAACGGTCTATATCTTATTCCTCTTAATGGAGATTTTACCTTACGAGACAGACAGAAGTCGCCCAGCGCAGGATCCGGCAAATAATGGCAATTAAAGTGGCAGTAAAATCATTTTTGGGAGCCTTTTGTTGTTCATACGTGAAATTTTAGGCACCATTTTGGAACACACCTTCTGCATGTTAAAAGTATTATGTAAAGTTTGCCATACCGATTCTTTATCAATTCCTACAGATTTACACGAATACTTAACCGACGGTTAGATCAAATCAGTTTACGGATTTTTTCGATATTGTTATCCATTTTTGACGAGGCGGGGCGACCCGAGCGTAAATCATATTGAACGTCTTCTCGCCCATCTTGAAAACGCTTAAACCACCCACATACACGAGCATGCCATAAACAATCGTTCTCACCTCATGTCTCACCGCATATAAGACATGAGTTGAGACGTATATGGTATTGAAGTGCAGCGCAGAGCTTGAAATGTTGTTAAATAAAGCAAAAAAACTACGCGGTGTGAAGCAGCTTTCAAACCTTATTTTATAATGCAATATATTTTACAGTTGATTATATATTTTTGGTGCTCGATAAATAAATAAATTCTGTGCATTTTATTTGAATATTTTACTACAATTAATTGGAATATTCGGTGCACTTGAAATGAAAATTAGTAATAATAATAATAATAATAATAATAATAATAATAATAATAATAATAATAATAATAATAATAATAATAATAATAATAATAATAATAATAATAATAATAATAATAATAATAATAATAATAATAATAATAATAATAATAATAATAATAATAATAATAATAATAATAATAATATTAATAATAATAATAATAATAATAATAATAATAATAATAATAATAATAATAATAATAATAATATTAATAATAATAATAATAGTAATACTAATAACGCTTTCGCTTAAAACCGATACATACCCTGGCCGGCGCTGACGTAGCGTCGCCACTCACCCGATGACCGCCTAAGTTGTTGACCACACACGTGAAGGTTGCATCCCGACCCTGAGCGATGGTAACATTTTCCAATGGGAAAACAAAGTCCGGCTCGAAGGCACCCGCTGTTGAAATTTTGTTTGAAATCGAAAATTCTTCATTTCATTGATCAAATCGATGAAGAACATTTGTTGAAAAATACAATGAATAATTAATTAATTTTAAAAAAATTTACATATTTCAAAAAGAGCATTAGTAGCAGCAGAAGAAACAACAGAAGTGACATCGACCCAAGCAAACGATGAGTCGTGGCAAAGAACCAAACAAAAAAATTATATTATATACTGATGAAAATGTTCATACTTATGTATGAGTTTGTTAAGAAAATGAAGAAAATTGCATATATAATAACCAGGAACTATTGTAAATTCAACTTTGTATGTGTGTTTCAGTGTTTGCGTTTCGAATGGCTGTATCTGGGTGTGTATTCGCATCTGCCAATAAGAATATTACCGACTTACCAATACAATTGCAGACGAGCAAGATGACAAGAAGCTGCCATGGCACGTTGACGCTTTGCTCATGGGTTAATTTGAGAAAATTACGCAGACCATTCGGCTTAATCTTCGTGGTTATTGATACCGCTGATGTTCTTATGGTTGTTGTTGCCAATAATAACAATGGTTTCTTCGCAGTATTTCTTCGATATTGCCGCGCCATAATCATTCACATGGGATTCGAATTGCCTTGGGAAACCGAATGCACACGAGAATAATGGGAGCACTAAAAAAATAGTTCGGAAAGGATTTTCGCCTCGGTTACTATATTTATTTATTTTTTGGCTTGATTGTTAAAATATTGTCACAAAATAACATAATGTATTCTTGTGATTATTTGAATATTGATGTGGGGAAAAATTATAAAAATAGCACCATTTTTCAAAAATGCACTTCAAATTATAAAAATTAGAAACAAATAGCAACTTCATTGCTTAAATATAATTGTCTATTAAAAATAAGATTATTCTATAAATTTTATATTTGGTAGCATTGCGTTGGCGCAATGTCTTGGCATCGATTCAAGTCCTTGCATCGTTTTAGAGCTATTTTGCTTCAGGACTCCCGAATGACTACTCAAAGTGATCCGTTGCTTTTTGGATTAGTAGCAGAAACTTCCCTTTTGACATAATCCCATAGATTTTCGATGGGATTGAGGTCTGGTGACTGCGCCAGCCACTCCCAAACGTTCACCGAATTTCTATCGAACCATTCCTTTGCGTACTAACCAGACATAGCGTTTTCTGATTACCAGTTGTTCAGATAGATGCAGCATAGCTTGGTTGATTCACGAAATGCTAAGGAACTACAGAAATGGAATGATTATTGGATCGCTTCCAAACCACTATGAGAAAAGGTTGTAGAAAATAATGGAAAATATTTCGGATAATACATATCAGTTTTCCTCAATAAATGCTTTTTGCATTAAAAAATGGCCAGAATTAATGCAAGCTTCTAATAGTAACAATCTTTCACACAAACATCAACCTTCCACCTTTATCAAAAATCTATCCGTCAATGATATTCACATGGTTCTCTCGTTCATTAAGTTCTGCATCCATATTAATTTAATATAATCCTGCCTATCGTGGGTGTCGAAGGCCTTGTGCTCTCTTAAAACTATAATTTTCTTACATTATTTTTATATATAAAATTATTCCTAAGGATGCTTTGTAACTATACATCTCCTAAACGGCTGGACCGATTTGGATTAAATAATAGAAACACCAAGGCGTTTTCCTTATAATATTCAAATTTTCTTATTATTAAATTAATTCAATTTTAAATGTTATAATTTTTATTTTATGTTATTGTAAATAACAACAACAAAATTGACATTCGTAAATTCAATTTATTTTATTTATTGGCCTTGGAAAAACAATAGGTGTCCTATGGGATTAAGGTCTGGTGACTGTGAAGGCCATTCCACCAAAGAAACTTTGTTATCCTTAAACAATTGTTTGGCAAGTTGCGAAATGTGTTTTAGGTCATTATCTGGCATTAACTCCCACTTTAACGGCATTTCTTCTATCGCGTATGGTAACATAACTATAATAATGTAGTCCGCGGCGTACATTTTACCTTTGATTCAATATACTGGACCAACACCCAAAGCGGAAAAACATCGACATAGCTTTATGTTGCCACCACCATGTTTAAGAGTTATATTGTGTGTTTTGGATCGTGTGCAGTCGGCATCTAATTTTTCGTTTTCTATCAGATCCAAGTAAATTCACCCTTGTTTCGTTAGACCACAAAACATTTTTCCAATTTTTCCGCATAAAGTTTCTTTTCCCGAAATTTATTCGAATTTTGATGTTCTCTCCGCTTAGGTATGATACTTTCCTTGCGGAATGTGCCTTCAAATCTACCTCTATCAGCCTATCTCGTATCGTTCGACTAGCGACATGAGCATTTAATGCCGAATTAACAGTCTGTAAAACTTTCGAGAGGTTGCTCGCTTTCTGCCATGGTTCTCTTGTTTGCCTTTCAAATGAATTTCGGAAAATACTTTTTTTCAACATTCCATTGATTGTGCAATTTCCGACATTATTTTGCCTTCATTTTTGAGATTTTTTGTCAATTCTCTATATTCTCAATTCTCTTTATTTATGGAACTGCGCCAAGTTTCTTTCGGTCTCCCAACTCGCCTGTGGCCTGGCGGATTCCACTCAAGGGCCATTCTGGTGATGCTGGATTTCTTAGTGCGTGTCCGATCCATTTCCACTTGCAGCGACGAATTTTTGTGTAAATGGGCTCCTCACCACAGCGCTTCAGCAGATCATAGTTGGAGATTCTGTTGGGCCAGAATATCCCTGCAATGATCCGAAGGCATCTGTTTATGATAGTCTGCACTTTATTGTTGATCTGCTTAGTAGTGTGCCATGTTTAGCTTCCGTATAGTAGGACCTTCTTTACGGACGAGTTGAAGATCCTTAATTTTGTCGAAAGCTGAAAGCTGGCGACTTTTTCAGATCTTGTATAAACGACCGAAAGTTGAGCGTGCCTTAGATAGTCTGGCCTTGACGTCTTCTGTTGTGCCACCGCTGCTTGAAATTGTCTTGCCCAGGTAGGAGAAATTGTCCACGAATTCGATCTGTGTGTTGTCTATCCAGAGGTGTTCCGCGCTGGTATTGTTGAGTTTCATTGCCTTGGTCTTCTTATATTGTTTTACAGGCCGACTCTTTTGGCATGACACACAAGGTGGTCATGGCCTTCATATCGCTGCGGCAGTGGAAGAGCAGACATCTGTCGTCCACATAGTCGAGGTCTTCAAGATGTATGGTTAGGTTCCACATTATGTCGAGGCTGGTGGTGCAAGTGCGATGCATGACTTCGTCAAGCATTACGTTGAAAAGCAGCGGCGAGAGAGGGCATCCCTGCTTGACGCCGGGGGTTGTCTGAAAAGGTGCACTGAGTTGTCCGTTGTGCAGTACCGATAGTTCGGCGTCTTCGTACAATTCCTGAACTATCGCGATGATCTTTCGCGGCACTCCTTTGTTTGCCAGAGCATTTCAGATTGCTGAGCGATTTAATGAATCGAAAGCTATTTGGCTGTACCTTAGTTAAAATATTCCACACCTTTATTCAAGAATTATGCCAAAATTTAATTGCGTTTCTATTTTTAAAATAAGAGTACCGTTACAGGTACTTCACTTATTTTTTTCACATCTTAAGACTTTACTTACGACTATTTATAATGCTTACTGCATCGCTATGCGTAATTGTGAAATTAAAGAAGTTTACATTAATGTCAATGCACCGCTAAGTGGTTTCAACTGCTTATGTTATAAGACAATGCGCTTCTGACAGAAATATTTATATTAAAATCCATGACAAAAATGTTTACATTAAAATCCATTAAGGTTTGAATAAACTCGATTGACCAAAAATATTTATATTGAAGTCCATTAAATAAGAATAAATTATGAAAGGTTTGAAAGGTTTGGACTGTCAAAATGAGGCTGAGAACCTAATCAACTTAAATAATATTTACATTACGCGTAAAAAGACTGTGGAGGCGATACTGTTAACTTGCACAGTGAGACGCATGCATAAAATTTGCTCAAAAAGTTAGCAAAATGGTTTGAACTGTAAACCTACATATCGTTTCTATTATTTTTTTATTAATATATATAACCTAAACTTGTAATTAAATAAATAATTTTGAATAGTGCCTTGATGTTGTGTTTGAAAATAAAAAACTATGGCAATATTTGTGAAATTAATTCTTTAGAAACGGAATTTTCCAAATATAAAATTTTTCTTTTCCTATATTCGCTACAATTAGGACCGTTGCCAGATATACACTTGGATGGAATATTTTGTCATCGCGCCACTTCCTTAACCATCCGTCCGATCCCGGAAAAGCAGAGTATTTAACTTGCTAAGCTATTTGTTTTCCTATGGCTTTTATGATTTATCCAGATATATGAATAATATTTATACTATAAATTAAAATAAAATAAATTTATTTTTAAAAATTTAAAAATATTAATAGCTAAAAAAAATAGCTTTACCTTAGCTGTAAAATTTTATCTCTTCGCTAGCTTATCTCTTGACTAGCTGATGACAATTACAAGGACAAGAACACAGTTACTAATTCGCACAAAAGGCAGAGAAGAGGGTCAAAGCAACAAATAAGACTTTTATTTCCGCATGCCACAACTTCATAACAAAACAAAATTTAATTTTCGATTGTAATACCAAATATACTCGAGGTCAAGTCCCCAAAGGCTGCTTGTTGTTGCGTTCAAAGTCGCTTGTTGTAAAGAGTATACATACTCCTGCACGAGGCACATATTTTTCCTTTGTCCTCCCTTATGGTCGGCAAATAAGGAAAAACAAATGGAACACGCTTTGTTATTGCTTGTTTGATTTCGTTTACACATGGGATACTTGCAGTTTTGCTGATTGCCTGGTAGTAAAGGAAGAATTAGCATACAACACATAATACGCTCCCCTGCAAACGACGTGACCACGAATAAACACAGACGACAAGAACACCAGCTCCGTAGCAAACGACATGACCACATTACTACAGACAACAAATTAGGATACCTTAATACTGGAGGATTTGTTACTATGTCTTTTAATTGTTGAGAAGCAAGTATGAAGCTTGGAGCATTTAGATTGATTGATTGCTCTTTTTTAAGGTACCTGGTCATTGGGTGAGAAATTTTCACGTAGTCTTTAATATGTAGAAAATCAAAAGATTAAATTAAGGAATAATTTAAGAAGTTTGTTTTGGGCAATTTGCAGATGCTCCGTGGGTACAGTTATTAACTCTAAGATTCGCATTAGATAAATGAATGTTCTTTCTTCTCCTAGTGAAGAAAATAGCAGAGGACTTTTCAGCGTTCAATTTAATTTTCCATTTTTTGTTATATACTTCAAGGTAGATCAATGAAAGTTGAAGTGTTATATGTATTTCAAAGAATTTGTTAAAGTAAAGTAAAGAGCATTATCAGCAAAGACGGATGTGCTACTGTTATCCAGTACATGCATATCGGGGGTACATAAATTATACAACATGGGTTCCAAGAACGAACCATGATGTACACTAGCACTGATACTCAGAACACTTGGTTAAATACCTTGCAGGTCAAAAAAGAATTTTCGGTTGGTATGGAAGCTCTGTATAATTTTAATTAAGTAAATTGGAGTGTTTGTAGTGATCAGTTTGTGCAATAATCCATAATGCCATTATGTGTCAAAAGCCGCCTGTATATTTAGGGTGATAAGCCCAACTGAATTCTTATATTGCATATTATTCTTGACGTACTGTTCAAATTTTATAAGAGGATCTATGCAGCTCATGTGAGGCCTAAAACCAAATTTCATAGATGGTATAATGCAGTGTGTATATAGATGAAGGCTGAGTCTCTGCTTAAAATGTTTCCAAAAACTTTAGTAAAGCAACACAGTAAGCTAATAGGGCTATAACTGTCTGGTAAATCTGCAA
The DNA here is from genome assembly GCA_035041755.1 of Cacoxenus indagator. NCBI lineage: Eukaryota > Metazoa > Arthropoda > Insecta > Diptera > Drosophilidae > Cacoxenus > Cacoxenus indagator. The sequence goes on from JAWNKX010000411.1 coordinate 48,823, forward strand.
TTTACCAGGCTTAGAATTAGCGACGATTTTGCCAACTTTCCAGATTTGCGGGAAGTAGCTGATTTGAAAACAGTCGTTAAGTAAAGAAGCGAGATAACGAAGAATACTAGTCGGCAGATTTTTAATGAATATGGGAAGACTGTCAGTGCCTGGTGATTTGGTTTTGTTTTTAGTGCTCGAACTATGGACGCAACTTCATTAGTAGTCATCACAGGTTGAGTAGCGCAGATTATGCAATAGATGTATCGTAAGTACGACCAAGTCACTAGTAACACTGTCCAAAAAACTGTCTGCTAATTTGTGTTTCCCTTTGAAATTTCCCCTTGCTTTTTCTTGCCATGCCGTGTAAGTAATTCCATTGTATGAAAAATTTGGTATAAATTGATTTCTGTTTCTAGTTAATTTAGTTATTTTTCAAAATTTTTTCGAGTTCTTATTTAGGCTTGCTAACTTGTTGTTCTAATAGAAGTTTTTTGTGCAATTAATTGAAACCTTATTAAGTGGTTCAGATAGTTAAACTGTGCTTTGTAGATTAGTTGTCATTCCTGACAACCTGTTGACAGTATTCCTCTTTTTAATTATGTCAATTAAATAGCTTGGTAATTTATTATTGAGGCTTGTGCCTAATTTCTTTGGTACCGAAATTTTTGGTGCTGTGGATACTTCCGTTGTAACGAAAAAAAACGATATTATCAAAGAAATTATATATAGGAGTTTTGGGGTGAAATAAATGCAAATATGCGAACTCACTCTTTAAAACTTTCTTAAAGAGAAAAAGTTTTACTGTATATATTGGTATTAAATGCTGGCTCGATAACTATAGGCAAGAAATCAGATGAAAATTGTTGTGAGTCGTAGGATCTGCTAGCAAGTTTGGAACATTTGTGACGAACATGTCCAAAGAAGAGGGTTTAGTTTTGCAGTTCGGTGGAATGTATGTAGGCTCCTTAGGGTATACTATAGTAAAATTGGTGATAAATGCAGAATTTGGTGGTCGTGCAGAATGTTGCCCTAGAAGTTAGGTCTACTGCAGTTCCACAGTCTGTTTTTTTACTACTGAGGTCACCACCTAGCAGAAAGTGGCCATTGATAATTTGAGACGGTCTATTTTGAAGAACCTTTTAAAAATAGTTTGATCTTTAGTCAGATTACAAGACCTGTCCAAATATTTGGCCGATGGTAAACAGAAAAAAGTATTAGGGAACTATGTGGATCTAAACTGACTGCTACTCCAATGTTTTCTATAAGGTGAGTATTAATTTTGGGGATATCTTTATGTTTCAAAGGGTAATAAATTGCGATAGCGACCCCACCGCCTCCCGCGTGTAAACCGATCCTTTCCTGTAAAGAGTATAATTAGGAATTTTAAGTCTGTCACTAAATGTTAGCCATAGTTCAGAGATTAAGCAAATGTGAATAGGATTGGGGCTTAGGAAGCTTAAGACTTCTGGTTGTTTGTGTTGAATGGCACGTTACATTGAAATAGTTGAGACTGTTATTGCTTAGAAACATATAAATACTTAACAGCTAACTGGGTGATGACATTAAATTGTTCACTCTTACTAGACCATCTGCTTAGCTTTTCAAGAAATTCCATGGTAAGCGACTGGATTATGATGTTTAATTGTGTGTTTATTACTAGACCTTATTCTCCAAATGAGAGATTGATACGAAGCGCGGCATAGGAAAACGGGATCAGTAAAACGGTGACGATCATTACAGTTAGCACAAAGCATTGTGGTAGTCGCTGTACAGATAGACGTGTGATGTGGACCACCACAATGACAGAGGAAGTTTCGACACTGCAGTGATTAGAGCCATGTCCAACTAGTTGGCAATCGTAACATTAAGTAAGCTTGTTGATGGTTTTAGTTTAATATTCACATATGACTCTCATATGATTTATCTAATTAAAGTTTTGCCTTAGTTACTTGAGAATCACGGTACTATTTTCGAGGTGTACTATTAGTATACTACACAGTATTTTCACTCCAGATTGAACTTGTCAATAGTTTTAACTTCAATACACTTTGGATCTCCCATTTAAAACTCTTGGGGACTAAATGTCCACTCTCTCTCTTAACTTGAACCACAACTCACATGTCAATTTTACTTCATTTCAATTGTGTGATCTCCTTCGGGAGAGAAGCAAATAAAGATTTAAATTATGAAAATAAAAAAACACTTCAAACCTACTTGAGTTAGGAAATGCTTAACTTCTTCATTGCTATTGTAGTCCAAACCAGAGAGCATAGCTTTATATGGTTTAGTATGTTTAATCTGATAGGAATAAAATTCGCAATTACGAGATTTCAATTCATTGAAAATGTTCGAATAATGATCAGTTGAATTTAGGGAAGTTTTTACACCAACCGCTATGTTTTTAATAGAGTACTCAGTAATGAGGATTGAATTCATCTTGTCTTGAATATATTTAGCATATTTTTTAAAAACAGTTATTGGCGTATCTTTATTTTTGTTGTTGCTGATAGAATCATGCAACCGATGAGACAAGGTTTGCACTGGACGAAAATAATTTCTATATTAATCAGCAGTTACAATTTGCCTATTTGGTTTGCCTTTTAAAGGAGGGATTTTCGGTTTTGATGCATAGCTTGCATCAATAAGAGGCGTTGATTATCTTTTTAATGTGGTTCCTATTGATGCTTGTTTTCAATATCGCCCTTATCTTAAGACTTGCACAAAGTTGATCACGAATGATAGAACATAGTTGTTAAGTTGTTTTAGGAAAAAAAACGTAAAAAAATAAAAGACATTTCCGTAAATTGTAATTTATTTTTATATTACTTCACTTATTTGACGAAAAACGCAAAGTAAGACTATGATTTCGCATAACAACAACAACTAAACCACAAAGTACACACAAAGCAACAAGGAAAACAACGACAACGGGAAGGGAAAAGCAATCTCAAAGTACACAAGGCAACGCAGGAAACAACGCCAACGAAATGGCGATGTATGCCGCATTCCTGTTACTGCCAACATTTAATGGAAATTACCACTTCAATGCGTAGGTCGCTCAACTAAGAGGTGTGCGAAAAAACTACAACGACTACGTTCAAAGTGCGTTGATCTGCAGTAAGCTGGAAGGCAAGGTCAAAGTGGTTAATTTCAAATCCATCGTACCTCCTAAAAGATATGGAAAACATGTTCGACATCAAAGAAAACAGGCTAAGCGTTCGTCGCAGACCACGAAGTCGGATTTGGCACACTGGTGACCGCTTTGATGAATACTTCAACGATAAATTTGTGTTGTCTAGCAGCCTTAATCTTGAAGTAGAAGAATTCATCGACTATATCATTGAAGTCATCCCCGATGTGTCGAACTTTAACTAACAAGGTTTTTAGAATTCCTTATAGACACAGGGTGTACCATCAGTTTCATAAGACATTTAAATGAATTGTTGAACACCCGGAAATTTTATACAATATTTAAAAAAACAGGTTTATTTTTTAATTACCTCTTTTTGGATAATTAAAGAATAACATTTATCACAGTAAACTGCATAACACATTTGTTGAATTATTAATAATGACTTGGAAAAAAAATTAGGCTTATACTAACGTGATTATGAAGCACCGTTAAGGCAATGACTGAGAAGGCTATTGATTCCTTCTGAGGGGGAGATCATGCGTGTGGAGCCGTTTGAAAATTGAGGATACCAGCAGATTTGGGTGCGTCAAAAGTCTTGAGTGATAGCGGCTGCTGTTACAATTAATCACATCCTTGAAATTAAAAGTACATCAAATAATGTCTTACTATATTTTAATCTCCAATCAAAATAGTAAGACCAGTTTGCTAGTTTTCAGTAATGAGTTGATGGGATACCCTGTTGTGCTAGGTAGAGATTTCTTAAAACAATGCAAAACAAAGCTAAATTTCTATAGTGAATAATATCTTAAAAAAGTCATATCGAAAGGGTCAGACACAGCAATGCGAAAATTTAGAAATAACATAGTGTTGAGCACTGAATAGCGCAATAATACGGAAGCATTAAGCAAAGATAGTGAAAAGATTTTCGATTCAGAAGTTATCGTGGCGAAAATTTTCAAATGCAAATTTTGTCAATAGATTACGAACTTTATTGCATTTTAGGTGAACAGTTAACTTTTAAACAAAAGACTGTTTAACTCTTCGAGCACTGTAATTTAGAACCAGAAAGGCCTGTCGAACAAGCCATAAAAGTGAGATGCGCATGTCAGAAGAAGATACAAACGTATTTAAATATTCTCCGCAAAGACTCTCATATGTAGAGAAGCAAAAGTTACAGCAAATTATAGACGAAAACTTAGCAAACTGATTTATTTGACCAAGTGAGACTGAATACGCTTCGTCGGTTGTTTTATTGAGAAAGAAGGCGGGTGAGTTAAAAATAACAAAAAATAAAAGTTTTTGATGTGAATACGTCTTAGTTTTTTTGTTATAGGGGGTTGCATGTTTAAAAAAGCGAGTGAGTCAGTGTGATATATTTTGGTGTTGTAGCTATATATCTATCATCCACGCCTAAAATTTAATTACACCACTCGATAGCTAAAGGGTCAAAGAATTCATTAGCTTTGGTGTGAAGTTCCTCGCATAACCGGGGTGAAGGGGAAAGCGCCACCGTATTAGTTTCGTTTTTCAATAAATTTAAGTGCGAAAATTGCTGCTGTTTTTATTTTTTCTGCATCGCTGCCATCGTTGTTTCCTTTGCTGCGTGCCATTGTTGTTGTTTTTGTATTCATCGTACGTTTGCGGCGTATGCGTATTGCTTCGCTGAAATTCGTTGCTTTCTTTCGTTGTTTCTTATATTTCCTTTATATTTGTTTTCTTTTAAATTTATGTCTTAGGGAGAGGGAGAAGAACGAAGGTTTTAAAGTTTCGCTTATTGATGCATATTATTTATCATATACAAACTCCACATCAAGAGCCTTTACAAATTTTTTTCACTGTTCCAGCAGGCGTTGGTAAAACTTTCTCCAACAAGACTCCTGGCCGCAATTTCAAGTGTTCGCGTTTGCAAAGAGAGAGAGAGAGAGCGAGTTTAACTTTGTTTCTGTGTGTACCCTACTCAAGGCTGATCTTGCATATCAATTGGCATGCATGTCGCTGAGCCTTGGCTCTTATATTTTATATAAATATATACGATATGAGCCTCAGTTATGAATTATAGTATGCTTCCAAAAATGAAACTGCTCATATATATATGTTGATCGATTTGCACAGGCTTTCACGTAAATTATAAATTATAATGCAATAGCACATCTTAAGGAAGGCGAGCTATAAGTTTGCATTTTCGAACATAATATTACTTGGTTAGCAAAAACAAATTTTTTTTTTCAAAAGAAGCGTGGGAGTTGAGGTGACGACGTTTTGTTGAAACATTGTTTACCTTATCTTTTTTCGCGGGTTTCGTGACTTGATGCATATTATTTAACATTTACAAGCTCCACACCAAGCACCTTTACAAATTTTTTTCACTAGGTCCAGGCGCTGGTAAAAATTTTCATTAGACTAATAATGGGAATTTATAACAGGTGTACTGACACAGACGGTTATTGTAATGCTTATATAACTTCCGCTACTACTGGTAAAGCTTCTATGTCAGTTGGATGGGACAACAATTCATTCTGCACTTCTAATTTCACTTTCAAAACTATTGCCTCTGTCATCTGAAATAGCGCATTTGTATAGATCTCTTTTTAGATATGTATAAGTATCAATCACTGATGAAATAAGTATTATCAGCTCAGAGGTTTTAGTGACAATTGACTTACGTTTAAAACAAATAACCAATAATCCTAACGAAGAATTTGGTGGTGTAGATATCATATTTATTGGATATTTGCGGCAGCTACCACCGGTACAAGAAACACCAATATATAAGTCTCTTAGAACACACATAAGTTGGACCTTATGTTAAATTTTATCAACTCAGTCAAGACAGGCTAATGCTGCATTTTCTAATTTACTAACTAAAATCGGCAATGATGAACCTTTAGAAAAACAAGAAATCGAGTTGAAAGAATTAAGATTTTTTACAAAAGCCGATACTCAAAAATTGTGCCCTAATGGGATTCGTCTATTTTTCAAAAAGAAGCATATAAACACATAAAACAATTACGTTCTACAACAATTCGAAGACAAAATTATCTCCAAGCTACTCATTCAGTTGCAAGATCCAAAAATCATGAACAAAGTGGTAATTTTAGAGTAAAGTTACATAAAATGTCAGTTATACCTTACGAACTAATTTTTGTAAAAGTCAAGTTTTATCTCATTACAACAAATATTCATATATCAGATGGCTTATGTAATGTTACGACAGGAAAATTACTGCATTTATATTTTGATACAAACAACATTGCTGTTAGAGTATGGTTGGAGTTTTGTGGTTCAACAACGATTGGTTGGAAGAAAACCAAAAAAGCTAATCAGTTAGATGTACCAAGTGGAGTTAGTAGTCTTGTTGTGCCTATGAACTACGATCTGCGAACATTCCATTGGCATCAGATAAAAAAATTATTGCTGTTCGAAAGCATTTTCCTTTAATTTCGACTTGCGCTATTACCATACATAAATCGCAGTGTGAAAATTTATGTGAAATATTTTACGAGTACTGAAGAACTACACAGGATACAGAGCATGGACTTGCTTACTTTGCGCTATCTCGAATAACACATATCGAAAACTTGTATATTGTGTCAAAGACGTCCTTTAATTCTATTTAGTTTATTTGATTATATTAAAGTTTAATTTTAAAGTCACCACAAACATTATTAAACACGAAACATCATTTATCGTATCTCCGACCGCTCGACGACACCAGGGTTTCCCCTTGTCTTCTAACCTTCACGCACAGAAACACGAACAGTCTGCATGAAGACTTCTCACCAGTATTGCCTTTATCTTTGACAACTCGGCCTTTTCTGACATTCGTCATTGTCTTTTATTCGTCAGAGTCATTTTAATCGTTGATTGTATCATTTGTAATATCCTGGTCAAGAAGTGAGGCACACCATGGTTTCATATGTTCACTAGATAAAACGTTGTTGTAGCGCCTTTGGGTAGGCGATCGTTGCCTAATACTCTTGTGACTATGTACGGCCCATTAAAAGCCGCACCTAGCTTGTGTGATTCACCTGTGGATCCTGGCACTTTATCAATAACAACAAGATCATCAACCTCAAATTTGCGTGGCAAGGAATGATGTTTATCGTATCTTTCTTTCCATTTCTTTTTTTCTGTGGAGATGTTACTAGTTGCTTGTTTTCGATTTTCCCCAACAACAAATAATTAATAAATTATAAACATTTCCACTCTTGCTTTTTGGAAACGGTCCAATATAATCAACGTTTTTGCTTCTGAATGGCATCGGAATAACCTCTAATACGTGTAGCCGTCCGTCAGGTTTTCCACCCTTTACTTTATTGATGCTGGACAAGATGCTATATACGACTTAATATATCTTCGTAATTGTGGAAACCAGAAATCTCGCTTAATTCGTGTCAGCGTCCTTTCAACACCATAGTAACCTGCGTCGTCTTGATTCGCCTTTGCTATGCGCCATCTGATTGGTTGCTGTATAACAAGTCTCTTTCCTTCTACTGTTTTGCAAAGTAGCCGGTCTGCTGCAATGACGTAATCTGCTTTCACCTTAGGCCAACGTGGAGCATCGTTTTTGGAGTTGAGTATGTCGATAATTTCTTTCCGTTTCTGGTCTTGCTTTTGCATGGTATAGACCCAATTTTTTTGTATCGGTATTATTTTGAAGACTTTGTTAGCTACCGTCGGCTGAGCGTCGTTCTGTTGAAGTAACGGTTGTCTTCTCATGCCGTCCACATGAGTCATCTGATTTCCTTCGCGGTGTTCTCATTTAAAATCGAATTCCTGAAGTTTATGCCACCATCTTGCAATTTTCGGCATGAAAGTTGAATTTGCCTTAAGAGTGGTGACAGCATTACAATCGGTTTCCATTGAAAATTCAGAACCCATCAGATATATTCGGAATCTGGTCAGCGATTCCGTAATCGCTAATACCTCGAGTTCATGGCTTGAGTATCGGCTTTCAGCATCGCTACATAAGCGACTGAAATAAAACACTGGCTTTACCCCTTCCTCTTATTCTTGCATTAATACTCCTCCTATTCTCCTTGAGCTAGCGTCCGTATGCCCTTCATGAAATTTAGATGGATATTTTCTCGGCACCCGGATGAATGCCTTTTCCAGAAGTAATATGCCCCAAGAATTTCACTCTCGTTTGCATGAAAGCACTCTTTGATGGTCGTAAAGTCATTCACACGTCTTTAACCGCTTGCAAAAATTCTTTCAATATAGTCAGTCCCTCGTCAACCGTTGTTGATGATAAGATAACTTCGTCCACGTAATTTTCAATCTTTCGTCGATGTTCCAGTTTTCTGATAATGCCTGTGATGGCTTCTTGAAAGACCATTGGTGCGTTTACCAGGCCAAAAGGCATTACGTTGTACTCGAACAATCCCTCAGGTGTTATAAATGCCATAAGGGTTTTGCTTTCATTACTCATTGGAATCTGGTAATAACCAGATGTTATGTCTAGGATAGAAAATAACTTGTTCCCTGCCAGCTTAGCCAACTGCTTCTCCACAATTGGCATTGGATATTGCTTCTTAATCGTGACTGAATTAAGTGTGCGGAAGTCTACGCACAGACGTTTTTACCAGTTTGCTTTTGGAAAGAGCAGCACTGATGCTGAATATGGTGAACTAGTTCGCTGAGTGATATCGTGCTTCAATAGATCGTCTATCATTTCGTTTAATTTGTCTCGTAGTGCGAAGTGAACTTGATATCGCTTTCCCAGAATTAGTTTACTTGTGGATACCTAGATTTCCACATGTAATGTTGACTTCCATATTTGGCCGTTGCGTTCAACTGATGCTTCAATACATTGCGTTGTTTCAATGGTAGAACCTCTAAACCGCTTGTATAACTTTTGAAGAATAGCTCCAACGGGTAATGCAGACTTTTTGATTAGCGTTTTTCACTGCCTGTATCCACGAATGCTTGATACTGTTGTCCGTTAATCTTAATGTTTTCCATGATTGGCGTATATTCTATTTAGTCAACAGTATCAACCTCTGCAACCGATGGACTTTTAAATTTACCTTCTGTGGCCCACGTGGCCCACGCTTGAACAATTTTGACATCGTAGTTTTTAGTCTCGGTCTCTGCAAAACTCTCTTCATAAAAACAATTATTTGTAACTCCGTTCATAAGTAGCTGGAATTTTTCTGCGCAAAGCTCAATAGATGCCGGACAACTTGCCTCGCCACCACTCTGACTCTCGGTCAACCAAGTAAGTGAAACCCAATTTACTAGCTGTTGTTTGACGTATTTGGTTCTTTGATTCATAAAATGTGACGATTGAAATATTTGCATTACTTGGCCTAGCTGTCGTCTGTCCCGGATCAAAGGTAGATATTTGAAAACAAAATTGGCGTTTGCTTTGATCGGCATCGAAAATGAAAATAAAACCATCTTTAAATACGTTTGCCAGTACAACACGCGCACCACCTTCTTTAAGTTAATTTTAGTATACCTATTTCATTCGCGCAAGTGCAATCAAGAAATGGACAACGTTTTATCACAATGGGATGAATGGGATGCCAGCCTATACATTGACAAACAAACAAATATTAGGGTTTTTATATATTCGATACTGTGAAGAAAGGAGATACATGCCCCACACCCAAAACTAAAAATAAAAATCGTATATTTAGTGCGTATGTAAGTACGTGTATGCGTGTGTTTATACCTCAGAGCAACGAATTTGCCTTTCGCTGACGTAACAATTTTTAGCCGGCAGCACAATGAATGAACAAAGTATGATTAGCACAGACAACAACAACAACAAAAACGGAAAAATAAAGGATGAAGCAGAAAACTGTTGGCTTGAGGCGAAAAACTCACAATTTTCGAAACGAATACGCGCACCAAGGCACGCTCGAATTGCGAGAACTATTCCACGATACGTATATGCACGTGTGCTTGCATGTGTATGTGGATATGTCTGCCTGTTATATTCGTCTGACATTGCGTTTACGAGCTTCGTCTTTAGTTTTTTTCCTTTTACTTTTAGGCTACCAACTCTGATCGGTATCGAATCGAAACACAGGCAAGTCAAATCCACAGCGACCATGTCAGCTTCAAATCAGTACCAGCGATGACGCCCATTTTGATTTTATGGTGACACAAATGCATTCATTACAAGTGGCATTATTTCATTGTCCTTAATACTCCTCAACAAACGATTATCATTTGTCAATACTGATTAACCAACAAATATAACCACAAAGTATTTTGATGATGCTTCAAGTTCAAGGAACGTGTTTAGTTGGCATTCAGTGAATAAACAGACGCAGAAGAATTTAATAGATTAGAAACTTCAAAGACAAATATAAAGTTGCAACAAAAAACTTTTAAATAAAAATTTTGATATTTCAAATTACTTTTTGACATAGTTTTTCAGTTATATGGGGGTGCATGTTTAAAAAAGTGAGTGAGTGAGTGGTGCGATAGAGTTGGGTGTTGTAGCTAGATATCTGTCATCCACATACAAAATTTAGTTACACCACTCGATAGGTAAAGACCAACGAATTAATTAGCTTCAGTACGAACTTTGTCGTATAGCGTTGGTTGCTGGGGGAATCTCCACCGTTTTGATTTCGTTTTTCAGTTCAACGCGAAAATTGTTGCTGTTGTTATTATTTTTTTTGCGTCGCTACCCCCATTGCTTCTGTTTTGCTGTTTCTTGTTGTTCTTTCTTATTTCGCTGCCCTCGTTGTGTTTGCTTTCTGTGTTGCGTGTCATTTTTGTTCTTTATTATTTCATATACTTCGTGTCTGAGCAAAATCAATTAAGACATATGTAAATAGATATGTATATAAGCATTATTCGCCCAGGAAAATATTGCCCGGTTATTGGGCGCGTTCAGCAGAAGTGTTTGATGACATTTTTTGGTGGTTTTCGCTCATTGTGAATGCCTAATTCACAATTTCAATAAATATTTAGTGGTTGCGATAGCTAAAAATCATCACAAAAATACTTTGATAACCAAGTCATCACATTTCAATCACATGTTTTCGTTGGTAAACAAAGTAATAAAAAGACAAAATTTAAAGTAAATAATTGGAGTGTTGTTATTAATTGCTTTGAAACTGAAATATAATGATATTTATTTATATATATAATTTTTGTTATGTATTTATGTTCTTAATATGTATTTAACAGATGAGTGGAATGGAGAATACGCTAATTGTTGGCATTATAATTATTTAACGCAGAAATTAAAAAGGCTATTTGTGAAGTAATTAAACACCGTAATTTTATAAATCTAGCATCACTGCGTTAAGCAGAGACAAACCAGTAATCGATTATTAAGTCAGAGATAATGATTAGTGATGACTTCTGCTGAATGCACCCATTGCCTTCTTCCTTTTATTTTTCTTCAACGTTTTTTATTTGCAAGGTGGTCGAGAATATTTGGCCCGTTCACCAGGGTGACTTGTAGTATAAGTAAAGTACCATTTTCCGCCAGATCGTTTGAAAATTCATTCTTATTTTCTGCCTTTTTATTGGTCTCATTTTTGTTGGGTTTTTTTTGTTGTTGTCCTTCTCATCTTTTTATTGAGGTTGTACCTGATTTGTGGGGTTTTTATTGTTACTGGCTTCTCTTTGGGCGTACGTTAATCCAATTTTAACTTTGTTTGATGGTTGTTATTCTGCCTGATGGTCATCTGTTTTAACGTCTTTCTCCCTTAGTGAGGGAATCTTTTAATTTTTAGGTCTTTGTACACTTCATATCCCTTATAGTTGGCTGTGCGTGAGCCGCCACAAAGAGCGCATTTAATTTGACCGGCACTTATTCAGAGGTGTCACAGAAAGCTCTTTCTCCTATATTCCACCCGAACACCGATTTTAGGTGTCACAGAAAACACTTTCGGTATATTTCAAAACCTCCACAGTTTTGTTGGGATAATTGGTTATTTTCACTCATAAGAACAGCTTTTTAAATAAAACCAATGATACGAATGGATAGATTATTCTTTTTCAAAGTAATTTGCATACATTTTTTTTGAACAAGTCATTTGTTTATTTAATTAACTTACAATTTTACACACTGTCCAATAAACCGTCTTTAGTAGGCAAATCCAATGGAGTAGAGAGATGCAAACTCATTTTAAATTGAATGGACAATTTTTCGAAGATTTGGTTTTATCGAATAGATCAATAAATTGTGTTGTATATTGAAGTAATAAAATTAATAATAACGTTGCACTATGGGAAATTTGGCCGATTTTGATACCGAAAACAGATTTTTCGAAACCGTTCAAAATAATCAATCGCACAGTCATTCCATTAGAAACACATTCAAGCATAATGTTGCATATCAGAAATGTTAATTAAATGGAGCCTTTTCCGAATAATAGCCTATAAACCCTGTTGTTGACAGAGGAAAAGTACTTATAAAAGTGCCTTTTTATGAGTGATTTTCAAGTGATTAAAACTTACGAAAAAAAACTATTTTATTGGTTTTTTGTAATGGAATCTTTTAATTATGGTTCGTATTATGTGTTGGTATACTTCAACTGTGCAAAACTTAAGTGTTGTCTTTGCAATGGTGTGTTAATATGAGACATCTATAAAAAAACAGCTTTGTAAATAAAAGTCATTTTTGTAAAGAGCTAAAAAAATTTCTTAGAAAAAAAGTGAAGGGTCGCAGTGAACAACAAGGGGCTATTTTCGAATATTTTAAAGCGACTTCAGTTAGAAGCAGGTGTGATTCGTATTTGGCAGAAAAAAGGATATACTTTTGTCTTAATTTGTCATCGAAATGTGAAAGAAAGCTGAAGCGGTTTGAAAAAAAAAACATGAAAAAATAATATTAGATATTAAAACAAAAGTATAAAAACGGTTGGACGCCGTGCATTGCCATATATACATATATATATATATATATAAGACTGCTAGAGGCCGAAAGACACTAGCTGTAAATATATCAATTTCTCAGAGAGAAACAATTTGCCTTTATTGCTTCAAGCAGCCTTATAGTTGTAGTTGATCTGGAAGAGGTGCTTACTATTAGTATGTCCGGTAAGGCGAAAATTATCCGCAAAATAATGTCAAAACTATTTCAAAAGCCCAAGCTCTTCTAATAATCGTTTCACAAAAGAGCAATATTCTGCTGTAAGAGAGGATTGTAAAAAAAAATTCAACAGTTTCCCAATCAATACAGAAGTGGCTAAAACCTATTCTTTCCACGAGCTTGTTCTTGTTTTCACGGCATCAATCTAATTTTTCATACAAAACCCCTGCTCTTGTTTAAAGATGGTGCGATGAGCTTGATTGAATTTCAAGTATATTGTAATAAATTAAATAACTTGCTTAAAAGTTGTATTCAAAACTCTTACTTTGATAATATTGGCTCCAAATGAAAACCTTTACTAAACTATTGCAATATGAAAAATGTTATAACTGAGGGGTATCCATTACTTTTTTATTGAGATATCTCTCACTTCATACAAAATAACGAACTGATTTAAGTAACAAAGCTTTCCTTTAAAATTGTTTTTTATAAATTTTTTTAAATTTTTTTTTAATTTATTATATTACATTTATTTATTTATCTCGAAGTTAGCCGTCTCGCGAGTGCATTTGGGTGAGAACCAAGGCCCTCTAGAAATTTCCCCGCTTGTGCCTGGATAACATCGCCGACTTTAGGAACCCTAAGATCCTTTTCGATATCCCTTGTACGCATGTACCAGGGAGCATTGCAAATTTTTCTAAGCGGGTTGGTTAGCTGGAACAATTCTGATTTTATTCTGCGACTTGAGCCACCACACCACAAACGCACGGTAGCTCAGTGCTCAAACTGCCAAAAATATGGTCATACACGAAATTTCTGCACCAAAGACCCGATCTGCGTGAAATGCGCTGGCAAGCACAAAACTATTGAATGCAAACTAATAAGTGCAGATCAAATTAAATGCGCTCTTTGTGGCGGCTCACACATAGCCAACTATAAGGGATGTGACGTATACAAACATCTAAAAATTAAAAGATTTCCCTCACTAAAAGAGAAAGACGATAAAAAAGATGACCAGCAGGTAGTAGAACAGACATCAAACAAAGTCAAAATTGGAATAACGTACGCCCAAACAGCAGCCAGTAACCGTAGAAACCCCACAAATCAGTTACAACCTCAACAAAAAGATGAGGAACACAACAAAAACGAAAGCAACAAAAACGAATCCAACAAAAACGAGACTAGTGAAAACACAGAAAAAAAGACTGCATTTTCAAAAGATTTAGCGGAAATAAAAGATATAATAAAACAACTAGCGCAACAAATGAGTAATATGATGAACATCATAACAGTACTATTGACAAAACTCGACAACAAGAATAGACACTAAAATAAAAATTTTAACTTGGAATGCAAACGGATTAAAAAATCACCTGAATGAATTACAGCTTCTCCTACACAACAACTACATTGACATTGCTTTGATATCGGAAACACACTATACAAGTAGCCAGCACATGAACATAAGTGGATACAAGATGTACCACACATGCCATCCCGACGGTACAGGACACGGTGGGACTGCTATCATTATTAAACAAAACATTAAACATAACGTACTGCTTCCATTCCAAGAAACCTATATCCAGTCGACAAGCATACAAATCTTCGACTCATCCGGACCACTAAGAATAACAGCCGTGTACAGCCCACCAAAGCACAATACCTCGCAGTCGCAATACCTTGACTTCTTAAAAACCCTCGGACACCGTTTTATAGCTGCAGGCTACTACAATGCGAAGCATACAGACTGGGGCTCCAGAATATCAAACAAGAAAGGTAAAAACCTACAGGGTGCACTGCTGTTAGCAAAAGCTAAACATCTTAGTACTGGCGAACCCACGTATTGGCCAACAGACAAAAATAAAAAGCCAGACCTCATTGACTTTTATATACTCAAAGACATAGACTTAAATAAATGTGTCATAACATCAAGACTGGAACTATCGTCAGACCATACACCTATACTACTCGAACTTAATTCAACTGAAGTGAACACAACCAAGTCCAAACTATGGCACAACAACAAAACTGACTGGGATACCTATCGAGACTACATTAACACAAACTTAAATACAAGCATTCCACTGAGATCACCCGACAACGTAGAATCAGCTATAGTCCAACTAAACGATACCATTGAGAAGGCAGTATTGCAAGCAACTCCGGACAAGATAATACACCATGTGAAGCGATACCCACCCCCTACGCTTAGCAAATTGATATGTACAAAACGAAAACTGAAAAAAGCATGGACCATTTGCAGATCCCCCGATGCCAAAAATTAATATAACAAGGCAACTAAAGAAATTAAAAAATATCTCCAAAATCAGAAAAATTATGAAATCACGAAGTATTTACAGAGGCTAACTCCGACAAGCTTTACCGACTACTCCCTGTGGAAAGCTACAAAAAAACTGACAAATAAAACAATACACCAGGCACCTATAAAAATGGACAATGGATCATGGGCAGTAACGAACCTAGACAAGGCGACAGTTCTAGCGAATTATTATGAAAAAATATTTGCTGATGAAACTATCAACGAAGATGACTGTCATATAAACTCGACCGTCACTCCCCAGCCAACTCGCCTAAAAAAAATATGCACAAATGAAATACTCAAATGTATACAGCACGACATAAAGCCCAAAAAAGCACCCGGGTATGACAAAATTGACGGAAAACTTTTAAGGGAGCTACCACTTCAAGCAGTGGTATACATACGCAATATTTTCAACGCGATAATTCGACTAAATTACTTTCCTAAAGTATGGAAAGTGGCTGAAGTCATTGCAATTCCAAAACCTGGTAAAGACGTATATAATCCAGCATCATATAGACCAATTAGCTTACTTCCACTGCTGCCAAGAATATTCGAGAAGCTCCTGTGCCAGCGACTGTTACCTATTATAGAACGCAAACATATAATACCTGACCACCAATTTGGCTTTCGACGAAAACACTCGACCATACAACAAATCCATCGTGTGACTCATAAAATTTTAAACGATCTTGACAACAAAAAGTTCTGTATAGGAGTTTTTCTAGATGTAAAAAAGGCATTCGACAAAGTTTGGCACAAAGGACTAATCAGAAAATTGCGCAATATATTCCCGCATAACGTACTACAGATATTAGTACACTATATCACAGAAAGACATTTTTTCGTTAAGTACTCAGATGAATATTCCACAAGAAAAATCAAAACAGGCGTACCACAAGGAAGTGTACTAGGACCGTTATTATACACTATCTTTACAGCGGACATACCAACACCAAATGACGACGCTTCAATGATAGCCACATTTGCTGATGACACTATAACACTTAGCGCACATAGACAAGTAAACATAGCAACATCCAAACTACAACAGCATCTGGATACTACACTAAGGTGGTTTGAAAAGTGGCAAATAAAAGTAAATAATACCAAAACAGTACATGTTATATATACAACTAAAACTAAATTCACACCACCTCGTATAACGATTGACGGAGCTGACGTAAAAATTGAAAATGTAGTCAAATACCTAGGATTATATATTGATAACAAACTCAACTGGAAATACCATATACTTAAAAAACGGGATCAAATCAAGCTGAGGATTAGTCAATTATATTGGCTGCTCAAATCAAAGTTAACATTAGAAAACAAAATACTGATCTACAAAGCTATTATAAGACCAATCTGGACGTACGGAGCACAAATCTGGGGAACGGCCAAAAAATCAAATACAGACATAATACAAAGACAACAATCAAAAATAATTCGCATGATCACCAAGGCTGGGTGGTATATAACTAACAATGATCTGCATCGTGATCTTAATATTCCAACAGTAACAGAGGAGATTACAAAAATAAGTCGTATCTACCAGACCAAGCTTACCCAACACCCAAATGTTGGTGTCAACCTACTACCAATACAGGAACTACAATGCAGACGCAGGTTACAGAGGACAAGGCCAGTGGATCTGGTTGAATAAATTCGAAATTATATATATATATATCTCAATACCACTTTTTTTTCTCTTTGTTTTTGTTTAATGTGTTTATTTTTGTATTTTATATTTTTATTACATTTATGTTTACTTTACTATATTTTGCTCTATAATTGTATTAATTTAATTGAAATGTATATTATTTTTGTTACTATTTTGATTTTTTTCCCCTACATCCTTACAAAAATAAAAAACTTTTGTGATCTGCTCACATAAATTAGTTACAACCCAGAAATAACTTTTAAACCATGTACTAATAGTCTTAATAAAAAATAAAGACATATGTACACGACATATGGGAAATAAAAAAATAAAAAAAATAAAAAAAAATTCTGCGACTTAGCAGCTATGCCGTATACTTGCAGCGCGTACTTCCACATGGGGCTTAAAATTGTCTTGTATATAGTTGTCTTGTTATCCAAGGACAGCTTGCTCTTGGGGGACAACAGCCACGAGATTTTTCCAGCTTTTGCCAGCACGGACCGCTGAACCATTGTTACATGTCTTTGAAATGTAAGTCTCCTGTCCAGTATGACTACAAGGTGTTTATGCGCACGCTTGTGCTTCAGAATAGAGCCTAGCAATGATGTGCCAGGGAAAGACAATGGCCGTGTGTCATAGGTAACACAGTCACATTTGCTTGCATTGATGCCTATGTTCCAGTCTAGAGCGCACTTCTCAAAGCAACACACGTATTGCTGCAAAGACTCCGTGGCAACTTTTATACTTGGACTTCTGGTTAGCACTGCAGTGTTGTCCGCGTAAGTTTCTATGAGTGCGTTTTCCTCATCCACTCGTGTGACTACACTTGTTTTAGGCATGTCCGCTGTATAAATCGTATACAGCGTAGGGCCTAATACGCTGCCTTGAGGTACACCAGCGCAGATTGGTCTTCTTGTCGATTTCTCACCATCGATTAGAACACGAAAGCTTCTGTCCGTTAAAAAGCTCCTAACGAGTTGGAACAGCTGAGGCGTAAGTAGGTTCTTCAGCTTGCTAAGATGGCCTTCATGCCACACCCTATCAAAGGCTTGCTGGATGTCCAAGAATACTGCTACTGCGTACATTTTAGGTTCCATGGCATCCAAAGCGAAGTTAAATACATTACGCAGCTACTCCGGGGTGCCGTGATTAAACCAAACTACTACTTTGGGATTTTTTCTTTTACTATTTTGAGTTGAAGAATCCTATTCAATATCATCCTTTCCATTATTTTTCCTAAAGCGGGAAGAAGATTAATTTGCCTATATGAGTCAACTTCAGTGGGTTGTTTCTTTTGCTTTGGAATCACAAAAATTAAAGCTGATTTCCAGATCTATGGGAAGTGTCCCAACCTTAAGATGCTGTTGAATATCCAAACTATAAACAATACAGCTCTCGTGGGAAGATTGAGCGTCATGTTATCCAAGAGATCTTCGACTGGGGATTTTTTGCACTTTAGCTTATTAATTTGTTGATTCACTTCTTGCAACGTTATCGGGTTTGCTGGTAAAGCCATTTGGAATGGCGCGTCCAAATGCATTTTAACAGTCTTGTGCACGAGCTCCGATGAGAGATCAAATGGCTTAAATCTGTCTTCTAGGCTGTCCGCAAAAATTTCAGCATTCTGTTGACTGGAATAACACCAACCACCTGCTGGATCTTTGATTGAATTCTTTGGAATAGCCTGCCTCTTAAAGCGTCTTGTGAGCTTCCAAAGAGAGTAGTTCCTTAAATATAGGATAATGAATTATGTAAAATGTTATCCCTGAAGGGTATGCTATACTTTTTTATTTTTGGACCTGTGTTTTCTAAGGCCGGGGTTGCTTGCCATGCCCACTTTTTCCAGAACATTGCCTAGTGGTATGTAGAAGCTAATGCAAAAAACCGTACCCAAAAATCTTACTTTACACGAAATTAGGTCAAATTCAGTCAAATTACCCATAGTGCGTTGTTATGTTTAAAATGTTAATTAATGGCGTATTTTCTGTGCATTTAAGGTAAAAATTATTTCAAAACTTGTTTCAAGTGGGCATGTTGCCAAAAGCAAAAGTCGGCATATGATTCCGTTGAGAAGAGCAGAGGAAGAAATTTATTAGCATAAAAGAGGTATTTTTTTTTTTTTTTTGCGTTCTTAAAGATATTTATATATAAATTAATTTTTTAGAGAAAAACATGGAACTGCGCATCAAGGCAATATTTTCGAAAAAATTCATTGTTTATGTAAACAAACAAACATTGAAAAGTGACTGTCACATAATACCATTGAATTAATAGTTTATTATTATTATTAAAGAAGTTATAGCACAAATTTTTATGAATTTAGGTTTGTAGATTTAAGAAAAACTATTAATTGTGATATGTAATGAGGTTAGGGTTCAGCAATGACTTCTAGAGGACTGGAATAGAGGTATTATATTCTATTTGGTTGATACGTAGCACAATCCGTAAGGATGTGAGAGATGGTTAGGTTAACGTTGCATAATTGATAAGTTGGCGGGGGGGTAATTTTAAGGGTGTGACTATTGGTAAGATTTGTGTGTCCCAAGCGAAGTCTTAGGGATTTAGTAACATCGAAACGACCAGGATATTTTTTGCCTTGGAGAATGTAGTGATGTATGGATATTTTGTTCCTTTTGAAGGTTCTGTAATGGAGAGTAGTGTTATGCCACAGCGTTTGTCTGTATTCGTTACAAATATTTTTAAGATATTTTTTAATTTCTGCTAAGTTTTTATTAATATCTTTACATATGGCAAATTTGCCTTTTTTCTTTTGAGCGTGTTGACAAACTGAAAGTATGGCCGATAATTCAGCTGTAAATATGGCAGAGAAGTCGGGAAGAAGGTAACGACTTATAGTGTCGTCAGCAGTGGTGACACTATAAGATACTCCTGTGTTAGATTTTGAGCCATCTGTGAATAAGAATTTATGAGAAGTAAGGGAGTGTTGCAATTCTAGCAATTTTTGATTGTAAATAACTGATGGGGTGTCAGCTTTGATGGAGGTGTGGAGTGTTGGGTATAGACAGAAATTATTGATGGGCCAGGGAGGGGAACTTGCTTATTTGATTTAATTGGAGCAATTTGGAGGAACAGATTCTTACTTTGAGCCTGAAGGCCTTCGTTGCTCTGGCTATAAAAATATTGTAATTTAGGATTAATTCTAAGCTACAATAAAAAAAATAAATAAATAAATAAATAAGATTCTTACTTTGCTCGATTACTTTATGTAGAGTTGAGGTGATATTTGGCTGTTTTTTTGATTTTCTAATTTTGTTGAAAATGTATCCGACAGGTGAGTGTTCGGAGGTCATAATAGTTTTGAAGAGTTTAGCTGTTTCACGAGGTATTCTTGATTTTATCGCCATTAATTTAGCGTCGTAGAGAAGGTTGTTGATTGGGGTAGAACGTAAGGCCCCAAAAGCAAGTCTGAGGGTAGTGTGGTATAAGGTTTAAGTTTGCGTAATGAAGATTTTGGGTCGTTCCCATAGAGTTGTAATCCAAAAGTCAATTTTTTGACATAATTATACTTTTGATTACGTAGATGATGGTGACAGTGCTGCAATTAAATTTGGTGCTTGACAAGCATTTTATTATGTTGAGTCGTTTGGCTAACATAAGTATAAGATTGCCTATGTGTTTGTTCCATCTGTACTTATTTGTGATCGCGATTCCAAGGATTTTTAATGAGTCTACATTATCAATTGCGAATATGTCTGATTCTAGATGGAAAGAGCATAGTTTTTTACGGCAGATGTGAAAGTGTTTACATTTGGGGACAGACAGGGATGCACCTGAATAGTCACACCAAGATATGATGTCGGTGAAGAGGTGATTTATGTTTAGTGTGTTGGATTTTTTGTTGATATTTTTTATAATTCTGTAGTCATCGGTGTAAGCAGTAAAGTCAAATTTATGTAATCCAATGATTATGTTGAGTTTGTTATACGCTATAAAACCGAGAATGAATGATAAGGGTGAACGCTGGCGTTTTTTTTTTCTTTATATCTAATTCTTCTGTTATTATTAGAACAACTTCAATTAAATTGTATTCACTAAAATTAACAAAACAATTTAATAATAAGTGGAGATATAGTATTGTGTATTAAAAGGATCTATTACGGAGGTCAGCAGGGTGCGATCTTATCAGCCGTCTCGCCACCCTAACTCCTCCCATTCTGCGTCGTTTTAGAAGGTGTCTTGTTACTTTATTTGGATGATTTTTTAACCTCTATATATTTTTTGACCTGACGACTTATCACATCGACAATTCTCGGTATTTTATTTCTTGGCCTGCAGTACTCTCACCTTCGTGATGTTTGACCTCGCTGCTATGCCAAACCATATCGCCAAGCAGGAGAAATTATTTTTTTTTAATGTTCACCTTATTTCCCAAGGACAGTTTATTCCTGTAGTTAAAAGCCAATGCAATTTACCAATCCTCTGTCTTAAGGATTTCGTGATACTTGAAATATGCGTCTTGAGAGTTAGCCGCTTATCCAAATACACACCCAGGTATTTGTAACCTGAATGGTGTTCAGCAGCTGGTTTCCAATGAAACGTCCCGGACAGAAATCTGGCCGTAAGGCGTACGTCACATTGGCACATTGGTTTTTGTTAACGCAAATGTTCCAACGTCGTGTCCAGTTTTCAAAAATATGCAGGTATTGCTGCAGTGGATTTCCGTGGGACTTACTAAAGCCAAATTGAAAGGAAGAGACTATTTGCTTTACTTTTTGAAGTGCAGGATCCGTGTCAGCCAACAGCGTTCAAACAGCTTTGCTACAGTGGGTAGCAGGCTAATTGGTGTGTAGGGATCTAAGGTGTTAGGGCCTTTGCCGGCCTTATGAATCATGCAAATTCTCGCCTTCTTCCTCTGTTTCGGCACATATCCCAATCTCAACACTGAGTTAAAAATGAGGACCAGAAATAGCACAGCTTTTAGCGGCATTGCCTTAAGTATAAAGTTGTCCAGTCTATCTTCGCCTGGAGTCTTTATAGTGTTCAACCCTTTAATATATGCTGAGATTTCCTCGGCTGTAATGGGAGCAACCGGGAGGAATAATTGGCCGCTGAGTTCTGAGCTGGTATCAAATGGCTGAACTCGAGCTTCCAATTCCTCGGCGAAAGCCTCGGCTCCCTCGCTTAAAGACCTAGCCCAGGATCCGTCAGCCTTCTTGATTGGAAAATTTGGGGGTACCTGTTGTTTATACCTTCTGGCCAGCTTCCACAAGGAATGCTTTGTGGGGTCGTCGGGGAAGACATTTGACAAAAACTTGTCATTTTCTTCCTGTTTATGGAGCGTCAGCAGCTTTTTGAATCTATTCGAGACTCTACGAAAAACCCTGTCCACAATAGGGTCGCGGGTGCGACAAAGCTGTCTCCTAAGTCTCCTCTTAATAAGCAGCAGTACTTCAATAGCTGGGGTAAGTCCAGAACGCACTCTTGAGCCATGCGGTGGATTTAAGGGTGCGGAAATGAGAACAGCTGAGTGCACCTTATTTAGAAAGATCGAGTGCGCGTCTTCAATGTCTTCGGGCATCAGGATTTCCAAGTTTAAATTTAGAGATTCATCCAGACCTCGGCGAAATGCAGCTAAGTCAGTTCCAGGTGGCAGCAGTCGTCCTTTTATTGTTTTGATCTTCGGAGTGGAATCAAAATCAACCACAAGGGGGCGATGATCAGAGGAGGGTTGATACTCACTCCTGATAGACAACTCGTCCGAACGCATCCCATTATAAATAAAGAAATCAATAGCGCTGGGTGTGTGTCTTTGGGCGTACGGGAAATGGGTCGCTTGACCATTTGCCAGGATTTGAGCTGTTGAGTTTTGTACAACTTCCTGTAAGCAGCTACCCCTTGTATCCGCTCTAAAGTTACCTTATAATCTGCTTTTGGCGTTAAAGTCTCCACCTATGAGAAACATTCTTCCTAGATTGTTTAAAAGATCTTCGAAGTCAACAGATGACCAATTAAGATGCGGAGGTAGATATAATGCAGAGACTATTAACTCGCTCCTACTGGTTAAAATCTGGATGGTGGCCATTTGTAATTTCGCTGTTCTCACTGGCTCTTTTAAAGGATAGCAGATTTCTTGCTTAATAAGCACAGCCGCTCCTCCTCTATACCTGTTGCTGGGATGGTCTGCCTTGTGAATGTTGTAGCCAGGTATAAAGATCTGGACTCCAGTTTGCATCCATGTCTCAGTGATGAGCAACACATCAATATTATGGGTGGTAAGGAAATGCTTAAGCTCCTCAACACGCCCAGAAATTCTATGAGCATTCCACAATCCAAGGCTGAGTGGACGGGGCATGATTTATGGGCATTCACGAAATTGAGGCATAATTGTTTGAGGAACTGATTGCTCTCCTTCAGTTCATTAAACATTAATGTAATTGTGTCAACTTTAGCTGTGAGGGCTGTTATTGCAGCCTCTAACCTGCTAATGCTGTCAGGGGTCTGTGGTGATTGCTATAGATGCACAGCTCTGTTGTTAACATTGCAAGATCTCTTCGGTGGATTAGTTATATGATGGTTTGCATAGTGTGTTTACATATGAGGTATCTCCCTTGACCATTACCGCCGGGACGTAACTCACTCTTCTCATAAAATCTTCCATGTTGCTGCGATGCGCCGAAATTGATATATTGGGTTTTAGGCTGTTCAATTTCATTTTGAAAACTTGGCAGTCCTCACTCCAAGCAGCATGTTTCTCACCGTAATTTATATAGCAAAGGTCCACCACAGTCAAACATTGGGTGGTGATATGGGTTTGCCCACATTTTCTACAAATCAACTGTCGCAGGCAGTAATTTTTGGTGTGCCCAAACCAAAGCATCTGTAGCACTGAATGACAATCAGGTTCTTTGTTGGAATTTTCAACAGGACACGTTGCCTGCCTATATGCTGAATTTTCAGGGCCACCTTATTGTTAGGCGCTTTGGCAAGGTTGATGAAGAAGAAGTTGTTTGGTACCACCAGTGTCTGCTCCATTAACCTTGGCGATTAACTTGCGGGGGTTGGGATTAAACACTCCGGTGATATTATGGCCTTTGGTATAAATGGCTACCTTAATAATAGTGTGTGGGAATGGTGGTGGCCAAGTTGCGAACCACTACCCTGAAAGCGAGAAACTGTGTGGTCCGGAAAACAGGGCCAGCTCGCTTTCCAAAAGGTGAGCATTGCTTACATTATCAATGTTGATAGGGGGTGGTTTTCTAGTCCAGCGAGTGGTTTCAGTATCATTTCCCTCAAGCAAAGCATCAGCGCCAAAGACCATTTTCTCGGCTTCGGCAAGTGTTTTAGTGGTCTCATCCTCATTCCCAGCGTCAGATAGCAGAGCAAAGCGCCTTGATGATGTGCCAGGACTTTCCAGAGAAATAGAAGATTCTACGGTTTGGGCTGAACCCTTTTTCCCCTCCTTTACCCTACATTGACGGGAAAGTGGACTGGGTGGTCGTTTTGACGAAGCCGTCTGCCCACACGCCTGAGCACACGGAGTCGCAGTTGTGGTACAAATTTTTACCGTGCTAAAAGAAACAGCTGGCACCGAGGCAGCGCCAGTCAAAAATTGACTACGCAAATCAACGAAAGAGCACATTTCAGGCAAGGCGCTTGAATGCGTCACTATATACTTGGATACATTTGACGTTGTTGTTGTCGTAGTTGATGTACAATTGTCATGTAGCCATGAGGTAGAACCCTGGCGTATGCCATTTTCTAGAGATTGGGGTTCAGAACGAGAATAGTAAGTTTGCACAAAAATTGTTCTGTTTGAGAGAAAGTTAGATACATAATTAATAATTTTAGGACCCCTTCTCCATAATTTAAGTTCGTCTAATATGGAATGTATTCCCACCCTATCAAATTATTTAGCAAAATCTAGGGGAAAAATTTAAAGATGATTTTACGCGGAAAGGGCGGGGTGGTGTGAAAATCTAGGATAGCTAGAGGTTCAAGTACCGATTTCCCCATTTTGAATCCCATTTGACCGCTGTCGAGAGAGTTGCAGGTAATTGCAAGCCACCAAAGTCGGTTTGAGATTATTTTATCGAGTACTTTCGAGATGCACGAATTAAGGGATATGGGTCTGTAGGAATCGATTGAGGTTTTATCAGAGTTAGGTTTGGCTATGTGGATGATTGGCGCGAGGAACATTTCAAACATTTTCTTTTACAATTTTAAAAGTACAATTGTAATAATTTAATTTCTTAATTGTTCTTTAATTGCAAATACGTTTTTACCGTTTTTTTGTCAAAAATATGAATAATAATATGAATGAAACATTTTCGAAGAATGTTTGTATGTGGTGACATTTACGTTAACTTACGTTATTACTCCCATTAAGTCAAGCGAAACGTTCAGTTGGAGCGGTTTGGGTATTGGATGAAAATGCTTCGAACAAACGAAAACTCTCGAAGTTCTGTGACACTTACGGGTTTGCCGAGAGTTTTTCAAAAGTCCCGAAGCCGAAAACTCTAGAGTTTTCTGTGACACCACTGATTGGTTTGAAGTCAATAATCTTATTCTTGCCGGCGAATTTCACACAGATCGGGTCTTTCTTGCAACAATTCCCTGTGTGACCAAATTTTTGGCAGTTTGAGCACTGAGCTACCGTGCTTTTGTGGTGTGCTGGCTCAAAGATGACTTTGGTAAATATAAGGGTGGTGATATTATATATATATTTCTCTATTCTTCGCGTTGGATTTTAATTCGATGAAAAATAACGGCAGGGGTTTCTTTGTGAGTTTTTGTTGTACGTTGTAGATATTAATAACAGCGTGGCCTAATTCCGATAGCTCATATTTTAGTTCCTCAAGATCAGTGTCGTAGTGCATATTTTCTAGTAATGTCTTGAATCCCCGCTCCTCTTTCGGCTTAAAGGTGTAGTATTTAGTTTTGTGAACCACCGAGTAGTTCGAAGAGTCTCTTTTCTGTATGCGTACTGCGTTGTTTTTAAGTGTTTTTAATATGTAGTTTTGTTGTATTGTGTTTTTCAGAACTTTGTTTAGTACGTTTATTTGTTGTAGGTCTTGTACGTATATTGGTGGTGATTTGTGAATTTTATTAGATGACCGAGGTAGATTTGGCGCATTAGAAGTTGCTTCTGTAACACTGTCGTTTTCAGTCGTTTCGTCTTGTGATAGAAGTTCGTGCCTATTTGTATTTGGCGCGCTCAGCCAGTACTTTTGCAGTGTTGCTTGTGTTGTCGTTTGTTTTTTGTTTCTACTCTTTTTACTATTGTTATTTTGTTCGTGTTATTGGGAGAGAGCTTATTACGGTAACGTTTTATTTTTGACTATTGGTTGAATTTTGTACATGCGTGTTTGATGTTGTTTCTCTGATCAATGATGTTACTGAAGAGAGGGAGCAAACTGGCATTGTAGCAGAGAAAATTGATGTGGTCGTTGTTGTGATGAGTGAGATAGCAGCTGATGACTGCGTTTTGGTTGTTGGTTTTGTTGTTGTTGGTCGAAAGGAGGAGAGTAGCGTCGTTGGTGAAGCGCATTGTGCACTCCACGACAGAGGATGCACATTACCTGTAATCATGGAACCGCTGACAGTTAGTAGAGCGCTAAAACGAGAGTTTGTGTTTCTTTGTATTGATGTTGCGTTATTGTTTTCACTTTGTGAGTGTGAAACTGTTTGATGTATGGCGGCAGTGCATGAACGAGCTCTCTCGAAATTAGCGGGAATTGAAGCTTGGTTAGAGTCACTGTTGGTGATGCTGTTGTTTGATATAGTTCGATGATGTGATGAGGTATGCGTTGTTGTTGTTTGTTGGGACAGCTGTTTTAGCGTGGGGTACGCTCCTGCTTTTTTTAATGGTGGTGATTTTGAGGGCTGTGTGCAGTCAGGGGACTGCGTTCAACAGACATTCCTGAGTCCAGAACAGCATTGATTCTTTTTTTGTTCTTGTTTTTTGATTATTTAATACTTCACTTGCTATAAATCAAATGGAGCCACCCATTTAAAGAGAAAATAAATACAATTGAAGTATAAGAGAAAGAAAGCAATGCATTTCAGCGAAGCAAAATACATATGCCGCAAACCTACAATGAAAGGACAACTAAAGCAACAACAGCGGCATACAGCACCGTAAACAACTACGACGAGGGCAGCGACGCCCAAAAGAATTGCAACAACCGAAATTTTGGCATTGAAATTTATTGAAAAACGAAAAAAAAACGCCGGCTCTCCCCTTCCACCAATGTTATGCAACAAAGTTAGCACTAAAGCTAATGAATTCTTTAAACCCTTTAGCTATCGATTTGTATAATTAAATTTTGGATGTGTACTATAGATATGTAGCAACAACACCAAATTTTATCGCACCACTCACTTAATTACTTTTTTTAAAATGCACCAACATATAACTGAAAAACTAAGACGTATTCACGTCAGAAAAAAAGACAACGATATTCTTAAAGAAACTGGTTTTATAATAATTACCTTCGACTCCACATATATGCCCAATCAAATTAATATTGGTTACGAAAAGTGACTGTTCTCCCGTACATTCCACTGCCAATGAGATGTTTCAACTGCATGGCCATACTGATAAATTTTGCAAAAATAACAAAGTATGCTTTAACTGTGGATTTGATGCTGGAATGATGGAATCTAAGGGTAACTGCCACAAATCTCAAGTTTGTATCTCAGTATTCATCAACAAAAGGAACTCCGAATGATTTGTGTTTGCGAAGAAACGGACATCAAAACTGCGTACAAAACCTACAACGAACGCCATCCCAACAATAACTCATCCTACGCCTTCACTCTTTGCTCTCATGCTCAGCCTGCAGCCCAAATAGAAACTATTTCTTTCTCAGAAGTCATCACACACTTTATTAAGCTCATCCAACGCACGTATTTCTACCACCTCTTCCTCCCAGAAGCACTTGAACACTAACCAGCTAAGAAAACAGCTACAATTTAAGATGTTACCTGGGACCAAAATGCAGATCTCCCCCAGAAATAATTCGAAGAACATGAAAGCTCAACTTAAAAGGAAAAATCACAACAATCTTATCTGTACAAAAAAAAAACCAGTTGTCAATACAATCGCCCTCGACAGCGAGGACGACATTTTAATGGATTAATCTAGATCTTTTCGCTCTTTCGCTCCACCCGGGTGGATAGGATGCCACTGATTAGTTTTTCGATCACAGTGATGTGTCGGGGAGTTTTCTTCCTCTTACACCAATTGGCTTGTACCACGATCACTGTGGGTTGTAGTCCATCCGGGAATCTATCTCTCCACAAGGAGCTCCCATCACCTAAATATATAGCCCCACTATTATTCACATAACTTTTTGCTTTTATTTTTGTATTTCCTTTATATTTAATTTTTCTGTTAGTATTAGAATAACTTTAATTAAACTGTATATACAAAAATTAACAAAACAAATTAAATAATAAGTGTGGATATAGTGTAGTGTGGATATAATAACACTTTTGCTTCTAACTGAACTTTATTTTTATTATTTTCTTTTACTCCTTATATCATATTATTCAATAATTATGTTCAGTTAAAATTACTTATTAAGAAACACAACCCCAAAATTATAGCCATACAAGAAACTTACCACCATACTCCTACTCCAATTAATTATACGCTCTAACCTCAACACTCCTCCAAACCTCATGGGGGAGTAACATTGTTAATCCACTCTTCCATTCAACATTATGTTCGCAACCTTATAAAAAAAGACTAGATTCACACCAATACATATAAATATTGACGGAGACGACGTAACCATTCAAAAAGAAGCCAAGTACTTAGGATTATATATTGACAGTAAACTAAACTGGAAACACCATATACAAAAAAAGCGTGACCAAATCAAAATGAAAGTAAGACAACTGCACTGGCTGCTCAAACCAAATTCAAACATTTCACTTGAAAACAAGCTCCTAATCTATAAGACAATTATTAAACCAATACATATGGAGTCGAAATATGGGGAGTTGCCAAAAAATCAAATATAAAGTTAATCCAGAGGCAACAATCAAAAATTATTCGCACCATCACAAAAGCCCAATGGTATATCACCAACACGGACCTTCATCGAGACCTACGAATTGCGATAGTAGATGAATAAATAATCAATTTAAGCAGAAAATACCAAACCAATTTCCCAGCATTCGAACGATGGTATGAACACATTACCATTAGAAGAACTAACTCGGCAACGTAGGCTAAAGAGGGTGAGACCAGTGGACCTCACATAACACATATTACTTCATTACATTACTTCCAATTAATAATTGTTAATTAGGGTTATCTTTAATTGTTTATTTATTGTTAAAATACATGTATTATTAAATTCCAGTCACAACGCTACTTTACAAACTGATTGTAAAATTAAAATTCACCCACTTGTCCTAAATAATAATCTGTACAATAGTCGATTTATATTTCTATAATAGACAATGTACTCTCCTTTTCGGAAAATTAAAAAAAAAAGTATCGCCATGAGCTTGAACTGCACACTTAAGGTTGAAGACCTTTATTTAGACAGTTCAAGCATAGGGCGAGCTTCTTTGTCTCGTCGCAGGGCAAGCGATAAATTTGCAAAGAGCTTGCACCCGTAAATATGGTAGCTAGCATTCTTGCAAAATGCACAGCCGGACGCTTGTTAGTGATGAGCGATATTTTGGTGGCAGTGCATCTAACCTTGCCCAATTGAGCCCTAAGTGCTCCAGAAATTCCATGAATTTCTGCCATGATGATATATCATCCAAAAACGCGCTCTTTTCCCATTTGGCCTGAGTTGCTCCATCCACTTTCTGAAGCAACATAGAAATTATCATCTCATCTGCAATCTGTCTGCAGTGCGCTCATGTGAGCATTCACTTGGTCCGAAAGCTCGCGAAACTTAACTGCCAATGCCAATGGGGAGTTATTTACGTCGACGTTTATTATTATAAAGCTTATGAAGTAGTTTCAGAGTAATAACGAAGTTAGCACTGCAGATTTCCAACATTCGAACCGCTTCCAGTGCCGATCCCGCTAGGCATTATCGCAGATGCTGGAACTTTTCAATATCAGTTAGATCATAGTCATCTCCGATGATCGTCGAAAACACCGAGAGGGAGTCAGCGTACTCAGTGTAGCCACCTTCAAACATAGGTATCTTCTGTTCGGATAGGCGCGGCTTGCGCGCCTTTATGTTCGTGGGAATTTTAAAAGTCCCATCACGCGCAATGTTGAGCAAGATTGCATATGGGACTCACGCTTGTGAATTTGCTGTCGCAAGCACGCCTACAATGACATAAGCAAATCGTCTAAAACTTTATGTAATTTGACGCCGATTTCATCCAAATCAAGTTCTTCCAAACTGTCATGCGCAAGACAGAATGTCATTTGAACTTCAGAGAGCAATTTTAATTGCACCTGCAGGTCCTCGTCGCCAAACGCATTAATCTTATCGCTAGCCAAGTCGGTTTGAATTTTTTGTTCACGCTCGAAGACACAGCGTCAGTCGGCATGGTTCACGACGAAAGCGAGCGAATATACAAATCGAAAAAAAACTGCGAAAAAGAGCTCCAACAACAACAGTAAGAAAAGGTTCACGCGCGCAACGGCAAGCGATTACTTAATTACATATGTTGTATGTTTCTAGCTAAACACCGCAAAGAAGAACTCGGAACTTTATGGGCACACACGCAACGGCAAGTCTCTATGTATATATGTACTTATGCACGTTTGTAAATAAATACCGCAATGATTAGCAAATGTATTTGAATGTGAAGTAAAATATAATAATATATGCGTTAAGTAAATGGCATTGGCCAAATTGCCACTTTTTCACTTGCGAAAATCACGTCGGGGTTGATGTTGGTACAACGAGCTTTTTCGTTAGCGCTTAAACTGTAGCACAAAAATTCTAACCAGTTTTCTCAGTTTTCAGTTTTATTTTTAAGAAACAACGAATAGCGAGCAAGCGGGTTCACACAACCCGTGCCACACACCATAAAGAATAATAGTCTCTAATAGTTTAGTTTTTAAGAGATTGATTGTGGTCGGTGGAGAAGCTAATGCATAGTGAGTGTTAAGAGATTTACATAGGACATAGAAGTGATCACGCTGTAAGTAAGAAGGTCTACACAAGGCGAGGCTAATAGGTATGAAATGCCCGGTAAATCGAGCAGGTACATTTAAATTAATCAAACTCACTAAGAAACGTGAGTTAATAGTACCATAGATAAGATTATGTATGAAGGTCACGCCCAGTATCGTTCTGCGACTACATAAAGTAGGAAGACAAATTAATTTTAAACGACTGCGATATGGAGGAACGCGGACATTTGGTTCCCAGCAAAGTCATCTGAAAGCAAAGAGTAGAAACTGTTTTTGCACATACTTATTGCAATCAATATAACTTTGATGTTGGGGATTCCAAACCCAAGACCCATATTCAACAATAGGTCTAACAAGTGAGGTTAAAGCACTTTGGTTGTATGAGGATAGTTAAATTTCTTAAACCAGCGTTGAATATAGCCAAGGCCACCTATGACCTTAGAGACTCAAGAGGAAATGTGAGTGTCGAAATGCAAATTAGAGTCAAACAAAGTTCCAATATCATTTAATTGAGAAACGTGTTCCATCGTATTACCCATTATCATTGATGTAATATGAGTTTGAACTTAAAGCTACATGGAAAAGTAACATAGCTTTACATTTATTACAGTTAAGTATAAGATAGTTAATGGAACACCAAGTAGATGAAGAGTGTAAATCATTCTGAAGAAGGAACCGTTGAGAGGTGCGGTAGAGGCATGCAAATAGTTTAACGTAGTCTGCGTACATTAAAATATGGGAGTGTTTGATAACCGTAGCCAAATCGTTGACGAAAATATTCAAAAGTAAAGGTCCCAGATGACTGCCTTAAGGGACCCCAGACGTTACAGTAGTAGATTTTGTAATTGAGGACTTCAGTAATAACCTTTGAGTTCGACAATCAAGATAAGATTACAGTAGTAAAACAAAGGGAAGAGGACACCAAACGCTATGAGTTTGGTTAACGGTAAAGTGTGCGATACTGTATCAACAGCTTTACTGAAATCAGTGTAGATACACAGATTACAAGAACATAATCAAAATATTCAATACAATGATTTAGTTTACAATGAGGTTCTACCAAATATTGAAGATCAAGTCATAACTATTACAGGAGAAGATTTGTCTGACTTTCGGATAAGTAGGCCACAATGAACTGGAAAACTTTGCAGTGATTTAATGAGAGAACTGGATTACGGTGCCGCTTCTTTAGAACGACAAATGAATCTGTTCCAAGTTTGAACCCAGAACAAAGATTAGTTTTTGATATTGTTTTAAAAATACTTGAAAATGGAGGGAGTGTTTTGTTCTATTTGATTGCGACAAGAGACACCGGCAAAAAATTTTTTTGAATTTGCGTTTAGCACAAATCCGGAAAGATAAAGGAGTTGCTATTACTCTAGCCTCTTCTGGAATAGCTGCTACGCTGCTCAATGGTGGCCGAACTGCACATTCTGTACTCAAACTGCCATTAAACTTAGCTCATGAGGAAATACCAGTTTGTAGCATAACTAAAAACAGTGGGAGTGGACGAATGTTGCACCAACGTATGCTGTTGGTTTCGGATGAGTGCACGATGTCCCAAAAAGAGCAATTTAGGTATTATATCGGACTATTAAAGATAAATGCATGTTTAAAACCGTCTACATTATGGGTGCATATAAAAAAAGTTGTCTAACTACAACCATGACGGTACAACTCAACCAAGATACATAATCAGGACAATATGCGGCTGCTCTTTTGAAAATCGGAAAAAATCCTGTAGTATCAGATAGTAATTGTACGATTACACTGAACAGAGAATTCTGTAATATTGTCCATAACACAGGTGATTTAAGAAGCAAGGTCTATCCCTGCCTGGAAACTGATGTGAAATAGAGAGAATGGCTGTGTGAAAGGGCCATTTTAGCACCGGCGGATGAAATTGCACCTAAACGATGAAATCATATCACATGTGGAAGGTGATGTTGCGTATCTTTTTTTTTAATATTTTATTTAAAGCCATTTCGACCCAATTAGAACATTTTCTTCCGAAATTGATGACTCAATATTCGGGAATGTTTGTCATGGTGTGAACTTTCAAGATCCGTCAATTTTCTACAATTGGCTGATACAAATTGTTGTGCAGAGTAAGGAACGCTGTGTACTTTAATGTACCCTGTACCTTAAACCCCATCCGCCATTGAGGAAGAGGCCAGACGGAAGTAGGCAATTAAATAACCCCGCCTAGGTGGTGTGTATATTGTGTAATGTGCGACCATTCTTTCATCTGTATAACGTATATGCGAGACTTCTCATTACATTAGGACGGACAACAGATTGCAGATTTATGCCTGCTTGTCGACGCCGGGAATCGAAATCGAACCCGGACCTTTGCGAATGCGTATTCAACTGCGCCACGCGTTTCTTGATGACAATGTCGTGGATACTGAGCAAGTGACATCGTACCCTCTAGAGTTTCTCAACTTTTTGGAATTTTTAGTTATTTCAGTCTCAAATAATTACCGCTCATTCAATAACATTTTACATTTTCACGCCAAAACCACTGAATAGTCTTTTTTTAAATATTTATTTCATTAGGATATGGGTATATTATTGAGATTGATAAATGTTTGAAGAAAAAATATTTTACTCCAAATTTTACGCAGATGAAGTCGCCTTTACCCACTATTATATTATAAATTGAAACTGTGAAGCGTCCTTCCAATATATAGAGTCAAAGACTCGATCCACTATATCGTGCGCCTTTTGTATATAATTACAAGCAGTTACGCGCCGTTTCAACATATACAGTCAAGGCCTCGATCCCCTATATCGTGCGCTATCTCTATATTATTGCAACGAGTTACGCGCCACTACAACTTATAGAGTCAAAGCCTCGATCCGCTATATCGTGCGCTTTCTGTATATTATTGCAACCAGTTACGCGCCGCTACAACATTTACAGTCAAGGCCTCGATCCCCTATATCGTGCGCTTTCTGTATACAATTCAACCACTGCGAAGGTTTCGAGCCACCATAGCGTACGCTTTCCGACAATAAAGACAAGATCATTGCATTTCGACTGCTCTGTACGCGTGTGCACAAACAATTAGATAAACTTTCGGTACAAATTATAATAAATTGAATCCAAATGCCAAATGAACACACCGATCTACCCGCTCGTGGTTACGTCACTGTATTAGCAAGCGGAAAAAGAACACTCCGCTGTTGCCAATGACAAAATCGATGCTCTTGATGATATTGACTTGGCAACAAGCGAACGTGTGCTTGAAAAGCTTTAAGCCTCATTCGACAAAGCATGATAGTCTCGAAGAACTAAGCTTTGGGGAAATTGGCAGTAAACTACGCCGACAATTTGACAGACTGGTGATTTCGGCAAAACTGTGCATTCGTTTCCAGCTCACCAAGCTTAAGAGCCAAATGACGTCTTGTTCCACAATGCACTTTCAATTCACAATTGAAAACCCAACTCATACTATAAATATTTCCAGATCTCGCTTAAGCCGAGGCTTTCGCCGAGGAATTGGAAGCTCGATTTCAGCCATTTGATACCAGCCCAGAACTCAGCGTTGACCAGACCCTTATGAGTCTTGAAAGCGCCGGCCAATTATACTTCTCGGTTGCTCCCATTACAGCCGAGAAAGTCTCAGCACATATTAAAGGTTGAACACTAACGCTCTGTCGTGCGCCTTTTGTAATGGTGAGTCTCATAACATTTATAAGTGCGTCCGATTTGTCAACCTATCGCCTGCGCTTCGTCTTAAGGAAGCCAAGCGGTGGTTGCTCTGTTTCAACTGCCTAAAATTGGGCCATGAAATGCGAGCATGAAGCTCCAGCTCTTGTCGCGTATGCGTGCAAAGCACCACACATTGCTACATTGCTACGATGTAGGAGCGATTGCTATGGACAGGACAAATAAGTGCTCAAATTACCAAAATTCCTCACCAGTATCTTCAAACATCGCAAACACATGCATCCGGGATGGAACATCCTTCGCAACATTCAATTAGCGAACCCAGGCTTCGCGAAGTCTCAACGCATAGATCCTCTTATTGGAGCCAGCATCTTTTTTAATTGTTTGCTGTTGGACAGGTGCGACTCCAATCGAAACTGCCATTACTACAAAAAACGCGGTTAGAATGAATTGTATCTGGCGGCGGGCTGCATAGCCACAACAATTCATCTTAAATTGCTCACGCCATTCCCGCCGAATGCACTGATCCTGATCCCCTGCTGGGTCAATTGGTGCGTCGTTTTTGGGAAGTATAGAGCTGCTTCGATCCCATCAAAATGGCAACGGTAAAGGAGCTTGACTCTGAGGCGCACTTCAAACATGTTGGACAGGACCACCTAAAGCCGCCGCAAACAGACTTCGTCCTGCCATAAAAACGGTTGTGATCACGACCGGTCAAACCCGCTAATTTCAAATAGGCTATATTTTCGCATAACCAGCGAGATACGCTTCTCAATTTATCATAATCAAACTTGTCTTTGATAAGACATCATTGTTGCAACAATGCATGATCAGCTTTAATATTAGAAATAAATTGAACGAAATCAACACAAATATATAAAGTTCTAATATTAAAATAGAAACAAAAAAACAGGAAGCTTAAAAAGCACAAAAAGCTTTCAATGCAAGCGAAAAGAATAGTAAATCGAAATGACATCTCGCAGTGGGCAAATAAAACAGCAATAAAGACAAGTGCAAAAAAGGATAGGGCGAGTGTAATAATAAAATATAAAAACAACAGCATTTAAAAAAAATTTAGATGTATTATAAGTATCGGGAATATAGCGCACTACAATCAATACACTGAGTGAAAGTTATCAACGATTAAATAAAAACAAATAATTATGAAATATTAAAAAGCTAAACTAAGAAGTAAAAGTGAAAGTATAAAAAAAAATTATTATGTGTTATAAAAAATATGAAATTTGAATTGAAAAGAGAAACAAAAATTTAAAAAGATTATCTATTGTAAAGAATATAAAAGAAATTAAAAAATTAAAAAGCTTAATTCAGGAATTAGAAGGCGTAATATCTCTCGTTCTTATGGTACGAAAACCTAGAACTCTGCCCGAAGCATACTCAACTTTTGTCAATTTCCAAAATTTTTCATATCGTGGTCATATATCCCATACTTCCATAAGTTACGTAACACAGTGACTACGAACCAAATGGGCGATCGGAACGAATCAGACCAAGGACCCCCGCTGCCACCGCGTAGGTTTGACTCGGGTCCAACTTTCATTATAAAGAATCGTACGACAAACGTCGTATTTTATCCGCCTTTACTGAGGCCGTTAGAGTGTTTCCAACTTTGTTAACCAGATCCCCCTAGTACATTTCGAAACATAATACGATCGACCGCCACCCGTAGCAACCGCCTTTAGTCTAGACTCCAATTCCTAAGTACACATGCGAAATTCTTCATGTTGATATTTTCATATAGGCAGTAAAAAATACCTTACCTCTTTAAATAAATTCTCCAAACTTGCTAAACTTTTTCATATAAAACACAAATCCTCACCGTACTTAAAATATAAGCTCTCGAAACTGTTGCATTATTTGAGATAATAAAAGGGGTTTCATTAGTGCAACTGCTGTTAATTATTATTTTTTTTTTTTGCATTCCTTAAACAATTTATTTTTGAAGTGGAAACCATCGGCGCCGTGATGGCTACTTCTACGACAGAGATGGAAGAAAAATATGTAAGAGGAAAAGAGAACAACTACACTGCAAAGGAATACATTTTTTTTTGTGTGCCCGCTGCTCAGCAATGGAAAGAAAGAAAAAGGGGAAATAAAACGAAAATAGAGAGAAGATGCGCCTGAATCATATAAGGTTCGGTCTACTCGAGTATGCACAGAATTTGCGACTCTCGCGACACCAAAGACAAATCGACGACAGCTTCGGCCGCAACGCTGTGTCAAATTAAATATAATCAAGCAAGCGCACGACTCAGTCGAATTATAACCTCAATACAGAGGGGATGTATTTTGCTGTTTTAATTTTCTCTTGTTCTTTGGTTCTATTGGCAGTTAGTTTCGATAGTTCTTTGGTTCTCTTGGTAGTTAGCTTCGAAAGTTTATTGTTAGTATATTTATTGTGTGTATTATTATTGTTAGTATTACTATAGTTATTAGTATTATACCCTTTATTGTTCTTAGTATTAGGCTTTCTCTTTTTAAAGTTGGTCCTTTTTTCTAGGCAGCTTCATTTATTTTTTAGTTGTATACTATATACTGTGTCTCACTCAGGCCTATTCAAGTTTCACTTCTAGCACGCGCACTTAGTAGCACGCGAGGTTTTTTTTCTTCGTTGTACCTTGTGTCAAAAAAGTCAAGTGAAGAATTAATATAAATTTAAATAAGATAAATGTTATAGAAAAAACTTTTGTTAAAATAAAATTAAAAATAAGAACGGGTAAAATTAAGCGCCATTCTTTGGTTCGCTGCGTTGCGGCAAATGCATTAAAAATGGTAAAAACTCGGAATCTTGGCAACGTTTCGGCTGTTGGCAATTCTAACAAAGTTTAATCAAATTGATCTGGCCTCGAGTTGCGGCGGATTCGTAGTGATACCACATGGCTGCATAACAACTGTGCTTCAACTATAACAACAATAAAAGTAACATCTTCAAGTGTAGTCAATTTTTGACTGGCGCTGCCCCGGTGCCAGTTGTTTCTTTTAGCAGGGTCCCAATTTCTACCACAGCTGCGACTCCTTGTGCTCAGTAGGTGTGCTGGCAAACGGCTACGTCTTAAAGACCACCCAGCCGACTTTCTCGTCATGGCAGTTGAAGAATTTCCTCCATTCCGCTCTATCTCTAGTCAGAGCTCTCCAGTTGCCAGCACTCAGATTGTTAAGATCTGCTTCACCGTCGTCTATCCATCTTTTTGGGCGCCCACCTTGTCTTCCTCCAATTGGGCGCATTATAAATGCCTTTTTTGGCATTCTTTCTGCTGGCTTTCTCATCACGTGACCAATTCACCTTATACGTTTTGCCTTTATGAAACGTACCACATTTTGGCGGCCAATGATGTTTTCTAGTTCATTGTTCAAACGGAGAACCACGCCATAGACATATGTGCGCGCGGCGATCAAGGCACTTACATCCTGGAAATTTTCATCCAGGAGTATAAGGGAGTTTGTTGATCCCCTCCAACTATTGTCGCAACACAATCTGCACAAACTAAGTTTGTCACTCTCCCCAGAGTGTATGCCCTGTTTAGAAGACGCGGGAACTAGTCTTCACCTCCTTTGTGAGTGTCCGGCGTTGGCCAAATTTCGTCTAGACTTCCTGGTCCAATTCTCTGTGTCTCCTGTTCTGATCAGATCGACAAGGAACCTTCTACACTTTATCAAAAAGGCAGAGGCTCTATTGTCTTAACCAGGGTATAGGGTAAAAAAGGTCTCCTCTGGTCGAAGTGCCCATTTCCTTCCATAGGAATACCCCACAACTGATTGGGGATCGTCGGACCACCCAATCTTTTACATGACTTTTTTTTAATGTGCGTGCAGAAGATTTAGGGATAAGAGTTGAGTATTACATCTATTAAGTCCACCTGCCGCTTGTGGTTCCTTTGGACCCTGCTCCAAAGATTAGGATCTCTTGGACACGATTGCTGCATCATGGTACCAACTACTCAACCTTTCGAAGGGAGCTGAAAGAGTCCCTTGGTCTGAACCTTGAAATCCACCAACCACAGCACATCGACAATGCAAATGCGATCTTCCTTAATGAAGTGCATTCAGTTTCGTATATAGTTTCTGATATGATAGTTTCTGGAAAACTTTGCAGTGATTTAATGAGAGAACTGGATTACGGTGCCGCTTCTTTAGAACGACAAATGAGTCTGTTCCAAGTTTGAACCCAGAACAAAGATTAGTTTTTGATACTGTTTTAAAAATACTTGAAAATGGAGGGAGTGTTTTGTTCTATTTGATTGCGCCAAGACACACCGGCAAAACATTCTTTTAAATTTGCGTTTAGCACAAATCCGGAAAGATAAAGGAGTTGCTATTACTCTAGCCTCTTCTGGAATAGCTGCTACGCTGCTCAATGGTGGCCGAACTGCACATTCTGTACTCAAACTGCCATTAAACTTAGCTCATGAGGAAATACCAGTTTGTAACATAACTAAAAACAGTGGGAGTGGACGAATGTTGCACCAACGTATGCTGTTGGTTTCGGATGAGTGCACGATGTCCCAAAAAGAGCAATTTAGGTATTATATCGGACTATTAAAGATAAATGCATGTTTAAAACCGTCTACATTATGGGTGCATATAAAAAAAGTTGTCTAACTACAACCATGACAGTACTCAACCAAGATACATAATCAGGACAATATGCGGCTGCTCTTTTGAAAATCCTAGAAAATCCTATAGTATCAGATAGTAATTGTACGATTACACTGAACAGAGAATTCTGTAATATTGTCCATAACACAGGTGATTTAAGAAGCAACGTCTATCCCTGTCTGGAAACTTATGTGAAATAGAGAGAATGGCTGTGTGAAAGGGCGATTTTAGCACCGGCGGATGAAATTGCACCTAAACGATGAAATCATGTCACATGTGGAAGGTGATGTTGCATATCTTTTTTTTTAATATTTTATTTAAAGCCATTTCGACCCAATTAGAACATTTTCTTCCGAAATTGATGACTCAATATTCGGGAATGTTTGTCATGGTGTGAACTTTCAAGATCCGTCAATTTTCTACAATTGGCTGATACAAATTGTTGTGCAGAGTAAGGAACACTGTGTACTTTAATGTACCCTGTACCTTAAACCCCATCCGCCATTGAGGAAGAGGCCAGACGGAAG
This sequence comes from Cacoxenus indagator, assembly GCA_035041755.1. Taxonomy (NCBI): domain Eukaryota; kingdom Metazoa; phylum Arthropoda; class Insecta; order Diptera; family Drosophilidae; genus Cacoxenus; species Cacoxenus indagator. The sequence goes on from JAWNKX010000411.1 coordinate 88,839, forward strand.
TAGGCAATTAAATAACCCCGCCTAGGTGATGTGTATATTGTGTAATGTGCGACCATTCATTCATCTGTATAACGTATATGCGAGAATTCACATTACATTAGGAAGGACAACAGATTGCAGATTTATGCCTGCTTGTCGACGCCGGGAATCGAAATCGAACCCGGACCTTTGCGAATGCAAAGCCAGTGCGTATTCAACTGCGCCACGCGTTTCTTGATGACAATGTCGTGGATACTGAGCAAGTGACATCGTACCCTCTAGAGTTTCTCAACTTTTTGGAATTTTCAGTTATTTCAGTCTCAAATAATTACCGCTCATTCAATAACATTTTACATTTTCACGCCAAAACCACTGAACAGTCTTTTTTTAAATATTTATTTCATTAGAATATGGGTATATTATTGAGATTGATAAATGTATGAAGAAAAAATATGCTACTCCAAATTCTACGCAGATGAAGTCGCCTTTACCCACTATTATATTATAATTTGAAACTGTGAAGCGTCCTTCCAATATATACAGTCAAGGCCTCGATCCCCTATATCTTGCGCTTTCTCCATATTATTGCAACCAGTTACGTGCCACTACAACTTATAGAGTCAAGGCCTCGATCCCCTATATCGTGCGCTTTCTGTATACAATTCAACCACTGCGAAGGTTTCGAGCCACCATAGCGTACGCTTTCCGACAATAAAGACAAGATCATTGCATTTCGACTGCTCTGTACGCGTGTGCACAAACAATTAGATAAACTTTCGGTACAAATTATAATAAATTGAATCCAAATGCCAAATGAACACACCGATCTACCCGCTCGTGGTTACGTCACTGTATTAGCAAGCGGAAAAAGAACACTCCGCTGTTGCCAATGACAAAATCGATGCTCTTGATGATATTGACTTGGCAACAAGCGAACGTGTGCTTGAAAAGCTTTAAGGCTCATTCGACAAAGCATGATAGTCTCGAAGAACTAAGCTTTGGGGAAATTGGCAGTAAACTACGCCGACAATTTGACAGACTGGTGATTTCGGCAAAAGTGTGCATTCGTTTCCAGCTCACCAAGCTTAAGAGCCAAATGACGTCTTGTTCCACAATGCACTTTCAATTCACAATTGAAAACCCAACTCATACTATAAATATTTCCAGATCTCGCTTAAGCCGAGGCTTTCGCCGAGGAATTGGAATCTCGATTTCAGCCATTTGATACCAGCCCAGAACTCAGCGTTGGCCAGATCCTTATGAGTCTTGAAAGCGCCTGCCAATTATACTTCTCGGTTGCTCCCATTACAGCCGAGCAAGTCTCAGCACATATTAAAGGTTGAACACTAACGTTCTGTCGTGCGCCTTTTGTAATGGTGGGTCTCATAAAATTTATAAGTGCGTCCGATTTGTCAACCTATCGCCTGCGCTTCGTCTTAAGGAAGCCAAGCGGTGGTTGCTCTGTTTCAACTGCCTAAAATTGGGCCATGAAATGCGAGCATGAAGCTCCAGCTCTTGTCGCGTATGCGTGCAAAGCACCACACATTGCTACATTGCTACGATGTAGGAGCGATTGCTATGGACAGGACAAATAAGTGCTCAAATTACCAAAATTCCTCACCAGTATCTTCAAACATCGCAAACACATGCATCCGGGATGGAACATCCTTCGCAACATTCAATTAGCGAACCCAGGCTTCGCGAAGTCTCAACGCATAGATCCTCTTATTGGAGCCAGCATCTTTTTTAATTGTTTGCTGTTGGACAGGTGCGACTCCAATCGAAACTGCCATTACTACAAAAAACGCGGTTAGAATGAATTGTATCTGGCGGCGGGCTGCATAGCCACAACAATTCATCTTAAATTGCTCACGCCATTCCCGCCGAATGCACTGATCCTGATCCCCTGCTGGGTCAATTGGTGCGACGTTTTTGGGAAGTATAGAGCTGCTTCGATCCCATCAAAATGGCAACGGTAGAGGAGCTTGACTCTGAGGCGCACTTCAAACATGTTGGGCAGGACCACCTAAAGCCGACGCAAACAGACTTCGTCCTGCCATAAAAACGGTTGTGATCAGGACAGGTCAAACCCGCTAATTTCAAATAGGCTATATTTTCGCATAACCAGCGAAATACGCTTCTCAATTTATCATAATCAAACTTGTCTTTGATAAGACATCATTGTTGCAACAATGCATGATCAGCTTTAATATTAGAAATAAATTGAACGAAATCAACACAAATATATAAAGTTCTAATATTAAAACAGAAACAAAAAAACAGGAAGCTTAAAAAGCACAATAAGCTTTCAATGCAAGCGGAAAGAATAGTGAATCGAAATGACAGCTCGCAGTGGGCAAATAAAACAGCAATAAAGACAAGTGCAAAAAAAGGATAGGGCGAGTGTAATAATAAAATATAAAAACAACAGCATTTAAAAAAAATTTATATGTATTATAAGTATCGGGAATATAGCGTACTACAATCAATACACTGAGTGAAAGTTATCAACGATTAAATAACAAATAATTATGAAATATTAAAAAGCTAAACTAAGAAGTAAAAGTGAAAGTATAAAAAAAAATTATTATGTGTTATAAAAAATATGAAATTTGAATTGAAAAGAGAAACAAAAATTTAAAAAGATTATCTGTTGTAAAGAATATAAAAGAAATTAAAAAATTAAAAAGCTTAATTCAGGAATTAGAAGGCGTAATATCTCTCGTTCTTATGGTACGAAAACCTAGAACTCTGCCCGAAGCATACTCAACTTTTGTCAATTTCCAAAATTTTTCATATCGTGGTCATATATCCCATACTTCCATAAGTTACGTAACACAGTGACTACGAACCAAATGGGCGATCGGAACGAATCAGACCAAGGACCCCCGCTGCCACCGCGTAGGTTTGACTCGGGTCCAACTTTCATTATAAAGAATCGTACGACAAACGTCGTATTTTATCCGCCTTTACTGAGGCCGTTAGAGTGTTTCCAACTTTGTTAACCAGATCCCCCTAGTACATTTCGAAACATAATACGATCGACCGCCACCCGTAGCAACCGCCTTTAGTCTAGACTCCAATTCCTAAGTACACATGCGAAATTCTTCATGTTGATATTTTCATATAGGCAGTAAAAAATACCTTACCTCTTTAAATAAATTCTCCAAACTTGCTAAACTTTTTCATATAAAACACAAATCCTCACCGTACTTAAAATATAAGCTCTCGAAACTGTTGCATTATTTGAGATAATAAAAGGGGTTTCATTAGTGCAACTGCTGTTAATTATTATTTTTTTTTTTTGCATTCCTTAAACAATTTATTTTTGAAGTGGAAACCATCGGCGCCGTGATGGCTACTTCTACGACAGAGATGGAAGAAAAATATGTAAGAGGAAAAGAGAACAACTACACTGCAAAGGAATACATTTTTTTTTGTGTGCCCGCTGCTCAGCAATGGAAAGAAAGAAAAAGGGGAAATAAAACGAAAATAGAGAGAAGATGCGCCTGAATCATATAAGGTTCGGTCTACTCGAGTATGCACAGAATTTGCGACTCTCGCGACACCAAAGACAAATCGACGACAGCTTCGGCCGCAACGCTGTGTCAAATTAAATATAATCAAGCAAGCGCACGACTCAGTCGAATTATAACCTCAATACAGAGGGGATGTATTTTGCTGTTTTAATTTTCTCTTGTTCTTTGGTTCTATTGGCAGTTAGTTTCGATAGTTCTTTGGTTCTCTTGGTAGTTAGCTTCGAAAGTTTATTGTTAGTATATTTATTGTGTGTATTATTATTGTTAGTATTACTATAGTTATTAGTATTATACCCTTTATTGTTCTTAGTATTAGGCTTTCTCTTTTTAAAGTTGGTCCTTTTTTCTAGGCAGCTTCATTTATTTTTTAGTTGTATACTATATACTGTGTCTCACTCAGGCCTATTCAAGTTTCACTTCTAGCACGCGCACTTAGTAGCACGCGAGGTTTTTTTTCTTCGTTGTACCTTGTGTCAAAAAAGTCAAGTGAAGAATTAATATAAATTTAAATAAGATAAATGTTATAGAAAAAACTTTTGTTAAAATAAAATTAAAAATAAGAACGGGTAAAATTAAGCGCCATTCTTTGGTTCGCTGCGTTGCGGCAAATGCATTAAAAATGGTAAAAACTCGGAATCTTGGCAACGTTTCGGCTGTTGGCAATTCTAACAAAGTTTAATCAAATTGATCTGGCCTCGAGTTGCGGCGGATTCGTAGTGATACCACATGGCTGCATAACAACTGTGCTTCAACTATAACAACAATAAAAGTAACATCTTCAAGTGTAGTCAATTTTTGACTGGCGCTGCCCCGGTGCCAGTTGTTTCTTTTAGCAGGGTCCCAATTTCTACCACAGCTGCGACTCCTTGTGCTCAGTAGGTGTGCTGGCAAACGGCTACGTCTTAAAGACCACCCAGCCGACTTTCTCGTCATGGCAGTTGAAGAATTTCCTCCATTCCGCTCTATCTCTAGTCAGAGCTCTCCAGTTGCCAGCACTCAGATTGTTAAGATCTGCTTCACCGTCGTCTATCCATCTTTTTGGGCGCCCACCTTGTCTTCCTCCAATTGGGCGCATTATAAATGCCTTTTTTGGCATTCTTTCTGCTGGCTTTCTCATCACGTGACCAATTCACCTTATACGTTTTGCCTTTATGAAACGTACCACATTTTGGCGGCCAATGATGTTTTCTAGTTCATTTTTCAAACGGAGAACCACGCCATAGACATATGTGCGCGCGGCGATCAAGGTACTTACATCCTGTAAATTTTCATCCAGGAGTATTAGGGAGTTTGTTGATCTCCAACTATTGTCGCAACACAATCTGCACAAACTAAGTTTGTCACTCTCCCCAGAGTGTATGCCCTGTTTAGAAAACGCGGGAACTAGTCTTCACCTCCTTTGTGAGTGTCCGGCGTTGGCCAAATTTCGTCTAGACTTCCTGGTCCAATTCTCTGTGTCTCCTGTTCTGATCAGATCGACAAGGAACCTTCTACACTTTATCAAAAAGGCAGAGGCTCTATTGTCTTAAGCAGGGTATAGGGTAAAAAAGGTCTCCTCTGGTCGAAGTGCCCATTTCCTTCCATAGGAATACCCCTCAACTGATTGGGGTTCGTCGGACCACCCAATCTTTTACATGACTTTTTTTTAATGTGCGTGCAGAAGATTTAGGGATAAGAGTTGAGTATTACATCTATTAAGTCCACCTGCCGCTTATGGTTCCTTTGGACCCTGCTCCAAAAATTAGGATCTCTTGGACACGATGCTGCATCATGGTACCAACTACTCAACCTTTCGAAGGGAGCTGAAAGAGTCCCTTGGTCTGAACCTTGAAATCCACCAACCACAGCACATCGACAATGCAAATGCGATCTTCCTTAATAAAGTGCATTCAGCTTCGTATATAGTTTCTGATAGCCCGACGCTTGTTCCGAGGTTTTAAACCATACTTCTCGTTGCTATTGGGGCAATCTTACTTGTGAAGAGGAGACTTAGGCGGCAGTAATGTCGCACGCGGCACCCCATTGTCGACAGAATCTACCACAGAGTCACCAAGAGGATCAGGAAGCTGCTAGCACTGGCAGAAACAAAGTGACACTGATCGATTCCTGCAACATATCACCACTGATGTGAGAACAACTCAGTCTTTGTGGTCCTTGGCGAAGAGATATAAGCAGCAGTTGTCTCGAAGATATCCGATCAGGAAGGCTGACGGTTCCTGGGCTAAATCACCTAGTTAACGAGTGGAGCCTTTTGCTGAGAATCTGGAGGAACGCTTCCAGGCTTTGAACTACAGCTCTAAGCCCAGAAGACGACCAGACAGAAGACCCTTGACAGTCCTGGCCAATAACGCCTTCCAGTCGCCCCTATCACTGCTTAGGAAATTACGTCGCATATAAAAAGTTTGAAGACCAAGAAGGCCCCAGGCGAAGATGGGCTTGAAAATATCACGATGAAGATGTTGCCGGTCAAAGCCGTACTCTTTCTTGTCCTTATCTTTAATGCAGTAATTAGGCTTGCTCATATCCCATCACAATGGAAGAAGGCAAGGATCTGTGTGGTTCATAAAACTGGAAAAAGTCCTTCGCCCTTGGAGTCGTATAGACCAATCTGTCTGCTATCCATGGTAGCCAAGCCTTTCGAAAGATGCTTCCTAAAAAGACTACTTATGATTGAGAAGTTAAGGAGAAAATTACCTCCCTTTCAGTTTGCCTTTCGTCGCCGGAACAGCTGAATAGGGTGGTGAACTTCATCCTCGACGGGCACCAGGCCAAGGATTACGTGGTTTCGGCCTATTTTGATATAAGGACTACATGATCGCTACTTTTGGCCATACTGCTATCTTGGCCAAAGACAACTGTGTGTACAATGGTACTGATTTACTTCAGCAGAATTTTCCCTATTTTGAGCTTTGGGCAAATCGCTCGAATATTGGAATAAACTTGGGAAAATGTGTGTGTGTGACCCATTCACTGCCCAGAGATGACTGTGCGGGAGTCTATCTTCAGGGTTAGCTGCTGGACCAACAACCGGGGCATAAAAATCTGTGTGTCTGAGTGGCGGTTCACTTTCAAGACTCATATTAAGAGGATAGTAAAACCTCAGCAGGATAGCCAAACTTGGCTGGCTACTCAACGATAGAAACAAGCAGTCTCTTCAGGACAAGATCAGCATTTACAAGGCAAAAATTGTAATTGCATGGTGCTATGGAATGCAAGTCTATGGCATTGCTGCTACGCCATACCTTGCTAAGACCAGTGTCCTTCAAGAGAAGGTCCTCCGAAAACTCTCTGGTGCCCTTTGGTATAAGCGAACGGAGAACCTGAAAGGGATTTTAATGTTCCCAAAATTGGGGATGTCCTTAACCAATAAGCTGCGGCGTATTAAGAGCGGCTCAAATATCATTTAAAACGCTTTATTAAATGCCTTCTCAGGACGCGTAGAAGGGCAAGGCTACTTAGACTGTAGACTGTAAACGTCCTGGTGTTCGTGCTGCAACTATGAACACTACAAACACACCCTCTCCGTGGATGTGGTTAGAAAGAGGTTCGAAGTCAGGTTATGTCTATGGCTCGGATAATGGTAGTCTGTCAGAGAAAAGTTACACTATTTTAAATCAAACACCCTAATCCACAGTGATAAAGAGTACGCCAAGGAATGCCTAGTCAGGAGGGTGCCTGATCTGTAGTATGCGGACCCTGGATACCTGTCGCTCTCCATTCGACCTACCACAGTAATGGTCTCTGAAGTGGGTGACCTCTCTTCCCGTTTACTCGTAGGACCACATAATTAAACCATCAACCTTTATTGAGTCCGATGCAGCTCTAAATGCATCATCCGCCGGCCATACCTCAACGGACTTGGCCATCACCAGCTTTGCAGCCAGAGCGATAACCGTCAACACACCAAATCTCGGACCAATGGGAAAAATGGGACAAAGAACCACCCTTTGTCCCCCAAACCGCTAAACAGCGCTGGCGTTTCAAGAACGCGTTGCATAGTGAGTACTCTAGGGCAGAGGCTCTAGAGCTTAACAAAACCAGCCAAAAAACCGCCATCAAAAGAACACGCTCCGAGGGGCAGTCGCCCAGTATGAATAATATTAAAAAACCCAAACGGACTCTTCCGGAGTCAGATAAAGCTTCCTACAAGGTAGCAAGCTTTGTCAAACTTGGCTTTATCCCAACCGGCCCGTCGAAAAGAGCCTTACCGCTGAGCAGATGGCACTGCTACAAGAGGCTATCTTAGAAGTTGTTGTCGAAAGACCTGATGACAACCTCAAACCGGAACTCCAGGGATATGTCCTCGTAACCGGCTGGCTATAGATAACTTGTTCTAAGATAAGATAAGATGTCCACAGCGACATGGTTGAAAAACAACCTTTGTCGAATTAAAGAGAAATGCTCTCTGGACATCGTACTTGTCGATGAGGACCAATTCCCGCCAACGCGTGTAATCCGTGGAAAGAAATGACAACAATTAGAGGGTTCTTGCCTTCATAGAAGCTCAGAAATCCTTCCCAGTAGTCGCTCCTTGGAAGTTGGTGCACCGTGTGGACATCAATTCTACCTCCTAGCCATTGTCGACGATGATACTTACAAGGCTCTGGAATTACGTAAGGATATCATCGCCAACCGCGTTGGCCACATCCAAGCTAATTATGAAAGGCAATTCTAATCAGCATCAGCCTGGTAGCACCCCACTGGAAACTGGACGAAGTGCTCCAGCTGCTGTGGAGCGGGTGCGCTCTGCTGCTTAAATTCAGAATGCGACCGAAAAAACGGAGACTTGGCTTAAGGAGGTGCGTTTTGAACCCTCCACAACAACCAAGCAAACAACAATCGCGCCGACAACTGTAGCCCCTAGATTTCACCGTAACCCCAGGGTTGTTCGCCATCGACGCTGCCTCATCTTCCACCTCGACGAGAAGTGGTTTATTCACATCTGCTGGCCCACCAAGCGGTGGTGGTCCCGCCCCAAGCCCACCTCCCGTGCTGGCAAGGTTATTAAGCTGAATAAACTATCAGCCGCTTGGCCGATCCCGCGGAGCTTATCATCAATCTCTGCCTCGGCATCAACATCCGAAAAAGTGGGAGGTACTAAGTCGAGGCCGGCATCCAGCTCGGTTTCAATGAGGCAGGAGTCACAAGGGACTCTCCTGGCAAAGGGCCGCACAACGTTAACCGCAGCGTCCTAGTGTTGCGCTCACTAAAGAAGGACCCTAAAGAAAATTAAAGTCCATCAGGTGAATCCGCATCACACCAAGGGCGTCGGCCACCTTATGCAGACAATTCGCCGAAAATAAATTTACCCTTTACAGGCTGATACAGGAGCTTTAGTTGACAAGTGTCCTTGTTCGGGGCCTAGCGACCCAATCGGTTAAGTTGCTTTACACAGGTCAGTAGAAGCGCCTCGCACAGTAATCCTAATTGATAATATTATCAATTATATTATTAATTGATAATATTATCAATTTATACATAGACAAACATAGATATTTGTCTAGCACTGTCGGCGGACAAATCGACAAATTATTATTGTCTGTGATTCTAATGCCCCCCACACAATTTGTGACAGTACTGACATCCACACAACGGGAGAGTACCTAATATATTATGAGCTCAGATTTAGATATGGCAAACAGGGCTACAAACCAACCCTTGCCACCGCTTCAAGACAGGAGGTACTTGATCCTACCCTTGCCAGCAGAGCCATAAGCGAATCCATATGAGACTGGCACGTCTCTGAGGAAGCTTCGCTGCCGGGTCATATGCACATCCGATTCGACATCCCCGATAGCTCACAACTTTGGTCTCCAAACTATCCTCCAAGAAAGACCGACTTTAACATTTATTGGAGATAAGTGAGTTAAAGCCAGCACAATTGTTCACAGCATCAGCTCTTCATACGAGCTAGACGAAGCAACTGAACAACTCAATCTGGTGCTCATAGAGTCTTTTAAGCAGAGGAACACAAAGCGCACCACACATTGCAAACGTAGGGTCCTGTGGTGGAATGCAAGGCTCTCAACCAAAAGACATAGAGTACGGAAACTATTCAACAGAGCTAAACCCTCTGGTCAGTGGCGCCAATATAATATCGCGATGACCAACTATAACACACACATTAGAGAGGCTGAGCGCTTGACATGGCGCAGGTACTGTGAAGAACTGAAATCGCTCCCCGAAGCAGCTCGCCTGCAAAAGGTGTTAGCCAAGGCCCCGTCGAATGGTATAGATTTCCTAAACAGAAAAGTTTTTCTTTTTACGAAGAGTCGGCAAGAGAACCTAGAGTACCTACGCCAGGTTCACTTTCCTGGTTCGATCACCACCTTAACCTCGCTGCAACCACCCTTTCCTGACCAGTGGATCCCTGGACCACGGACTAGCAGCCTTTCTGGAGTAATTTTTACCGAGGACAAGCTGCGCTGGGCTATCTTCTCACACAGTCCTTTAAGGCACAGTCCCAGCCCTGCTGCAAAATTGCCTCAACACAATCATCCGACCAGTAATTGGTCCCTTTAGGGCTAGTTTCAACTGTATATGCAAATAATAGTCATGGAGGAAGGTGACAGTCATTTTTATCTACAAGCCAGGTGATCGGCCTATGAAACTACTCAAATCATACATGCCAATATGTCTAACTTCTTTCATTCTAAAAACTATAGAGTGATTAATTGAGCTCCATACCAGGCAAAGGCATGAAAAAAGGATCCTTCTTCACAGGAATCAATATGCCTACATGAATGATAAATCAACCGAAGCTGCCCTTCATCACCTCGTCGGTAAGATTGAAACTGCACTCCAGTCGAAATAAGTTTCATTGTGTGCATTCCTACACCTGAGAAGGGCCTTCGACAATTCAGGTTGGTCCACGTTGGTCAATACCACCGTTTGCATAATAGCAATTAAGGGTTGTCCAAAAGGCGGAATTCACTGCCCGCTGCTCGTGTCCCTCGTCATTGACGATCCTTTAGCTAAGATGAGCTCACTTGGCTACAATATACGCAGATGATGTGGCCATTATTGTGTCGGGAAGATTCGAAAGAACTACCTCGGAAGTAATGTGTTACGCTCTCCAAATCGCTCTCCTGGTATTACACAGAGGGCCTCAGCTTTAATCCACAAAAGGTAGTATTGGTACCCTTGTCAAAGAGGTACAAACTGGATATTGATCCAGTTCGGTTGAACGGTACTGTAATTAAGCTTTAAAATTAGGTCAAGTATCTGGGGGTAATTCTAGAAAAACATCTGAATTGTAATACTCATCTTAAGGGAGTACTCAACAAATCCACCAGATCTATGTGGGCTTGTAGACGGTTATATGGTAGAACATGGGGTCTATCTCCAAAATTGATGTACTGGTTATACACCATGGTAGTTTGACCCGTCGTCAAATTTGCGGCTTTCGTGTGGTGGCCCAAGATGGTTCAGGTAACAGCCATGCAGAGGTGCGACAAGCTCTAGCGGCTTGCGTGTCTCGTCATAACTGGGGCCGTGCGAACCTGCCCGACGGCGGCCATGGAGTCGAACATTGGACTCACTCCTTTACACATTTTCGTTTGAAAGTCAGCAGCAACTAGTGCTCTGAACACTCAAATAAAATCTGGCTTGCCTTTCAAAGGCATTTCACTGAGGAAATTGAGAAAATTAATATGAAAATTAAATAACTAGAAGAGGAACTTATAAAAATCTCAGAAACTGCGACTAAAGTGGAAATAATGCAGAGTGATCGCATTCTAGAAAATTAAGTAAGCGCAGATTTTATCGACAATCCTACGGAATACAGTATTTGACTACCCGACTAATGTCGTTGAAAATATTGATTCCACCATATTTGAGGAGCACCAATTGCAAGGACGACGAGGACTTCAGCTTGCATTGGAATTATTCCGTTGAAGTAGGAGATTGAGAATCCAAATGGTCTTCCCTCTGGCGAACATTTGTCAAGTACTAGGGCGTTCATTGTGAGTACTTCGGCCGAGAAAAACGTTGCCTCGACTGAATAAGCAGCAAGTAGGTATTTTTGTGGTTATGTAATAGATACGATTTTAATTAAACATTTTAATTTTTCATACATCACTTGTGAAGACAACTTTAGAAAGGTTAGATTTGCAGTCGGATAGTTTTGTTGAGTCTAAGAATTTCAATAAGGGTGAACTTGCGCTAGTAAAGCCATAGCAATGCTCATTTTAAAATTTTCATGAAGGAATTTGAGTGGATGAGATATATGACATCGCTAAAAGCAATATTATTTGATAAATGTATACGACTTGGATTTCATTCCATGCGCAAAATACAGCAAAGAACAGCCAATGTTTTTGAGAAAATAACTTGGTGGTTAAGGGTCAGGTTTTTTTGTTATTTTTTGGTATAACTTGATAGGTGATGAATAGGTGATAGGCCGAAAGTATTAGAGGGAAATATATTAGGAGCCTGTTAAATGCGATTGGGTAGGCGTAATACGTAGACGCTTAAGGCAAAAACTCTATGAAGGCAGAGTTTTTGTTGGAATATTTAGCCGGCGAATCGTGCAGGCTAACAGTACGTAGTTTGTATGAAGATTCCTACCTCCTTGGCGCATCCAAAAACGAAAACAAAAAAGAGGGTGATTTAGCTAGTTGAAATATTTTTTTTTTGGAGAAATAATTAAATAAATAACTAAAATTGATACAAATGAATGTAGTACGTAATAAATAATATAGTACCATTTGTTGCGCGAGGTAAGTCGAAAAAGTGAGGTTAAATTTCCATCTATGTAAAGATAATTCTAAATTTACTACCAGGAAAACAGAAAGGAGGAACAAAAATCAGCAAGTGTCCAAGTGATAGCTACTGAATAACAGAGTCAAAACAGCTCCGCTATCGCGAATCTACGGAAAGGTGAGGAAATAAATAATTATTTCCTTTATATTACAAGGATATAAATTTGCCTACAATAATGCAACAATAGACAATTAAAGAAAACATCAACAAAGTAAGGATAACGTAATTTGCGTTGCGCCTTGCTCTTGAAATGAATCCCAATTTCTACCACAATCGAAAAATGTCATCAGACAGTTGTAGTCAAGAATCAAAAGCACGAGTGGGTGATCGTGTAATATAGGTTTCGTGTGTGTATAACATTATGTTGGTTTTTTTGTCTTCATTGTGTGCCAACAAAATAATTGTTGTTACGCGTATCACTCGGTATATTTTTGGTTTCGCCTTCTCGTCAATCTGCCTTTTTCTGGCCGTCTGTTATTTTTTTTTCATTCATATAAAGGAATATAGGCGAAATACAAAGCAGCCATTCATGGGATCGATTCCGTTTGTAGTGTAAAATTAATGAAACTCTACTCAACTAATTAATAGTTAAATGTACACAGTTTAGTGTTATTTACAAATGTAGCTAACTTGTAAGTAACCGTAGTTAGTGGTTTAGTTTAGTTTAGGTTAAGTTTTTTTTTTAAAAGCAATACCCCATTTCCATTTTGTACAAAAATGTGCTTAATATTGTTGAACGCCTTGCAAATAAAAAACTATGAAAAAAAAAATCATTAAAGAAAAAAATTTTTTATTTTATTTTGTCTTTCTTGTGGTTTATAATTTACTTGTTATTGAATATTTCCCCCTTTTACGGCAGTTCCACGACCGACCATTTACTTGCTGTTTAGCTTATCCAAACCGAGAGATTATTTTACCTCACAAAAATATTATTACCCGTCAGATTCAGCATTTCAATTTTTCTTTGTTGAGTACTACTCAACATGGGTTTACTAAAAAGCGATCAACTACGACCAATTTACTAGAATTTACTTCTCTAGTTAATCCTAGTTTTTCTTCGGCCTTCGACAGTGTTTGTCATTTCTAACTTCTTCATAAACTGGATGTCTTTCGTATCCCATCCAACGTAGTCAGTTGGATTACCTCTTGGCTAACTTCAAGGACACAAAAAGTTTTGTTTAAAATAGCCACACCCGACACTGTTCGTGTAACCTTCGGTGACCCTCAGGACAACCTTGGTCCACTAGTATTTAATATCTTTATAAACGATCTGACAGGCTGTAATAAAACATTCTCACGTTCTTATGTATTCTGATAATGTGAAACTTTGCATGCCCATCTCATCTCCCATGCAATTAAAGTTTCTTCAAGATGACCTTCACCCTTTATCGCAATGGTGTTGCTTTAGCTTCCTTCTACTTGATTGCGGCAAATGTCAGGTCATGTCGTTCTACCGGTCAAACATTAGAGCGTGTATCTAAATTTAACGATCTCGGAGTATTAATGTACCCTAAGTTGCACTTTGGTTCACACCTTATCTCTACCAACAATAAGGCCAGAGACGTTTTAGGAATCATTACATTAATTAAAGAGTTTGATGACCCTTATATTACTAAATTACTTTCCACTTCATTAGTTAGAACTATTCTAGAATATGGATCCTGTGTATGGGACCCACAGCTCAGAAAGTACAGTGATTGCCTAGAATCAGTTCAAAAGCAGTTCTTATATTTTGCACTGCGTAACTTACATTGTAATCTTTACATCCACATTCCATCCTCTCGATATCATCTAAGACATCTCCATCTACCTACATTGTCCAGTCGTAGAACGACTTTCGGTGTAATGTTTTTGTATAATTTAATTGTTGGCAATATCTACTCGCCCTTTCTGCTTAGTAGCATCAATTTTAATGTACCTTCTCGTGTTGAAAGAACTTATTTCCCAATTTCTGTCAAACTACGTATGTTCAGCATGATGTTTTGTATTAAGCCTACAACCTACATTATAACGTGATATCTATCTCCTCTTCATCTTATAACTTACAATCTACCCTTCTATCTATTCACAACTCTTAATAACTATCTCTTCTATCACTCTCTTAGGAATTGCATTTGCATTTTATAGTATTAGGTATGCTATAGTATTATTTAGTTACCTTCTCCATATTGTACAGAAGTTAAGTCTTAGCAGTAGTAAAATTTGTTGCATATTTAGATGTAAAAGGTTGATGATATTATATCTGTATCCATTTTGTAGATATACATTGGGCGCGTTCAACAGAAGTGTTTGATGACCTTTTTTAATTATTAAATGAATTAAATGAATTAACAATTTCGATAAAAATTTAGTGATTGCGATGGGTAAAAATTCAGCACAAAAAGAGTTTGATAACCAAGTCATCACATTTCAATCAGATGTTTTTCGTTTGTATACAAAGTAATAACAACACAAAATTTAAAGTAAATAATTTGAGTGTTGTTAATAGTTACTTGGAAAGTGAAATGTAATGATATTTATTTATTTAATTTTTGTTTATGTATTTATGTTCTTAATATGTCTTTAACAGATGAGTGGAATGTTAAATACGTTAATTGTTAGCAAAATATTTAACGCAGAAATGAAAAAGGCTATATGCGAAGTAGCTAAGCGCCGTTATTTTAAAAATCTAGTATCACTGCGTTCAGCAGAGACAATCCAGTAATCGATTATTAAGTCAGAGAAAATGATGAGTGATAACTTCTGCTGAATGCGCCCGTTAGTTTTGACCATATGAGTCCAGTCTACTTTGTAGCTGGGTGAATTTTGATACCACTTGGCACCGCCCCATGTGAGATCAGTATGTGTTCACTGCAAATCAGCTAAGTTAAAAAAAAAAAGAAAAAGTTGGACAGACTAGAAATCTGTAAACCTACAGATCAGCAATAAGCTATTAGCATCTAACCAAAGAGTATACAATATATAGGGTTTCCAATCTTCTCTTACAACTCTTTGGGAAATTGTATCTTAACGGTAACCTTACACCTCTGTTATTAACATCGAATTTACAGCAAAGTGAAAACTGAACGAGATGGGCCGTACTTATTTTCTATTCTTTCCTGCGAATCTGTGTTCTGATAGTTGAATTATTATTATTACTTTATGAATATTACTTTTTTCTTGTGAAAGTTATATCTTTAGACAAATAAATATCTTAAAATTTTAATACGGTAACATGAATTAACAAAAAGTAAAATAAAAGTCAAAACTTATGTCTGCAAGAAAATTAAATTTTTTTTAGTGATTAGTCGACAAACAGTGGTAAGCGAATATTGGAAACAATAGAAATGCGATAGCGAAGGCGATGCAAAAATAGCGATATAAACGATTTTTTGTGTGTTTTTGGTATTTGTTTCATATAAATTGATACATTTTCTGATTTATTTTAGATAGTTTAAATAGACTCGTAAAAGATCGCACATTCTTTATCCGTCGGGCTAGATGTTACATCGATAACGAATTGAGGGATGCGCAATTGTTTGGTTTTTGAATTCTACAGTTAAAAATTATATATTAAAAAATCAACGAAGTAGGTAACAGGCGGTTCCAGCACAAATTCACGCATTTTCCAAATTGATAGAACAGCCAAAATAACTTTCGATCAACGAATTCGAAGTGTTAAGTCGATTTGTCATATACTCTCGCACTCCAAATTTAACTAAACGAAAAGTAAAACAACAACTAGTAAAATAAGGAGTCAAGGCTGTTCTGGACTCAGGAATGCCTGTTAAACGCAGTCCCCCGACAGCGCGCAGCATGCAAAATCGGCCAACAAAAAACATAATGAGCGTACCCCACGTTCAAACAGCTGTTAGCACAATAAACAACAACGCATACCTTATCACATCATCCAACAGTTCAAACAACTGCATCATCAACAACAACAACAGAGAACCTAACCAAGCTTCCCTTGCCGCTAATTTCGAGAAGAGCGTTCATACTCTCCCGCAATACAGCAAACAATTTCACACCCACAAGGTGAAAACTTATCATCAATACAAACAAACGCAACCTCTCGCTCTACCGCACAACTAACTGTCAAGACCTCTATGGCCACCGGTAAAATGCAGCCTCTGCCGTGGAGTGCACAATGTGCTTCACCAACGAAGCCCCTCTCCTCTTTTCAACCAACAACAACTACATCAACTACTACAACAACGCTCGCTCTGGCTTCAGTTGGAGTGTTCACAACAAGGGCAACAACGACTATAACAACCACCATGGCAACACGATCAGCTATATCATCTGTTTCCTCTATATCCAAAGTAAGTACAACAAAAACAACATCAAGTAAGCAGTACGATACACAAAACATAAACAACGCCAACACTCAAGAGTCCAGCCCAAAGAGAAATAGGAGCAAACAATCTCCCAATAACAGTGCTGAACAAAACAACACTAGCAAAAACAAGAGAAATAAAAAATGTAACGGAACGCAAACAATACTGCAACAATACTGGCTAAGTGCACCAAACAGAACCAACAGGTTCGCTCTCCTCTCTCAAGACAATGACAATCAAGCGAACAGTGGTGCGGAAGGTGTTTCCGATGCAACAAATTTGCCAGCACAAAAAAATATTAAATCAGTTAAGCCATCACCAATATATGTTCAAGACGTCGAACCAATTAGCGTTCTTAGCAAAGCTCTAAAAAATATAATTAAACATAATTACATTTTAAAAACGCTGCAGAATAATGAGGTCCGAATACAAACAAAAGATTCTAACAGTTACTCCACACTTATTAAGATGCTGCAAGAGCACAGAACGAAATACTACACGTTCAAACCGAAGGAAGATCGTGGATTTAAAGTAGTGCTCAGGAATATGAACCACGCCACTGACATTAACGAAATAAAAAATGAACTTCTGGACCTAGGGCATGAAGTCATAAACATCCATAATGCACAACAAAAAGTCACGAACAAACCGCTTCCATTATTCTTCATTGAATTGAAAAACAATAAAAACAACAAAGATATTTATAACATAACCACACTGCTCTGCACGAAAATCATTTTCGAGCCCCCACACCATAAACGCATAATATCGCAATGCTCAAATTGTCAAAAATACGGCCACACGAGAAATTTCTGCACCAGAGACCCGATCTGCGTCAAATGCGCCGGCAAACACAAAACAATCGACTGCAAAATTGAAGCCAACGGTCAAATAAAATGTGCATTGTGCAGTGCTGCACACACTGCAAACTACAAAGGTTGTGAGATATACAAGGCACTGAAAATAAAAAGATTTCCATCCCTTAGAGAAACTAGCCACCAAGTTCCGGCTGAGACAGTAGCAATAGCTCCAATCGAGATTCAAAACTTAAACAAAATTAAGACCGGTTTATCGTACGCTAAAGTAGCTAATGATAAGAATGACAACAATAATGGCGAAAAGAATAAGATTGAACAACTCACGAATCCAACCAATGAATACATAAGTTGACGCATTGACATAAAAACTGATATTACTGAGATGAAATACCTGATAAAACAATTGTTTGAAGAAGTCACAAATATGATAAACGTCATAACAATTCTCATATCGAAGATGGACAAGCAAAATGGAAACTTAATTAAGGATATAACTTGGAATGCAAACGGACTGAAAAACCATATTGACGAACTACAAATACTTCTTCATGACAACAGCATTCACATAGCCCTAATCTCGGAGACACATTGCACAATCAAATACTTCATACAAGTTAGAGGGTACAAAGTGTATACCACAAACCACCACGATGGCACAGCGCACGGTGGAACAGCCATAATTATTAAGCAGTGCATAAAGCACGACGAGCTTGAGCCATATCAGCATAACTACATACAAGCGATGAACATTCAAATTAATGATCTCGTAGGACCACTCATACGAGATCATTAATATATAGCCCACCAAAGCATAATATTACAGACAAATGCTAATCTAAGGGGCGTGCCTTGGTTGATCAGGCTCTTTCAGCATCTATTAGCATCTAAGCTACTGACGCCCCAACCAGATACCCAACTGCACAATCACAGCGCTAATCATGTCTACACGTCGGCCTCTTCAGACACATTCCGCACATTAACACCTCTGCCAGATGTTTCCCCCAAGTTGAGCGCCTCATTAGTATATTCACAAATTTGGAAAATTTCAGGACCGTTCT
Organism: Cacoxenus indagator; assembly: GCA_035041755.1. Taxonomy (NCBI): domain Eukaryota; kingdom Metazoa; phylum Arthropoda; class Insecta; order Diptera; family Drosophilidae; genus Cacoxenus; species Cacoxenus indagator. The sequence goes on from JAWNKX010000411.1 coordinate 107,315, forward strand.
CAACCATAACTGTTATCCTGAAGTTGAATTGAGCTCTGGACAAGACATTGACGACACTATCGAGCTCTTCAACCGTAAGATTTATGAAGCTGCTTCTGGAGCTAAACGCCCTACGGAGCGCCCGCCGCTACACTTCAATGCGTCATTCAAAGAATGAGACGCCTTCTTCTAGAGAAGCGTTGACTTCGTAAAATTTTCCAACGTTCTCGTGGCCCAGATCACAAATCAAATTGGAACCATGCATCAGAGCTGCTCAGATGCGAGCTCAATATCCAGCGGACACAGAAATTTGATTATACGCTGGAAAACATGTCTACACAGAGGGTTGCTGAGTTCTGCTTATAGAAAGATACAGGCAACTGCACTAGACATCCTATTAGGGAGTTGCTATAAAGAGATGAAAATGGAAGATGGTGCCGCTCTGATGTCGAGCAAGCCAACTCTTTTGCCGCACATTTAGAACGTCGATTTTAGCCATGAAACTTTTTACAGCCAGAAGAGGTAACGGAAACTGAACGATTCCTGTCCACGCCCACACAGTTGGACCCACCTTAAAGGCCATTCACGCCCGATGAAGTTAAGGCTGTCGTTCGACGTCTGAAACCAAATTAAGCTCCAGGTCATGATATTGTGTGCAATCGCACCATCAAGGCGCTACCACTGAATGCTGTAGTTGTTATAGTGGCGATTTTTAATGCCATAATGAATACACAGCATTACCCCACAGCCTGGAAGTTAGCAATTGCCTTCATTGGTCCACTAGCTTCCGAAATCGGAGGATGACCACGAAAGTCATCCTTATCGAAAGTATGGGAACTACTGGTTGGTGTCAGATTAGCTGAAATAGCCAAGGAAAGAAATCTTATTCCCAACCACCAATTCGGATTTTGAGCGGGACAGGGTACCGTGGAGCAACTGCACGGAACCACCGACCACATACTAAAGTCGTTTGACAGGAAGAAGTTCTGTCATTCTGTATTCCTAGATGTCGCTCAGGCATTGGATCATGTATGTCACCAAGGGCTGCTGTAGAAAATAAAATACTCCCTCCCTTCGCCTTTCTTTGCTATGATACGGTCCTACTTGGAGGATCGATCCTTCAGGGTCAAAGGGCGGGCGACACTGTCCGGCGCTCATGGTGTGGTGGCAGGTGTTCCTAAGGGAAGTGTGCTGGGACCTTTCATATACTCACTATTTGCTGTTGACATGCCAATGCCTGATGATACAACCCTCGCAATACTGCACAGGTTCCTGCTTATGGCGTCATATGCGGAAGATGTTTGTGTCATGGTGATCAACTCTTACAGCGATACCAGTGCCCTTGTCCTACAGAATTATTTGGACAAGCTGACAGCCTGGGCACGGATATGGAATGTCCAACTCAACCCGAGCAAAAGTGCCAACGTTTGCTTCACTCTCAGAGGGAGTATCCCTCCTCCCATTTCGGTCAACGGTGTGATGTTGGAACTCAAAACTGAAGCAAAGTACTGGGGGCTAATCTTGGACAAACGACTCACATTTCGGCGACACATACGAGTCACAGTAGCGACCTGTAGAAGCAGACTGCGTCGTCCCTTGGTTATTAGGTATCAAAAGCCGACTGTCCTTGCAGAGTTTTGATAATCGTATGCCGACTAAAAATTTGCAAAATACCATCTGAGTCCAGTCTACTTTGTAGCTGGGTGAATTTTGATACCACTTGGCACCGCCCCATGTAAGATCAGTATGTGTTCACTGCAAACCAGCTAAGTCTAAAAAAAAAAGAAAAAGTTGGACAGACTAGAAATCTGTAAACCTACAGATCAGCAATAAGCTATTAGCATCTGACCAAGGAGTATACAAGATATAGGGTTTCCATTCTTCTATTACAACTCTTTGGGAAATTGTATCTTAACGGTAACTTTACACCTCTGTTATTAACATCGAATTTACAGCAAAGTGAAAACTGAACGAGATGGGCCGTACTTATTTTCTATTCTTTCCTGCGAATCTGTGTTCTGATAGTTGAATTATTATTATTAGTTTATGAATATTACTTTTTTCTTGTGAAAGTTATATCTTTAGACAAATAAATATCTTAAAATTTTAATACGGTAACATGAATTAACAAAAAGTAAAATAAAAGTCAAAATTTATGTCTGCAAGAAAATTAAATTTTTTTTAGTGATTAGTCGACAAACAATGGTAAGCGAATATTGGAAACAATAGAAATGCGATAGCGAAGGCGATGCAAATTGTGATGTAAAAAATAGCGATATGAACGATTTTTTGTGTTTTTTTGGTATTTGTTTGGTATAAATTGATACATTTTCTGATTTATTTTAGATAGTTTAAATACACGCGTAAAAGATCGCACATTCTTTATATGTCGGGCTAGATTTTACATCGATAACGAATTGAGGGATGCGCAATTGTTTGGTTTTTGAATTCTACAGTTAAAAATTATATATTAAAAAATTAACGAAGTAGGTAATAGGTGTTTCCAGCACAAATTCATGCAATTTCCAAATTGATAGAACAGCCAAAATAACATTCGATCAACGAATTCGAATTGTTAAGTCGATTTGTCATCTACTCTCGCACTCCAAATTTAACTAAACGAAAAGTAAAACAACAACTAGTAAAACAAGGAGTCAAGGCTGTTCTGGACTCAGGAATGCCTGTTAAACTCAGTCCCCCGACAGCGCGCAGCTTGCAAAATCAGCCAACAAAAAACATAATAAGCGTACCCCACGTTCAAACAGCTGTTAGCACAATAAACAACAACGCATACCTTATCACATCATCCAATAGTTCAAACAACTGCATCATCAACAACAACAACAGAGAACCTAACCAAGCTTCACTTGCCGCTAATTTCGAGATAGGGCGTTCATACTCTCCCGCAATACAGCAAACAATTTCACACCCACAAGGTGAAAACTTATCATCAATACAAACAAACGCAACCTCTCGCTCTACCGCACAACTAGCTGTCAAGAGCTCTATGGCCACAGGTAAAATGCAGCCTCTGCCGTGGGGTGCACAATGTGCTTCACCAACGAAGCCTCTCTCCTCTTTTCCACCAACAACAACTACATCAACTACTACAACAATGCTCGCTCTGGCTTCAGTTGGAGTGTTCACAACAAGGGCAACAACAACTATAACAACCACCATGGCAACACGATCAGCTATATCATCTGTTTCCTCTATATCCAAAGTAAGTACAACAACAACAACATCAAGTAAACAGTACGATACACAAAACATAAACAACGCCAACACTCAAGAGTCCAGCCTAAAGAGAAATAGGAGCAAACAATCTCCCAATAACAGTGCTGAACAAAACAACACTAGCAAAAACAAGAGAAATAAAAAATATAACGGAACGCAAACAATACTGCAACAATACTGGCTAAGCGCACCAATCACAACCAACAGGCTCGCTCTCCTCTCTCAAGACGATGACAATCAAGCGAACAGTAGTGCGGAAAGTGTTTCCGATGCAACAAATTTGCCAGCACAAAAAAATATCAAGTCAGTTAAGCCACCACCAATATATGTTCAAGACGTCGAACAAATTAGCGTTCTTAGCAATGCTCTAAAAAATATAATTAAACATAATTACATTTTAAAAACGCTGCAGAATAATGAGGTCCGAATACAAACAAAAGATTCTAACAGTTACTCCACACTTATTAAGATGCTGCAAGAGCACAGAACGAAATAGTACACGTTCAAACCGAAGGAAGATCGTGGATTTAAAGTAGTGCTCAGGAATATGAAGCACGCCACTGACATTAACGAAATAAAAAATGAACTTCTGCACCTAGGGCATGAAGTCATAAACATCCATAATGCACAACAAAAAGTCACGAACAAACTGCTTCCATTATTCTTCATTGAATTGAAATACAATAAAAACAACAAAGATATTTATAACATAACCACACTGCTCTGCACGAAAATCATTTTCGAGCCCCCACACCATAAACGCATAATATCGCAATGCTCAAATTGTCAAAAATACGGCCACACGAGAAATTTCTGCACCAGAGACCCGATCTGCGTCAAATGCGCCGGCAAACACAAAAAAATCGAAGCCAACGGTCAAATAAAATGTGCATTGTGCAGTGCTGCACACACTGCAAACTACAAAGGTTGTGAGATATACAAGGCACTGAAAATAAAAAGATTTCCATCCCTTAGAGAAACTAGCCACCAAGTTCCGGCTGAGACAGTAGCAATAGCTCCAATCGAGATTCAAAACTTAAACAAAATTAAGACCGGTTTATCGTACGCTAAAGTAGCTAATGATAAGAATGACAACAATAATGGCGAAAAGAATAAGATTGAACAACTCACGAATCCAACCAATGAATACATAAGTAGACGCATTGACATAAAAACTGATATTACTGAGATGAAATACCTGATAAAACAATTGTTTGAAGAAGTCACAAATATGATAAACGTCATAACAATTCTCATATCGAAGATGGACAAGCAAAATGGAAACTTAATTAAGGATATAACTTGGAATGCAAACGGACTGAAAAACCATATTGACGAACTACAAATACTTCTTCATGACAACAGCATTCACATAGCCCTAATCTCGGAGACACATTGCACAATCAAATACTTCATACAAGTTAGAGGGTACAAAGTGTATACCACAAACCACCACGATGGCACAGCGCACGGTGGAACAGCCATAATTATTAAGCAGTGCATAAAGCACGACGAGCTTGAGCCATATCAGCATAACTACATACAAGCGATGAACATTCAAATTAATGATCTCGTAGGACCACTCATACGAGATCATTAATATATAGCCCACCAAAGCATAATATTACAGACAAATGCTAATCTAAGGGGCGTGCCTTGGTTGATCAGGCTCTTTCAGCATCTATTAGCATCTAAGCTACTGACGCCCCAACCAGATACCCAACTGCACAATCACAGCGCCCATCATGTCTACACGTCGGCCTTTACAGACACATTCCGCACATTAACACCTCTGCCAGATGTTTCCCCCAAGTTGAGCGCCTCATTAGTATATTCACAAATTTGGAAAATTTCAGGACCATTCTCAACCATAACTGTTATCCTGAAGTTGAATTGAGCTCTGGACAAGACATTGACGACACTATCGAGCTCTTCAACCGTAAGATTTATGAAGCTGCTTCTGGAGCTAAACGCCCTACGGAACGCCTGCCGAACATATTTATATTTACATTTATATTTATATTTAAAATTATATTTATATTTATATGAATATTTATGTTTGTTTATGTTTATGTTTATGTTTATGCTTATGTTTATGTTTATGTTTATGTTTATGTTTATGTTTATGTTTATGTTTATGTTTATGTTTATGTTTATGTTTATGTTTATGTTTAGGTTTATGTTTATGTTTATGTTTATGTTTATGTTTATGTTTATGTTTATGTTTATGTTTATGTTTATGTTTATGTTTATGTTTATGTTTATGTTTATGTTTATGTTTATGTGTATGTTTATGTTTATGTTTATGTTTATGTTTATGTTTATGTTTATGTTTATGTTTATGTTTATGTTTATGTTTATGTTTATGTTTATGTTTATGTTTATGTTTATGTTTATGTTTATGTTTATGTTTATGTTTATGTTTATGTTTATGTTTATGTTTATGTTTATGTTTATGTTTATGTTTATGTTTATGTTTATATTTATGTTTATGTTTATGTTTATGTTTATGTTTATGTTTATGTTTATGTTTATGTTTATGTTTATGTTTATGTTTATGTTTATGTTTATGTTTATGTTTATTTTTATACATATAGTTATATTTATATTTATATTTATATTTATATTTATATTTATATTTATATTTATATTTATATTTATATTTATATTTATATTTATATTTATATTTATATTTATATTTATATTTATATTTATATTTATATTTATATTTATATTCATATTTATATTTATATTTATATTTATATTTATATTTATATTTATATTTATATTTATATTTATATTTATATTTATATTTATATTTATATTTATATTTATATTTATATTTATATTTATATTTATATTTATATTTATATTTATATTTATATTTATATTTATATTTATATTTATATTTATATTTATATTTATATTTATATTTATATTTATATTTATATTTATATTTATATTTATATTTATATTTGTATTTGTTCTTGTATTTGTATTTGTATTTGTATTTGTATTTGTATTTGTATTTGTATTTGTATTTGTATTTGTATTTGTATTTGTATTTGTATTTGTATTTGTATTTGTATTTGTATTTGTATTTGTATTTGTATTTGTATTTGTATTTGTATTTGTATTTGTATTTGTATTTGTATTTGTATTTGTATTTGTATTTATATTTATATTTATATTTATATTTATATTCAGATTTATATTTATATTTATAGTTATATTTGTATTTGTATTTATATTTATATTTATATTATATATTAACATTGACATTAACATTAATATTTATATATATATTTATATTATATATAAATATATATTATTTATATATTTATATATATATATATTATATATTTATATATATATATATGTATATCATTAAAAACGTAAATACTAAATGTCTACGTTCTACATGGCTACAGACAAAACCTCATCAGCCGTTTCCAATGAGCATGCACAATTTAAACTACAGCTACGAAGAAAAAAAGGCCAAGAAGGCAAGTAAGAAAGTGTTAAAATTACTACCAATGCTATAGACAAATTACCAAACAACAATAATTAAAAATCAGTTCAACGTCTCTAATAGTTTAGTTTTTAATTTATTTAATTTAATTGAGTCCGAGGAGAAGTTAGCGTATAGTGAGTTTTAAGAGATTTACGTAAGACATAGAAGGGATAATGCTGTAAGAAAGAAGTTCTACACAAGGTGAAGCTAATAGGAAAATAACCAAACTTAGTAAGAAAGATGAGTTAATATTACCATAGATAAGATTATGCATGAAGGTCACGCCCAAGAGCGATCTACGACTACATAAAGTAGGAAGATTGATTAATTTCAAACGACTCCGATATGATGGAAGCTTATTAGGTTCCCAGCACAGATTTCTGAGAGCAAAGAGTAGAAACTGTTTTTGAACAGACTCAGTGCAATCAATATACCTTTGCTATTGAAGATTCCAAACACAAGACCCATATTCAACAATAGGTCTAACAAGTGAATTGTATAGCACTTTGGTTTGGGGAAGGTTGAGGATCGTTAAATTCCTTCGACCAGCGTTTAATATAGCCAAGGATAACTATGGCCTCAGAGACTGAAGAGGAAATGTGAGTGCCGAAATGCAACTTGGGGGCAAACAAAATTCAAAGGTCAATATTCCAACTTATTACCATTGATGTATTATTAGTTAGAACTTAAAACTTCACTGAAATATGACATAGCTATACATTTATTAGAATTAAGTATAAGATAGTTAGTGGAGCACCAAGTAGATAAAGAATCTAAATTACTCCGAAGAAGGAACCCCTGAGAGGGGCCGTCCAGGCGTGAAAATAATTTAACGTTTCCTGCGTACATTAAAATATGGGAGTATTACGATAATAGTAGGTAAGTCGTTGATGAATATGTTGAAACGTAAAGGTTAGGACCTTTACTGTTGACTGCGTTGAGGGACCGCAGACATTACAATAATAGATTTTGATATTGAAGATTTGAAAAATTCCCTTTGAGTTCGACAATCAACATAAGATAAAAGCCATAGAACTAAGGGTAGAGCTTTAAAAGTTTGGTAAAACGCTTTAAGTTTGGTTAAGTGTAAATTATGCGATACTGTGTCAAAAGCTTTTCTGAAATCAGTGTAGATAACATCGGTTTGACTACCTACCGAGGAGTTGCGGTTAACGATAGAGGTAAATTCCAACAGATTGGTAAATGGCGAACGGTTCTTCACGAAACCATGGTGAGATGTACTTAAAAGTGGATATATAGTTCACCATAACTGATCCGTAATAATTTTCTAAAACAACTTACGTATAACGGAGACCTTGGCAATACACCTATAGTTTGAGATGTCGGATATACTGCCCTTTCTAAATAACGAAATTATATAACATTCCTTCCAAATGCCTGGTAATGATGAAGTGTTAAGAGAAATCTATACATATAACAAAGTCGTGGACTTTGTCAGTTTGTGCAGAAGTGGCGTAAAATAAATTATTAAAAAAAAGGCATTCTAAAGCTAATTACTAAATAATAAGAGGCTTTATTATGAGTATAATATAGACACAACAAATATTTCAAAAACATTCAAAAACAGGCGTGCCAGGCGTGGCAGGCGAAAATTTGGTTTTTAGTGTATAATAAACTTAACACTTTTTTAGAGAATACAAAATTAATTATTTAAAACAATTATATACAAGCGGCCATTCTTAGTAGCGATGTGTTTTCTGTCTCAGGAGTTAGAGATGAGTCAACGAAATTCTAGCTTGTCGTTATGAACGTCTCATTCGCACACCTCTAACTTATCCGTCAGGTGTCCGCTGATGTCGCCACAGATATTTAGCAATATTGAAGGTTACTTTATTATATATAAACTATACTAATTTTGTCATACAATATACACGCGCGTTATCAGATCAATTGAATTTCGTCAGCCTCCATTACTAGTCAGGGTTGACTTTCGATTCTTGTTATCAGTCGCTGAAGGCTGCTGCTTTTCGTTCCCGAAAGGCGTCGGAGAAGTGGCCACATTACTCCCCCTCCAGTGACATCGTCATGAATCTTTGAAGTGTATGCGAAGTCATTTTTTGTACGTTTTCTTAGTGCTTGCATTACATTGCTCCGAAGTTAGACTTTGATTAGACAAACGAACTTTTGTCTGACCTGATTCAAGGTTGCCCGACCACTTGGATGCGACAGGTTGGGGACCAGCTGAAAGACTTTGTTGCGTAAGTTAGTTGGTACATATGGGCGTACATGTCCGGTTAACAAGTCACAGTAGAGAGACGTTTTGTCGTCGTACTGAACTCCGTGCAGTTTGAGAGATGTTTTTCCTAGTAGGAGATCTTTTAGCTCCGGATCCGTGTTTTGTTCTTCCTCGGCATGTTTATTAAGCATAGTCTCGAAAAGGCGTGTTCGACCATGTTGTCAAATCCCTTCACATGCATTGTCGTTTTAGAAAATTGGGAAATATATCCCAAATGTCACAGTTGGCAAGGAGATGCTTTTTCCGGGCGTTGTTGAAAAGCGTAAACCAGCGGTTTATGGTCTGTTTTTATGATGAAAATTCGTCCGTCGATAAGATATTTGAAGTATTTTATAGCTTCGAATATTGCGAGTAGTTCTCTATCATAGGTGATGTAGTTTTTTTCGGCATTGCTTTACTTGTTTGAAAAAAACCCCAGCGGTTGCCAAATACCACTCGCTCGTTGCTCCAAAACTGCTCCGAGAGCCAGGTCTGATGCGTCACAGATTAATTGAAGCTCTGCATTTGGCGATGGAAAACAAAGGAGGGTGGCGTCAGCCAAACTACTTCTGAGATCTTCAAACGTTTTGATGAGTTAGGGTGTCCATGCAATTTTGCGTTGGTCGTTCTTCTTGACATCTCTTAGCAATTCTGACAGTGGTGCGTGTTTATCCGAAGAGTGTGGTAAACATCTGCGATAATAGTTTATTACACCGAGAAATCGGCCTAGTTGACTGATGGTCTCAGGGCCAATGTAGTTTAGAAGGACATCTATGCGGTTGGTTGATGGCTGAATACCATGTTCGTTAATTGCGAAACTAAGGAAAGTAACTTCCGGTTTCGCAAGTTGGCATTTACTCAGGTTAACGCTTAGGCCATACTTCCGGAGTACTTGTAGCATAGCGCGAAGATGTTCTTCATGTTCTTCGATAGAGCTTGACATAATGAGTATGTCATCTACGTAGCAATAAACGAAATCCAAGGCCCGAAAAATGTTGTCCATATAGCGTTGGAACGTCTGCGTCGCATTTTGCAATCCAAACGGCATGTACAGAAATTCAAAGAGTCCGAACGGAGTACATACAGCTGTCTTTTGAATGTCGCTTTCAGCAATAGGAATTTGATAGTAGCCTCTTACCAGGTCGACTGATGAAAAAATTTTCTTTCCGTGTAACTGTTCGGTGAAATCGTGGATATGGGCGATTGGGTAGCGGTCCGGTACCGTGATCACGTTGAGTTTACGGTAATCACCACACGCTCTCCAGTTTCCATCCTTCTTGGTCACCATGTGCAAATGACTTGCCAAGGGCTTTTTGATGGACATATACCTTGCTCAATCAGGAAATTTATCTCTTTCTTCGCAGCGGCAAGTTTTTCGCTAGCTAAGCGTCGTGGTCGACCTGCAATGGGCGTTCCATTCGTTTCAATGTAATGGCGTACTTGGTCCTGGTTTGAAGTCTTGAGCGAAGTCTTTGTCACGTCAACAAATTCGAGTAATAGATCCTGAAATCTGGACGTACCTTATAGAGTTGAAAGTGATACTTGCTCCGACTTGGCCAGACATGCAGGTGTTGAGAGACCAGTATGTGAGTCGACTAGACGTTGGTTTTTTAAATCTATAAGCAGCTGGAACTACGTCAGAAAATCTGCTCCGATGATGGCCGTGTGAACATCAGCGATGATGAAAGCCCACGTAAACTTGAGGCGAAGATCCAAGTTTAGCTCTATGACGTACTTTCCGTAAGTGGGAATGACTGTCTGGTTGGCTGCATAGAATACTAGATAAGCTTGATTGGTCGTTTTTTTAACCAATGTGCGCGGTATGACTAAGACTACAGATCCGGAATCGATAAGAAATCATATATTTGAAGTAAAATCAGTGATATGTAGACAGTACTCTTGAATGATGGAACCGCTGACGATGTGTGCGCCGTCGCTGATCAGCGCATCAGACGACAGCGTAGTTAGTTTAATTGTTGCGATCGGGCACAAGGTGGGCGACACTTTTGAGTTTGGTCGCCAAATCTGTGATGATAGAAACATAGATTGTGTTGTTCCACATTTGTCTGCTGGCCGGACTTCCTACCATTCGCTGGTTAACTTGATGAACTGCGCGAGTGGTTGCGAGAGTGGTTGAAGGAGCGCACTACCGACTGGAGATTTTTAACATCACTCTGAAGAGCATCTACCTTCTGAGAGAGCAAACGAATACTGTTTGACAATTACATAGTCGAATCTCCGGTGGCAACAGCACTGACTGAAGGTCCTTCCTTAGGCGAAGAACTTGATCCGATGGCGAAGGAGGCGTTGGTACCAACAGCTTCCAGCATCTTGTCCGCTATTTTCGCCAATATTTGTCAATATCGGTTTTGTCAATATCGGTTTCTTCCCAAACAGTGAGAAGCGGGCAGATCGTTTGTGGCATTTCTGACAGGGAAAGAGTAAGAATGATCTTTTCGCTGCCAGGGTCTGGAGCAAGTCGCCGCATGTTGGAGAAAATCTTTGTCGGTTTAGGTCCAGTGGTTCTACCCCCTTGTAGCAGGCGTCGTAATTTTCACTCAGCAGACTCAGCAAATTTTTCGAGTAGACGAGTCTTAATGCCTTGGAATTTGTTTTCAGACCTTCGGCGTGTGACCAAGTCTTCGACTGTTATTATGATGTCCTCTTGTAGGTGTAGTATGACAAGGTCAAACTTGTCGGTGTCATCGGTGATTGCATGCCAGCGGAATGCGCGTTCCACTTGAGCGAATTTTCTGCATATGTTCCCGAAAGCTGCAAATGAAACCTGAAGAGGATGTAGAATGCATAACATCAAAATATTCATTTGGCAAACGAATCGGTGCAATATATCATCTCAGCAGCGGATGATTGTATATCCTGTTTAAAGCATGTCCGAAGTGCTAAAAGTACAGCCGGAAGAAGTTGTGGCCACGCAGTATCAGGGTTACACATCAACGCACCTTTAAACGACCGATGTCGTTTGTATATGCTTGCTTCCAACGAGATTTACTAGTTCCTTAAACAAGGCGGACTCGAACTGAGTTCCTTGATCCGTAGTAATAGTTTTAGGTGCTCCGAACCGTGAAAACCAGTGTGTCCAAAAACCCTGCGCAGTGGTCTCAGCGTTTATGTTGGTAAGCGGAATGGTTTCGGGCCACCGTGAAAAACGTCAATCATGGTTAAGCAATACCGCAAATTTCGTTACAGGGGTATGACTACTATGTCTAGATGAACATAATCGAATCTCCCATTTAGAACAATCATTTTATCAGGTACCAGATGATTATGCCTGCTAACCTTTGCCCGCTGACATGGCAAACAGTCTCTGCACCAGCTTATAACTTCCTTGTTCATAGATGGCCAAACAAACTTTTGTCGTAGTTGACGTAGCGTCGCTCTACCATTCGGGTGAGATAACCTGTGAACTAACGCAAAAACTTGATCTCGCAGACCTTCGCGTACATAGGGCCGCACGTATCCAGTTGAAACATCGAAGTACAGTGAGATTAAGAGATGTAGTCCCTTTCAACAGGTTTGATAATTTGATATCCATGGGCATTGAGATTTCAAAAAGTCTAGAAAACGGGTCTGCGACAGTGTTGTCTGTGCCTTTTACATGCACAATGGCAGTGGAGAACTGTGAAATATAGCTCAACTGGTGAAGTTGACGAGGTGAAGCTTTTTCAAGCCGTTGTTTGAAAGAGTACACCAGAGGTTTGTGGTCAATTTTAATGATGAACGGCCGCGCCTCAATGCAGTGTTTAAAGTACTTAATTGCCTCAAATATTGACAAAAGCGCTCTATCGTAGGTACGTTAGTTTTTCTGTAATTTGCTTAATTTCCTAGAAAAAAATCCAAGTGGCTGCCAAATATCATAAATTTGTTACTCCATAGCGGCTCCGATAGCAACATCAGAAGCATCACAAGCCAATGCGAGCTTCGCCTTTGAAGATGGATGAGATAACAGTACTGCGTCCGCCACGCTGCATTTACAAGCATCAAAGCGTTCAGACAAAGGCGCCTGTATATGCGACGAATGCGGTATACACCTTCGGTAATAATTGACGACACCGAGAAAACGACCCAGTTGATTGTGCCCGGACGAGCATAATTGAGAATCGCATCAATGCGGCTAGTGGGTGGCTTAATCCCGTGTTCATTGACAACGTAACTGAGAAATTATGATTGCTGATGATGAACAATGATTGCTTCTTGCACGTCTGATACTATAAACGGTCACGTTAGACAATGTCGGAGTCCAAGATTCAGCTCTAGTACATGAGTACCATAGGTGTAGATGACCGTCTGGTTTGCGCATATAGAACTAAATCGTTTTTTTTATTATTCTGTCTAACCAGCGAACGAGGTATGATAGACACAGATGATCCTGAATCGACGAGAAAAGGGATTTGCGATTTACGGTCGGTGATGTGGAGGCGAGTCTCATGAATGGCTAATGGTTGTAAAGTTAAACCGCTGTCTGTTATTTTGCTGCCGTCGTTTAGCATGTCGGACGACAGCTGTTTTAGTTTAAATGCTGGGAACGATCGCATAGCGGCCTGAATTTCCGTGCATTATCCCCGTAGTTGCGGTGGTAATACCATAATACTTCTTGATTGCTGCCTGCTTGCAACGTTCGATCAACAAAATTAGTAGCTCGTTGCCCAACACGCCCTCGTGAACTGCTGCGAGACCGCTTATCCGATTGATCTTTTTTGACCTCGTTTTGAAGGCTGTCGACCATCTGCGATAGTGCACGCAAGGAGTCAGCAATTTCATTGATTGGGCTTTTTGACTCGACTTTCGGTTGTACGGCTAAGCTGATGGCAAAAGTGACATTTGCGTTGACGGCGTCAAGCATTTTATCCGCTACCTTGGCGAGCTTGCTCAAATCATTTTCCTCCCAGACTGTAAGAAACGCGTGAATGATATTTTCGATGCTTGGATCTGGGTTAAGCCGTCGGATGTGGGCCAAAACCTCGGAAGGCCTCAAACTAGTTGTCTCTCCGCCTTGTAACAAACGCGGAAGTTTCGATTCTGGAGACTCAGAGTACTTTTCGAGCAATCGACTTTTTAGTACCTCATACTTACTCGCGGTCGGAGGGTGGGTCACCAAATCCTCTACTGCCAAAACTACATCAGCACTCAAGTTCACAATGACATAATCGAACTTGTCATCATCACTGGAAACGAAACTATAGTTCAATCGGAGCAAACTATAAACTGGGGTTGTCCCATGTGAATTTTGGCAAATGAATTGCCGTCCGGTTTGTGATAACTGGTGCAGCAGTAGCCGTGGAAGCTTGAGCCAAAGATGCGTCTGCTTGCACAGATTCCATAAGATGTGGGAGCTCCCTAATCTGGTCAGATAAATCGTTGTCAAGCATGATGTAGGCGTTGCTAAACTCGCCGTCCGCCCAGACAAGTTTTCTGGGTTTTAACGAGCGCAAATTATTGCGACTTTTGGGCGGTATCGACTTACAATTTTCGTTTTGTTTTCCGGGGTCACCAATTGTGGGAGGATGTTAAACTACCACTGCAATATTAAACAACGCTTTCAGTATGCACTTTAATTGGATTTTAATAAGATAGGCAACAGTAATTTGATTGTAACAGAATGCGCGTCGTTGTCAATGCGTTCACGTTCATGCCAGTCGCTAAAGATCGACCATCGCCCGATATCTTTTTATGGGTCGGCTTCCGATGACTACAGGTCCTCTGCGGCCGTTACGGTTCAAATACTTCACCAAGAGGAGGCGGAGATGTCGCCACAGATTTTCAAAAATAGCGCCATCTCTTGGACGTTAGCCCAAGACACGTTATCTCGCTCGATGTGTATATATACGAAGAAGTGAATCAGAGAAATAAAAACTAAATTGTATTGTGTGGAAAGAACAACAACAACACTGCGGCATGCGTTGTTATCTATATTACTTTGAAAACATGAAAACATTATGTGCCTGATCACTTTTTCTAAATCAGGCGATTAGCACAGGGTGCTGAACTGCGGCTTGCTGTAGTAGGGAAATTTTTTCACAACCTACTTTTGTTTATTTTTTTCTTTTTTTTAATAAATATTTAATAAACTAAATATTCAAAACAGTCTTTTTTTCTTTTCACTATTTGACTATTTCAATACAAACATTTTGTACGCTACTTGAAAACATTGCGAACGTTTTTCTTTATTATTGGGGTATTTCGTCATCCGTTGTTGGGCGGTTGTGAGAGAGAGTGAGAAGTGTCAATTGGCGCTGAATGAAACAAAGCCAAGCTAAAGAAGAATCATCGATATGAGCGGCTACCACGCTTTCCTTGCCTAAAAACCAAAATTTCGAACAAGTATTAAAACGTCAAATAGCATAAGAACCAAAACAACATTTGTGCCTGCGCAAAATAAAATCAAAATTTCAAAGTTCGAAGCAAGTCAAATAATTTATATGTGCACATTCCTGAAAATTCAACTTCTAACATACACAGAAGCGTTAGGGTAGACTACAGAGGTATTACAGAGGTAAATTTGCGTTGGTTGCAGACGAAGTCACGGGCACAGCTAGTATTGAATAAAGTGTAAAGAAGAACACATAGACTCGCACAAATTTTTAATATGCAGCTAGAAATATTGTCAGGACTAGGACTGAATGAAGGTTTGATACATTTTAGATAACGCAAAACTATGTCATTGTCAATTGTAGGCAAACTAAAATGATTATATTCACCAATTTTATAAGGGTAAAGCGAATCATTTCTACAGGTATTTATAGTGTAGGTACTTTGCAAAAATTTTGCTAATAGGTTCGCTATTCTCTCACCAGAGTCACTTGAGACTTCCATTAAGTCCAACAATCTAGATATGACTCTGACTTTTTTTTAGTATTGATGAATTTAAAGAATTGATTAGGATTTTGATTAATATTGAATTTAACTTTAAAAAGGAAATTTTAGTAACAAAATGTATTTATCTGATTAAATTGTAGAACTATCTATCTAGAGAGTCAAACCATTAAAATTTTTAAAATAACCGATTTCTGGCGTATTCAAGTTGATTCAGTTCTGTAGAAATCCACGGCGGTTTGTTGGAATTGTTAGAAATATTAATTTTGGGTACACGTTCTTCAATATATCTCACCATAATTGTATTGAAAAACAGCACATCTGCATCAATATCGGAAAAAGAACTTAACACTGCAGTGCACTGACAAGTTACTGGAAGAAATCATGGAATCAAGACGGTTGAAGTTTGTGTTAAGTCATTACTGAAAAGCTTTCTGTGAAGCATGAAATGTTAACTAGAGGTAACAGCCGTCAATTTCAGGATGGAGAGAAGCTGACGGCATTACACATTAAGACACAAGAAAAGACAGTTTTGCAACAAATTTAAATTGTCAATAAAGTTGCAAGTGAATTTAAAATCAACCAAAAGTAATTTAATTAATTCCTGCATCATGGAGATTCGGCAGGTAACACTGCATTGGGTGTTGTAGTCAATTACGACTCAAAATTTTGGTGCCCCCGGTTGGATTCTTGGCGAGCTACATACCATCAGGAATCAGAATTGCAGAAACCAGGATGAGTTGCTTTTACAGAAGCTGGAATTAGGAACGTAACTCCAACCAGGTAACAAATGCCTAAATTTATTTGAGAAGCCACCAAAATTATAAAAGACACATGCATTAAAGTAGACCTATGTACACACATATGTACGCATATACCTCAACGCATTGAGAGTGGCTTTAGCACCAACTTTGGCATTTGGATTTATCATTTAAGCAAATGAATTTTATATACCTTTATAAATTGAAATATATACATAAAGTGAAAAAATTGGGGGATTGTCTTATATTTGCAATACGTACATATATACAGTTATAATTCGGTCACAGTACATATTTATTTATTTATGGACAGTTTAAATGCAATGTCAAATTACAGGTAAACTTAAATAAAGCTATCGAGGCCTTAAGCTTAATTACTAATGAAGATATTAACAATAATAGTGAAAATAGTAATAATTAAAAGACAGCAATATAATTAATAGTAATATTATATGTATGTGGGTATGTGCAATATAGTACTAGAACTTATAAACTACTTTTATTAATAATATTTATATTTGATTTCATAATTGGCTTAATAAGTTGCATGATTTTAAGAAATGAATGAGCTTGGGTAAATTATCTTTGGAAAGATTGAAGAGAATTGTAAGAGGGTCAAGGTGGCTAAGAGCTATGATTCTAGTTCTATGGAAGAAGTGACAATCAGAGAGAACATGTTTTACTGAGATAGGTGTATTCGAGTTGCAGACTTTACAGATATTGGATGAAGAGTCGGAGCGGTCGAAAAGGTGGGAGTGGGTAAGATTGGTGTGGCCGAGACGTAGACAAATGATTTTTGAGAGTAAACGACGATGTATAGGCTGATCAAGTAGTAGTCGACCGTAATCGTAAATGGTGTTTTTTGGAGAGTTGTATAATTTGTAGTGGTTATTAGTGGAAGCAATGAGTGAGTTCAGTTCTATTTTAAAGTGAGTTTTAATGTGTTTTATGATATCAGTTATATTGTAGTTTCCTTAGAAAATGAGAGGGAATTTGAATGCATCTTTATCGCTTCTCCGTTGCCGGTGATGTTGCAGTGGCCAGGGGTACACACAATTTTGATTTTTGGTGAATTTTTCGCAAGAGTCTGCCTGATTGTTAGGGGGTAATATGATTGATTGGAAGTATTGGCTATAGCTTGTAATGAAGAAAGTGAATCGGTACAAATAGCAAAGAAGGTTTGTGCTTCTTCGGCCCTCTGCACTGCATTGTGAATGGCTATGATTTCCGTTGAGAAAGACGAGCTGTAGTGGGGAAGGAGGAATTTATCATATGCTCTATTCATTACCAAACTGAAGGAGGAACCGGAGTCCGACTACGAACCGTGTGTGTATACGAATACATGAGAGTGTAGGGATTATTTAAGGCGTAGAAATTATTTTTGGTAGATTACAAGTGGCGTGTAAGACTTCGGAAGTTGGTGAAGATAGGTAGTGATGACAGAGGAGTGCAGGTTTATTGTGAAGGGTGAGGATGTGCTTTTTATGAAGGGTATTGGTTTGGTTGGAAGGCCAAAACTTCTGTTGAGTAGAAGGGAGCGGTGGAGAGTAGAGGGAATTTTGGTGCTGTATTTTTAGACTTATGTATATTTTTGAGGGGTACTGCTAAAAGAGAGTCATTTGAGAGAAGTATTGGTTTAATTAGCATTGCTATCGAAAGCTGCTTACGGGTTTGTATTGGCATTATTTGGTTTCGAAAAGTATATTGTTTATAGGAGTAGATCTAAGAGCTCCTAGGACAAATCTAATGGTTGAGTGTTAAATTACTTTGATCTTGTTTAAAAGGGAGGGTGGTGAGTTTCCATAGAGGTAAAGGCCGTAATCTATTTTTGATATAATCAAAAGTTTTATGACATCTATCACAGATAGTTGGTTGTAATTTGAGACACATTTGATTATATTTAGCCTGGAGTTGAGGGAGGTTAAAAGGTTAGGGATGTGATTGTTCCAGTTGTATCTGTGATTGAAGGTGATTCATAGGATTTTGAGGATTTTGACGTCTGCAATCGGAGCTAGAAAAGAAGAGATTTTGACTTTACAGGAATGCTTCCTACAAATGTGCAAATGTTTGCATTTTGAAACGGAGAGAGTTGCACCCAAATAATCACACCAGGATAGCATATCTGTTATTAAGGGATTTATGTTTATTGAGGTACACTTATTTATTTTTTTGACAATGAGGTAATCATCATCGTAGGCGTAGAAATCTAAATATCTACGTTTAAGGATTAATCTATTTAGTTTGTTGTATGCGATAAGGAACAGGATGAGGAAGAGGGGAGAGCCTTGCGGAATGCCGTTGAATTGAGGACGAACTATAAGAAGTAGTTGTTTGCATATACTACCATTTTTCTATTAGACATGAAGCTAGTGACATAGTTGATGATTTTAGAGCCAATTATCCATGAATGTAACTCATCTCTGACGGAGTGGATTCCTACCTTGTCAAACGCTTTGGTGAAGTCAAGTGAGATGATCGAGAGGTGGTTTTTGGAGGAGAGGGCTGACGTGATCAGAAAATGTAGCGCCACTAGATTATCAGACACCGATTTGCCCCTCTTGAAGACCGTTTGCCGACTGTTGATTAATTTGTTTTGGGACAGAAACCACCATAGACGGTTAGCAATTATTTTGTCTAGAGTTTTGGCGCAGCAAGGGTTTAGCGAAATGGGTGGGTAGCTATTGGGTTCAGTTTTGTCGGAGTTAGGTTTATTTGTGGGGATGATTTTGCTTAGTTTAAAGTGTTGTGGGAGCAATTTATTAAAGATGTTATTATATTGGTCGAGGAGACGTGATGTGACTGCTGGGTGAAAATTATTTAGCATGGAATAAGATATTCTGTCCTGACCTGGAGTTTTTTTTAATTTTGATAGTGCGGATTTTAATTCAAGAGGAGTAATTGGGGTTTCAATTATTTTTGCTGAGGATGAGAGAGTATAGGTAGTGGGGGTAGGGACTAGGTTTGTTTTGTGTAAGTGAAAAGTAGTCGAAAAGTTTATGTCGTTTGAACCGTTCGACCAGTTAATGCCGAATTCTTCTGCTATAAGGTAACGGTCAGTGATTGGGGTTTATGAGGTGGCGCTATGTATGGCGTGTATTGAGTGGTACGGTTTTAAGCCCCAAAAGGTACGAATAGTACTCAAGATTTTTGACGTAGACGTGTTTGGGTTTATTGATGAAGTGTATGTTTCTAGTGAGAGGCATTTAGAGAATTTTATTTCGCGCTTTAGGAGTGCGTTCGCCTTTTTGAATTTAAAAATATTCTCACTGGATATATTGCGCTTAAGGGCGTACCAATGATGATTTTTAACAACTTTGATTTTTTGGAGGTTTGCGTTCCACCAAGGGACTGAACGTTTATGATGTGGTTTGGATGTACTTTGTGGAATAGAAATGTTAGCGCTTTTGCGGATGATTTTTATGATATTGGCTGATTCTTGGTTTAAGCTAGTGATTACTGGGCGTTGAAGGTGATAGATATTTGTGGCTTCTTTATATAGTGTCCAGTTTGCAAAATCAGTTTTGAATTTAAGAGAAGTGGAGGTAGGGAGTGGGAGTGTTCAAAAAGATTTATAATTATTGGGAAGTGATAGCTGGAAAAGCTATCAGATTCTATTTTTCATGTTGATTCTAGCGCAAGGTTAGTTGTAGCAAAGGTGAGATCTATATGAGTAAAGGTATGATGGGTGCTAAATTTAGTGGGGGATCCGTCTTTAAAAATGAGAATGACGATTGAGATAAAAATTTAAAAATTTTCTTTCTTCTACGATTGTTTGCGGGCGAGCCCCATAAAGAGTGCCAGCTGTTAAAGTCTCCAGAGATTAACGAAAGAAATGTGAGATTATTACGTAGGTTGTTAATAGAGAATGATTTGTTTGGGGGAATGTATGAGCAGATAAGGTTGAACTTGATTTTTGAGTAGACTGTTACACCAATCGAATCAAGATCTTGAGGGAGGATAAAATTTTTATGCTGTAGAGAGTAATGGATGAGGATGGCAACGCATCCTGAAGAACCAGATGAGGAGTCGTAGGTAAAAATTTTACAGTTGATAGGAGTTGGAATATTAAACAATGAGTTAAAATGTGTTTCTTGGATGGTGATGATTTTTGGATTATATTTTTTTATGAGAATGAGAATTGATCATAATTGTTAGAATAACCATTGAAGTTCCATTGTAAGATCTTAAGAACCATAATAAAGGAAACAAAGGAGAGTAGATTGGAGATTGTGTAGAAATTGTGTGGGTTTGATTAATTAGTAGCGTTGAGTTGTAGCATGACATCAAATGAAGAAACCACGCCCATCACTCAACGTTGTGGGAGAGTATGTTGATCGAACTGCGCCACAGATTACTAGCGGATTGACGTGTTGTTAAGTGGATACTTTTGTTGCAGTATCTAGCTATTATAAGACTTCATGGGGATAATTCGACTGTGACACAGCTCGGTCTGAGGAAGTATATTATATTTTATTAAGTTTTCAAATCTATTCTCTTTTTTAAATTGGTTTTAGAGGGGTTTTAGATTTTAGCGGGGTTTTTCTTTCAGAAAAGATGAGGCTAAAAGTACAGCGTCGCCCGGCGATGAGGAGTCCAATGTATCGTCATTGGTAGGCTCTGGATGATGTGGGGTGATGGCTGGTGATGTTGGTAGAAGGCGGGGTGTCGGTGTCAGCGTAGTTTTGTATTTGACGTTGGATTGGAGTATTGTTGTGGTTAGTGTTTGTTGTTGTCTGGGAAGATCGGGCAATTGCAGAAAAGGATGGTGATGAAGATAGTTGGTGGCGATCATTGTAAATTTTGTGAGTAGATTTTATGTCAGTTTTTTCCAGGACCCTGATGGCTTGAATCTCTTTTTGCTTGGCAAAGGTAAGGCATTGTCGACCACGAGGGTTGTGGTGGTAATTGCATACGTTGTTGTCTCTGCAATTAATGCAACAGTGACGGTTGGAACATTGTTCCATTGCTTCTGGGTTGACGTGGTCCGGTAGGCCGCAGTTTAGGCAGAGTTTGACGCTTTTGCAGGCTTTAGTTGGGTGTGCAAGTCTACCGCAGTTATTGCATCTGAGTGGTAGAGAGATGTATAGTGGTACGAGAACTTTTTGGTAGCCAATGTTGATGTCGGATGGTAAGTTTGGAAAGGCGAAATTTATTATAAAAAGTCCAAGTTTCCTTTAAAGTGTTATTATCTTTTTTTTAAAATTTGTTTGCACTAAGTAACACTTTGGTTTTTGAGCTCGTTAGCAATTTCGTCTTAAGGAATCACCCTCAGATTGTTGCAGTAAATAACAGTTTTGGAGCTGTTGAGTGAGTAGTGCTCTGTGACTTCGAGTTGTATTTCCTTGGTGAGAGTAGTGAGTTTAATAAGTATTTTGGCTTGTGCTACACTTTTTGTTTTGATAAGGATTGTACCGTTTCGCAGTGGCTTCGCCGTCAACTTCGCCGTTGCACACATTATCGATGACTTTCTTGATTAGAAAGGCTGAGACGTTAGACAAAGTGTCGTTGCTGTTGCTTCTATTTATAGTAAGGTATTTGGGACAGTTTGAATAATTTTTGAGAGATTTAGTGTTATCGATTGAGAATTTGAGCTGATGGTGGTTGTTATATATGTTTTTGTCTGGTGGATCAGACATCGTTGCTGCTGTTTTTATGCCGAAATCCTGTCTTTTAACTGTTTTAACTGTTCTAATGTATGGTTGTTGGTATCGTTTTATTTTAATTCTTCTTTATGCAATTGTTTGTTTATTCGGTTTACTGTTATGGTTTTGTTGTCGCAAATTACTATCGATTTGGGCACGTATAAAGTGACACGTCTTTACTCCTCAAAGTTTAGAGTGGAACTGCACAGTACTTATATAAACAAGCATTTTAGTAATAATTTTACAACATAATACTCTTCCTCGCTCTCGTTAACGGCATCACAGAGAGAACTTATTCATAAGAGTTTACATTTCTCTCTTAAACAAATGGCCGGAGAGACTCTTCAGAAACGATTAGAATCCGACACTGATTCTGTACATCAACAGAATTGTTGGCTGTTCAACTTATGCAGCGTAACATGTTGCGGTTGGTTTGCTTGGGTTTGCAAATGGACGGATGTCGAACTGCCGTAAAAGGGGAAAATATTCAATGACAAGTAAATTACAAAAACACAAGAAAGACGTAATAAAAACAAAAATCAGAGACACTGCCTTCTTTCTTCGATATTTTTAAAGTTCTTTATTTGGGTCCAGAATATTAAGCAAATTGTGTGGAGTTTTCTTTAATTTTTCACTAGAAATGAAATCGAGCCCATATCAGCATGGTTCGATCTGGTTCCCCCGCTCTCGTGATAAATCAATAACAAATAGTGTACGAGTGCAGTAAATAACAGCTACGACCGGTTTCGTTTTCACCAGTTATTTGATTTCACAGCTGCTTGGTTCGATCTTACTACCACTATGATTCACAAGATTAAATATGTATATTCACATGTGTAAATAAAATTCGGCATAGAAGGAGAAGTGCTTAAGAAAACATTCATATGCACACTGGGCGTACTTATACCCGAGGGGAATTTCATCTCGTTTATTTTTATTTTTTATATTGCTTCGATTTCGTTTCGTTGCTGCAGTGGACATGCGAAATTACCCTCGTTCGTAAATACGTTTTGGCCTAGTGGCTGTTATCAATTTCGTCGGATTGCTTTCTTGCTTTGTCTGTATATCATGTTTTGGTGTGGCACACATAAAACACACATTTATACACTCTGCGCTTGCTTATGTAATTGGGAGTTTAATCTCATTTTTATATTGCTTCGCTTGCACATATTCTTTCGTTTCGTTGCTGCAGTGATCATACGAAGCCTCTCACGTACATAAAGACAGTTCGGTCAGCTGTTATTATGAATTATTTTAATTGATTTCGATTGCATTATATATTTAGGTTGTTCATTAACATTACTTCGCCATAAATCAAAACAAGGTAATCAAATAAATAGATTTGTGTTACTGGTTTCGCTGCTATATTAAGCAATTTCAGTTTGTCGCGAATAAACGCAAAATGCCTAGAAGAATTCGTGGCAATCACAACCACTCCAGCGCTGATTGAGAATTCAGCGCGGCTGTAAAACAATTAGATGCTCGTACTAACAATATTAGGCGTATAAAAAAGTCAATTGAAGATCAGGCTATTTCATTTAACGCGCTCGAAGTCGAATGCCGCATGGAAATTTTGAATAAATAAATTGATGACGAATTGCGTCTATATAATTAGATAGACAGCATTAATTCGAATGAGTCATCTAGATCAGATCTTGAAGATCTGTGAATCACCACGAGGGCATTATTTATGTCACTATCGGTGCGCCCTAATCAGCAACCTCGTGCAGAATCAACATTGCATGAACCATCACTTCATCACAGACGATTGCCAAAGAAGAAGTTGCCAAAATTCAGTGGTAAATACCTTGACTATAAAAATATTAGAGAGACAGTGATCAAGGATTATCTAATGTTGAAAAATTTAATCACTTGCTTTCATGTTTAGATAAGGATGCATTAGTCACTGTTGTGGCATTCCATGTAACTGAAGCTAATTATAAAAAAAACATTGTCACCCCTCGACCGCGTGTATAATAACAAATGTCTAACGTTTTTCGATGGAATTTCAAGACTTTTTGCATTGTCAGTTATATCAAGTCCGTCTGCCTCATCTCTACGCAACATAGTTGACTGAGTCACTGGAATATATGGGTCTCTGTTTTCTATAGGGGATAACACATAGATTGCAAATGCAATACTCATTCACATAGTCATGTCAAAAGTAGACTCGAAAACACGATCTAAATGGGAAGAAGCTTTGGATTACCAAAATCTCCCACTGTGAAAGGACTGTGAAGCTGCACTTAACAAGCGATACCAGCACTTGTCGGCTGGAGAACCGATGACGGGTCAGGCAAGAGCAGCAAAATTTAACCGTGATTCAGGGTCAAAACGGACTACTAAAACGTCACTATCCGTTTCGCAGGCAAGACATGTTCAAGATTCGGAATGTGTTTGTTGTAAGGGAGAAGACCTCTTACATAAAAGCGTGTAAACCATTTTCCGCTATTCCTGTCGAAAATCGTTTTAAATTCGCAAAAACTTTCCGTTGTGCATAAATTATTTGCGCGAAGGACATGGTGTATCTTCGTGCAAATTAAAGCATTGCCAAGTTTGTAGTAGGCGTCATCACACTTTGCTACATCGCTATGCCCCTGAAAACGAGATAGTAAACAGCAGGGAGTCCTAAACATTGGCAGGAGCACCTCAGGCGTTAGAGCTGTCGTCGGTAAATAGTGTCTTGACACCCAAAAGTGATGCTGTGATGCTAGCCACTGCGCTGATCAAAGTAAAAAATTAGCAAGGTAAGCAACAGTACGCCAGAGTTCTTTTGGACTCCGGATCGCAAATGAATTTTATTACTGAAGATCTATCCAAAAACCTACTATTAAAGAAGTACCGTTAGAAGGTGAATCTTTTATGGATTGGAAATTCAGCCTTATCAGCTCATCATGTCGTACATACATTAGTTTCGTCGCCCTTAAATTCCTTCGAGTTAGACGCAGAATTTATAGTTTTAAAATCAATCACATCACACCAATCAGATAGATCACTTCCACCAGCCAAATGGAATATTCCCAACGATATCGTACTCGCCGATTTGGCAGTCAACACACCTCATAAAGTAGATTTGCTACTAAATCTTGTCAATCTTCGACGTTGCAGAATACAGAGTTTGAGTGGGTAGTATCTGGACGCTATAAATCCACACAGAATGCTCAACCGGAAACAAATTCAATGATAAGTATATGTTAGAACACTTGTCCTCTTGATACCTTAGTTCTCAAAATCTGGGAGCTAGAAAGTATTCCAAACGCAACCAATGCAGAAATGTACCCCAGAACAAATGCTTTTCGAGAAACCGTTACTTGAAAATATTGTCAGATTGCCCTGGGGGTGGTTTAGCGTGTTATTACCCTTTAAATCGAGCCCAAAACTTTAGGGTCATCGTTTGAAACTGCCAGAAGAAGATTCTTCTCACTAGAAAGACGAATGGGCAAACAACCTGAAGTTCGTGTTATGTACATATTCTTTATGTATCGATCTTGGTCACATGACAGCTACCGATAATTCTATCCCGACAGAGCCGCATTATTTTATTCCTTACCAATGCCTGCTAAGACCACAAAGGTCTACGACTAAAGTAAGAGTTGTTTTTGATGCATCAAGTCAAACAGCATCTCAAATGTCCCTTAATGGTATTCTAATGCTGGGCCCAACGATTCAACCATATCTATATGCCACACTCTTAAGATTCCGTTTTCAAAAATATAAGGTAACCGCTGACATAACAAAAATGTACCGTCAAGTGGAACTCAAAGCGAAAGACCGCAATTTTCAATTAATCATTTAGAGAGAGCACCTTACAGATCCATTAAAAATTTATCGCCTTAATACAGTCACTTACCGAACAGCCATTTTTGGCAATTCGATGTCTCAAACATATTCGCGACCTTTACTCTGAATCACACCCTCGTGGTTCTTTCTCATTTGCAAATGACTTTTACGTTGATGACTTGCTATCTGGAGCTGATACAAGTGAAGAATTGCAACTACTGCTATATGAGTTAACCGAAATCCTCGGAGCATCCGGGTTTTCTATCTTAAAATGGGCAGCGAATTTTCAGTTCAACACGGATCAACAGTCAGAAGCGTTAGTCTCACTCGGAGACCACGAAGAAACAAAGGCGTCGGGCCTAACTTGGAACGCGAAAGAAGATATTTTTAAATACGATATGGCAAAAATGTGTCAGGAGTTTGTCGCAACTAAACGATCGGTTTTGGCATTCACCGTTTTTTCGATCCGTTAGGCCTGCTTTGTCCTATTATCACAAGGGCGAAGATATTTATTCAAGATATCTGGGTGCTCAAATTAGATTGGGATGACCCCATTCCAAAACCACTTATTGGAGAGTGGGAATCAATATTGCTCTCCTTTCAGAAAATCGACTCCGTGTCTATACCACGACACATTGAGATATCTAAACAAGCAACTTGCCAAATTCATGGATTCGCCAATACATCTACATGAGCATATGAATGTTGTTTTTATGTTCAAATTGAGAAACCCCATGGTGTACTAGTACGCTTGCTCACTGCCAAATCACGGGTTGCAACTAGCAAAACGAAAACTGTGCCTAGATTGAAATTATGCGCTGCTCACCTACTAGACAAACTCTGGAGTGAAGTGTTCCAAATAATCGACTTCCAAGTCGACGGCGTCGTCTTCTGGTCAGATTCGGAAGTGCTTTTACACTGGATGTCACCCATCCAAACTCAATACTTTCGTAGCTCATCGTGTTGCAGAAATTCAGGACATCACTGCGAATTGTTTGTGGAGTCATGTACCAACAAAGGAAAATCCTAGCGGAAAATCCCACGGTATGCACCCATGTATGCACATTAACTACATTGATCAGTTCATTTTGGTACAATGGCCCAAGTTTTTATAGCGGGACAGCAAGTCTTGGCCACAAAACAAACATATTCAATTAACTGATGAGCAAATTACGCTCGAAAAGAAAAAGGGTATCAACGTTTTTATCGCGGCCGATGTCGACTTAAATCCTATTCTCAAAATTATTGAACATTATTCATCACATCTGCAAGTCTTTCGGGTTGCAGCATATATAATTCTTTGGGTAAGAAGAATAAAAGAAAATCAATATACCTCGCTCGTGCCATCAGCGTCTGAACTCGGTTTGGCATTCTTAACTATAATTCAAATTGTTCAGCGAGAGGCATTCGAAAACGAGATAAATATTTTTTAAAAAACACATAGAGCTTCCACCAAATATATATAAGATTAAGTCCATTTCTGAGGCAGGAGCGCGATGGCAACCAAACATTGTCGCTGTTGCGTGTGGGCATTCGTTTATTGCAAGTACCTTTACCCCACAACGCAAAATTTCCGTTGTTAACGCCAAAACAGTGTAAACTCATCAATCTTTACCTCTAACATTTGCATCGTACTAATTGTCAAGCAGGGCCACGGGCATTCGTATCACTCCGTCAGAATATTTGGCTGATCGATGCACGTCGTGCATGTAACAACATTGTCAGACGTTGCGTACATTGTTTTAGGTACAAACCGAAGCTATTGTCCCAAGTAATGGGAAATTTACCCACTGATCGATTACAAGGCCATAGACCGCTCGAAATAAGCGGAGTGGGTTTGTTTGGTCCCGTAAGCGTATCATTAGGAGTACGCGGAAGGCAGCCAGTAACAATGTACATAACTGTATTAGTTTGTTTTGCTTCAAAGGCAGTCCACCTGGAGAAAGAAAGACTTCTAACACTTTCATTTTATGCTTATCCAGGTTCATCGGACGCCGTGGTCCAATTTGCAAAATTTATTGCGACAACGCGACCAATTTTGTTGGAGCTGCTCGTCTTCTGCGGGAATTTATGACGCAACTGAACAACAGCATAGCAACCTATGCTGCAGCTCACAACTTCGACTTCCTGTTCATCCAACCGAGAGCGCCCCATTTCGGAGGTTTGTGGTAAGCGGCCGTGAAGTCAGCGAAGCATTAGCTTCTCAGGGCCATCAGCAGCGCCCTATTAAGGGAGGACGAAATACAAACCGTCCTAATCGAAACCGTCCTGAACTCGTGGCCGATCGTAGCGGATACTAACAATCCAAACGACGGCCTTGCAATCACGCCGGCGCACATGAACCGACAAACGGTTGGAAACTTGTCTCGGCCATCAAACAGCGGTTTTGGAAGGATTGGTCGCGCGACTATCTTCTCAGCCTTCAGCATCGCTACAAGTAGAGCCAGAGCGGACCGTGTCTCAAAGAAGGCGCAGTCGTCGTCTTACCCGAAGACAACGTGTCGCCCCAGAAATGGATACTCGGCGTGGTCATCAAAAGAGCACCAGGCTCAGACGGCAAGGTCCGCGGGGCGGAAATTAAAAGGAGGATAGGCATCTTTAAGCGTGCCATTCATCACCTCGCACCATTGCCAATAGATTTAGCTTGAAGCCCCTAGGCCATATTTAAAGTTTGCAACATATTGCATATTTAAAGTTAAACACTCCTTTCGGCTTAGCACAAAGAATATTAGAAGCAGAAAAAGGGTGTCTTAGAATCACCTCAAAAGTGGGGTGATAGGCATCTGCAGGAATTGACAATGGAGAGGATCTCACAAATAAACATTTTTCATGGCAATTAGTAATCACAAGGTCAATATTGCGATCAATGCTGTTAGATATCTAGCCAATTTGCTGGAGAGAGAAATCCGGCAACAAATCAACAAACTCACTACAAATAGATGAAAATACAATATTTAAGTCGTTAGCATTAATCCAGTCAATAGTGGGAAGATTGAAATCACCTACAATGAGAAAGATGTCAGAGTTAGTTACATAATTTGATATTCTACGAATATCGTTCACATGTGATAAATAGATATAGTCTGGTGGGATAAAAGAGCAGGTTTTAAATATGTTGTAACTATTTAACGATATCTTTACACAAATGAATTCTAAATATTCAGTGTCATCAAGAGATAACAATTTTGAAGAATATGAAGACAGAACAGAAATAAAGACACCACCACCACTATACCCTACTCGATCTTTCCGGAAGATAGAGTATGAGTTATTAAAAAGTTCGGCGTTGAGAAAGTCAGGACGAAGGCAAGTTTCAACAAAAACCATAATGTCGGAAAAAAAGGATAAACTATTCATATATAATATCGCGAGTTTCGAATTTATGCCTTTAACATTTTGATAATGAAGTAAAGGTTTAGAGAAAATATTTAGTTTTTCACACTCTAGAGGGGGAGTCTGATGAAATATAGCGTGCAATGTCGTTACTAGTTGTCTCATTATCCAATTTGGAAATGAATACCTGTTTCCAGAGCTCTAACACCTTTAGTAAACACGGTAATGAAGTTGTGGCAGTATTAGTCTGCGATTAACTCTTAGAAGGAGAGGAATCAGAAGAGGAGTTGGAGGATTAAGTAGAAGATGAAGCTATACATAGAAGCTTCTACATAGAGTAGAAGGAATAGTATTAGAGGAAGACGGCCTATTAGTAGAGGTTAAGTTAACGATTACTGATGGGAGAGTAGTAGGTGGAAAATGGGTAGATGGTGCTATGGGAGAGGGAGCGGGATGAGGAGGTTGGGCAGGTATAAAAGCAAGAGTGAGTGGGTTTAGTTTGGGGTTGGAGTAGAAATTGTAGGAGGATGAGCAATTGTTTGGGGAATGGAAAATGAAATAAGTGACACTGTAATTGACGAAAGATTGTGAGGGGCAGGTGGCGGTTGTTGCACTGGATTCGGTTAAATAGGCATGTCGAAAGTATATTCTGTGAACATTTTAGACCACGGCATCAAACCAGAAGAGAGCTGAGTATATAATTTGTTAATGTGAACGAATTTGTTTCGAAAAGAAGATACATGGATGCAAAATTACCTTGGGAGCTAAGATATGTTGGGCAGTATCACCTAAAGCCACCGGATACAGACTCCATCTATCTATACAAACGATCGTAATCATGACCGGTCAAACCTGCACATTTCAAATAAGCGTTATATTTTTACATAACCAGCAAGAAAATATATGAATTTCTATTATCAAAACAAGAAACAGAAAAACAGAAAGCTTAAAAAGCACAAAAAGCTCTCAATGAAAGCGAAAAGAATAGTAAATCTAATACAAGCTCAATACTGAGCAAATGCTCTGAGTATTAAATATGCAGAGTTTACAATTATCTCCAGAGCATTTTACGCAAAGGGTATTAATTCATATAGAGGTTACATTTCTCTCAAAAACTTTTTGAGCTTTTTTCAAATAAGTAGAAGCTAATTACTGCTAATTACTGAACCCAAATTCTTGGCTTGAATTAGCATGATAAGGAATTTCTGTGTATCACCTTTGTTTTGGTTGTTTTGATTGCCGTCGCCCATTTGTATTTTGATGTATTGATATTGTTGTGGGAATGATAGCGAAAAAGGAGCATGTATTGGTTTGGCGCGATTTTTTTATGAATGAGCAACATGATTTTTTTTATTACAAATCCTACTTGTATTGATTTTGGTGGGACTTTTAACGAATGAGGCCCATTATTGATAACTAAAAATGTTTTAAAATGCATATTTCGCGCTAGGTATGTCAAAAAATCGAAGTAGAATACACCTAATTCTACCTTTACTACCAAGCAAACAGGAAAAAACAGCAAGAAACTGCAAGTGTCCCATGTAAAAACGAATACCAACCAGCTGCGCTACTGCGAATACAGGAAAGACAAATAAATTTTGCCTTTGACCACGCAACAACAAAGCGTGTGACATTTGTTTTTTTCTTTATTTGCAGAACATAAGGGAAGACAAAGAAAAAAGATATGCCTGCGTGAATATCAATACTTTTTGCGTGCGCGCAAACCTGAACTCATCAACGAAACACGCGCTCGGGGCCTGACCTCTGATACATTTGGTACGACAAGCGAAAATTAACTTGATGGATACGATGTGAAGTGGGGTGCGTGCGAGAATAAAAATTCCTCTTTTCTCGATCCTCTTCTATGCCCTTGGTGCAAGTTAGCAACTGTGTTTTTGTCTACTGGCATCGCCTACTTGTCGACAAGGAATGAAGTCCTGAAGTGCGAAGTGGGGTGCGTACGGGAATAAAAATTGATTTGGCTGAACTCAAGAAGAACTTGAAATCAAAAATCAAATGCGAGGCAATGTTTGAGTGCATTGTGTGGGTATAGTGCATGTATGAGATTGTGTTGGTTTTCTTTTTCGCCCTTCCGTGCAAAGTGTGATAATTTTGAGTAGTAGATTGTATTTATTTCTTATTGTGTGTATCACTGGGAATATTTTTGTACGATTTTGCTTTATTTTCATGCCTTCTTTTTTTTGTTGGCCGCCTGGTATTTTCATTTCGTTCATATATGTAAATGAATATAGGCGAAAACAAGGCAGCCATGCTGATATGGGCTCGATTTCATTTCTAGTGAAAAATTAAAGAAAACTCCACACAATTTGCTTAATATTCTGGACCCAAATAAAGAACTTTAAAAAAATCGAAGAAAGAAGGCAGTGTCTCTGATTTTTGTTTTTATTACGTCTTTCTTGTGTTTTTGTAATTTACTTGTCATTGAATATTTTCCCCTTTTACGGCAGTTCGACATCCGTCCATTTGCAAACCCAAGCAAACCAACCGCAACATGTTACGCTGCATAAGTTGAACAGCCAACAATTCTGTTGATGTACAGAATCAGTGTCGGATTCTAATCGTTTCCGAAGAGTCTCTCCGGCCATTTTTTTAAGAGAGAAATGTGAACTCTATATGAATAACTTCTCTCTGGTTCCCCCGCTCTCGTGATAAATCAATAACAAATAGTGTACGAGTGCAGTAAATAACAGCTACGACCGGTTTCGTTTTCACCAGTTATTTGATTTCACAGCTGCTTGGTTCGATCTTACTACCACTATGATTCACAAGATTAAATATGTATATTCACATGTGTAAATAAAATTCGGCATAGAAGGAGAAGTGCTTAAGAAAACATTCATATGCACACTGGGCGTACTTATACCCGTGGGGAATTTCATCTCGTTTATTTTTATTTTTTATATTGCTTCGATTTCGTTTCGTTGCTGCAGTGGACATGCGAAATTACCCTCGTTCGTAAATACGTTTTGGCCTAGTGGCTGTTATCAATTTCGTCGGATTGCTTTCTTGCTTTGTCTGTATATCATGTTTTGGTGTGGCACACATAAAACACACATTTATACACTCTGCGCTTGCTTATGTAATTGGGAGTTTAATCTCATTTTTATATTGCTTCGCTTGCACATATTCTTTCGTTTCGTTGCTGCAGTGATCATACGAAGCCTCTCACGTACATAAAGACAGTTCGGTCAGCTGTTATTATGAATTATTTTAATTGATTTCGATTGCATTATTTATTTAGGTTGTTCATTAACATTACTTCGCCATAAATCGAAACAAGGTAATCAAATAAATAGATTTGTGTTACTGGTTTCGCTGCTATATTAAGCAATTTCAGTTTGTAGCGAATAAACGCAAAATGCCTAGAAGAATTCGTGGCAATCACAACCATTCCAGCGCTGATTGGGAATTCAGCGCGGCTGTAAAACAATTAGACGCTCGTACTAACAATATTAGGCGTATAAAAAAGTCAATTGAAGATCAGGCTATTTCATTTAACGCGCTCGAAGTCGAATGCCGCATGGAAATTTTGAATAAATAAATTAATGACGAATTGCGTCTATATAATTAGATAGACAGCATTAATTCGAATGAGTCATCTAGATCAGATCTTGAAGATCTGTGAATCACCACGAGGGCATTATTTATGTCACTATCGGTGCGCCCTAATCAGCAACCTCGTGCAGAATCAACATTGCATGAACCATCACTTCATCACAGACGATTGCCAAAGAAGAAGTTGCCAAAATTCAGTGGTAAATACCTTGACTATAAAAATATTAGAGGGACAGTGATCAAGGATTATCTAATGTTGAAAAATTTAATCACTTGCTTTCATGTTTAGAGAAGGATGCATTAGTCACTGTTGTGGCATTCCATGTAACTGAAGCTAATTATAAAAAAAACATTGTCACCCCTCGACCGCGTGTATAATAACAAATGTCTAACGTTTTTCGATGGAATTTCAAGACTTTTTGCATTGTCAGTTATATCAAGTCCGTCTGCCTCATCTCTACGCAACATAGTTGACTGGGTCACTGGAATATATGGGTCTCTGTTTTCTATAGGGGATAACACATAGATTGCAAATACAATTCTCATTCACATAGTCATGTCAAAAGTAGACTCGAAAACACGATCTAAATGGGAAGAAGCTTTGGATTACCAAAATCTCCCACAAAGTCAAAATTGGAATAACGTACGCCCAAACAGCAGCCAGTAACCGTAGAAACCCCACAAATCAGTTACAACCCCAACAAAAAGATGAGGAACACAACAAAAACGAAAGCAACAAAAACGAATCCAACAAAAACAAGACTAGTGAAAACACAGAAAAAAAGGCTGAATTTTCAAAAGATTTAGCGGAAATAAAAGATATAATAAAACAACTAGCGCAACAAATGAGTAATATGATTAACATCATAACAGTACTATTGACAAAACTCTACAACAAGAATGGACACTAAAATAAAAATTTTAACTTGGAATGCAAACGGATTAAAAAATCACCTCAATGAACTACAGCTTCTCCTACACAACAACTACATTGACATTGCTTTGATATCGGAAACACACTATACAAGTAGCCAGCACATGAACATAAGTGGATACAAGATGTACCACACATGCCATCCCGACGGTACAGGACACGGTGGGACTGCTATCATTATTAAACAAAACATTAAACATAACGTACTGCTTCCATTCCAAGAAACCTATATCCAGTCGACAAGCATACAAATCTTGGACTCATCCGGACCACTAAGAATAACAGCCGTGTACAGCCCACCAAAGCACAATATCTCGCAGTCGCAATACCTTGACTTCTTAAAAACTCTCGGACACCGTTTTATAGCTGCAGGCGACTACAATGCGAAGCATACAGACTGGGGCTCCAGATTATCAAACAAGAAAGGTAAAAACCTACAGGGTGCACTGCTGTTAGCAAATCTTAGTACTGGCGAAACCACGTATTGGCCAACAGACAAAAATAAAAAGCCAGACCTCATTGACTTTTATATACTCAAAGACATAGACTTAAATAAATGTGTCATAACATCAAGACTGGAACTATCGTCAGACCATACACCTATACTACTCGAACTTAATTCAACTGAAGTGAACACAACCAAGTCCAAACTATGGCACAACAACAAAACTGACTGGGATACCTATCGAGACTACATTAACACAAACTTAAATACAAGCATTCCACTGAGATCACCCGACAACGTAGAATCAGCTATAGTCCAACTAAACGATACCATTGAGAAGGCAGTATTGCAAGCAACTCCGGACAAGATAATACACCATGCAAAGCGATACACACCCCCTGCGCTTCGCAAATTGATATGCACAAAACGAAAACTGAAAAAAGCATGGACCATTTGCAGATCCCCCGATGCGAAAAATAAATATAACAAGGCAACTAAAGAAATTAAAAAATATCTCCAAAATCAGAAAAATTATGAAATCACGAAGTATTTACAGAGGCTAACTCCGACAAGCTTTACCGACTACTCCCTGTGGAAAGCTACAAAAAAACTGACAAATAAAACAATACACCAGGCACCTATAAAAATGGACAATGGATCATGGGCAGTAACGAACCTAGATAAGGCGACAGTTCTAGCGAATTATTATGAAAAAATATTTGCTGATGAAACACTCAACGAAGATGACTGTCATATAAACTCGACAGTCACTCCCCAGCCAACTCGCCTAAAAAAAATATGCACAAATGAAATACTCAAATGTATACAGCACGACATAAAGCCCAAAAAAGCACCCGGGTATGACAAAATTGACGGAAAACTTTTAAGGGAGCTACCACTTCAAGCAGTGGTATACATACGCAATATTTTCAACGCGATAATTCGACTAAATTACTTTCCTAAAGTATGGAAAGTGGCTGAAGTCATTGCAATTCCAAAACCTGGTAAAGACGTATATAATCCAGCATCATATAGACCAATTAGCTTACTTCCACTGCTGTCAAGAATATTCGAGAAGCTCCTGTGCCAGCGACTGTTACCTATTATAGAACGCAAACATATAATACCTGACCACCAATTTGGCTTTCGACGAAAACACTCGACCATACAACAAATCCATCGTGTGACTCATAAAATTTTAAACGATCTTGACAACAAAAAGTTCTGTATAGGAGTTTTTCTAGATGTAGAAAAGGCATTCGACAAAGTTTGGCACAAAGGACTAATCAGAAAATTGCGCAATATTCCCGCATAACGTACTACAGATATTAGTACACTATATCACAGAAAGACATATTTTCGTTAAGTACTCAGATGAATATTCCACATTAAGAAAAATCAAAACAGGCGTACCACAAGGAAGTGTACTAGGACCGTTATTATACACTATCTTTACAGCGGACATACCAACACCAAATGACGACGCTTCAATGATAGCCACATTTGCTGATGACACTATAATACTTAGCGCACATAGACAAGTAAACATAGCAACATCCAAACTACAACAGCATCTGGATACTACCCTAAGGTGGTTTGAAAAGTGGCAAATAAAAGTAAATAATACCAAAACAGTACATGTTATATATACAACTAAAACTAAATTCACACCACCTCGTATAAAGATTGACGGAGCTGACGTAAAAATTGAAAACGTAGTCAAATACCTAGGATTATTTATTGATAACAAACTCAACTGGAAATACCATATACTTAAAAAACGGGATCAAATCAAGCTGAGGATTAGTCAATTATATTGGCTGCTCAAATCAAAATTAACATTAGAAAACAAAATACTGATCTACAAAGCTATTATAAGACCAATCTGGACGTACGGAGCACAAATCTGGGGAACGGCCAAAAAATCAAATACAGACATAATACAAAGACAACAATCAAAAATAATTCGCATGATCACCAAGGCTGGGTGGTATATAACTAACAATGATCTGCATCGTGATCTTAATATTCCAACAGTAACAGAGGAGATTACAAAAATAAGTCGTATCTACCAGACCAAGCTTACCAAACACCCAAATGTTGGTGTCAATCTACTACCAATACAGGAACTACAATGCAGACGCAGGTTACAGAGGACAAGGCCAGTGGATCTGGTTGAATAAATTCGAAATTATATATATATATATCTCAATACCACTTTTTTTCTTTGCTTTTGTTTAATGTGTTTATTTTTGTATTTTATATTTTTATTACATTTATGTTTACTTTACTATCTTTTGCTCTATAATTGTATTAATTTAATTTAAATGTATATTATTTTTGTTACTATTTTGATTTTTTTCCCCTACATCCTTACAAAAATAAAAAACTTTTGTGATCTGCTCACATAAATTAGTTACAACCCAGAAATAACTTTTAAACCATGTACTAATAGTCTTAATAAAAAATAAAGACATATGTACACGACATATGGGAAATAAAAAAAAAAAAAAAAAAAACTGTGGAAGGACTGTGAAGCTGCACTTAACAAGCGATACCAGCACTTGTCGGCTGGAGAACCGATGACGGGTCAGGCAAGAGCAGCAAAATTTAACCGTGATTCAGGGTCAAAACGGAATACTAAAACGTCACTATCCGTTTCGCAGGCAAGACATGTTCAAGATTCGGAATGTGTTTGTTGTAAGGGAGAAGACCTCTTACATAAAAGCGTGTAAACCATTTTCCGCTATTCCTGTCGAAAATCGTTTTAAATTCGCAAAAACTTTCCGTTGTGCATAAATTATTTGCGCGAAGGACATGGTGTATCTTCGTGCAAATTAAAGCATTGCCAAGTTTGTAGTAGGCGTCATCACACTTTGCTACATCGCTATGCCCCTGAAAACGAGATAGTAAACAGCAGGGAGTCCTAAACATTGGCAGGAGCACCTCAGGCGTTAGAGCTGTCGTCGGTAAATAGTGTTTTGACACCCAAAAGTGATGCTGTGATGCTAGCCACTGCGCTGATCAAAGTAAAAAATTAGCAAGGTAAGCAACAGTACGCCAGAGTTCTTTTGGACTCCGGATCGCAAATGAATTTTATTACTGAAGATCTATCCAAAAACCTACTATTAAAGAAGTACCGTTAGAAGGTGAATCTTTTATGGATTGGAAATTCAGCCTTATCAGCTCATCATGTCGTACATACATTAGTTTCGTCGCCCTTAAATTCCTTCGAGTTAGACGCAGAATTTATAGTTTTAAAATCAATCACATCACACCAATCAGATAGATCACTTCCACCAGCCAAATGGAATATTCCCAACGATATCGTACTCGCCGATTTGGCAGTCAACACACCTCATAAAGTAGATTTGCTACTAAATCTTGTCAATCTTCGACGTTGTAGAATACAGAGTTTGAGTGGGTAGTATCTGGACGCTATAAATCCACACAGAACGCTCAACCGGAAACAAATTCAATGATAAGTATATGTTAGAACACTTGTCCTCTTGATACCTTAGTTCTCAAAATCTGGGAGCTAGAAAGTATTCCAAACGCAACCAATGCAGAAATGTACCCCAGAACAAATGCTTTTCGAGAAACCGTTACTTGAAAATATTGTCAGATTGCCCTGGGGGTGGTTTAGCGTGTTATTACCCTTTAAATCGAGCCCAAAACTTTAGGGTCATCGTTTGAAACTGCCAGAAGAAGATTCTTCTCACTAGAAAGACGAATGGGCAAACAACCTGAAGTTCGTGTTATGTACATATTCTTTATGAAGGAATATATCGATCTTGGTCACATGACAGCTACCGATAATTCTATCCCGACAGAGCCGCATTATTTTATTCCTTACCAATGCCTGATAAGACCACAAAGGTCTACGACTAAAGTAAGAGTTGTTTTTTTTTTTGTTTTTTTTTTACAATTACATAGTAGGTACGCAATGACCACACACTGATCTCACATGGGGCAGGCCCAAGTGGCATCAAAATTCACCCAGTCATATAGACTGGGCTCAGCTGGTGTTAATTGCTAAGTTCTTTGGTGAACATGCTATACCAAAGCTAATGTCTACGTGTTAAATATTTGGCTACAGATAAAAACATCATCAGCCTCTAATAAACATGCAATATAAAACTAAATCTAAGACTTAATTTAGAATTCAATACCTAAAATGATATAGACAATTCAAACAAAAATTTAGATTACAAGTTTAGAAAGTAAGTTATGCATTAATTCAATTAAGCCAATAATGTAGAGGTGGAAATTTCAGAGTTTAGAAAATCACGGCGAAGCAAAGTCTCAACGAAAACAATAATGACAGAACTGATAGAAAAACTTCTAAGATAAAATGAAGAAAGTTTACACTTTAGCCTAGCCTTCTAATACTTTGAAAGTGTAGTGGAAGAAGCAGAAGATGAAACTGAAGCAGTGACTGGTGAGGTTACCTGCGAAAGCCTAGTTTTTTTCTTAGGAATAAACTCATGGACCACCATATGTGCAGGCCAGAAATTAGCGCCACAAATGACAGAAAATACTTCAATACCAACTGAAAGCTTGAAAGAAGAGCCTTCTCTAGGGCTAGAAAAATTAAACTTATAAATATTAATATTCGAAGTGTTACATGCTTTTGATGATATATAGCGTGCAACGTCGTCACAGGTTGTCTCCTTATCCAACCTGGAAATAAAAATATGTTTACGAGGATCCAGCACCTTCAAAATACATGGCACTGGAGTAGAGGCAGTATTGGACTGTGAAGAACTCTCAGAGGGTGACAAAGTACGGGAGGAGTTAGAGACTTTAGTAGAAGATGAAGCAGAAGTTACAGTAGTAGGACAGGGAGTAGAGCAAGATGAACAATTAGTGGAGGGAAAGTTGAAAGCTACAGTTGAAGTGGTTGTAGAGGGGATATTGGTAGAAGGAGCTACTGGAATTGGAGCGGGATGGGATGATTGGTTAGATATTGACGAAAGTACAGAACAATAAGTGGGTAATGGTTGGGAAGAAAGGGAACAAGTTGGAGAAGTTGAAGCTGAAGTCACAGAAGTAGGACAAGGAATCGAGGAGGACGAACAAGTAGTGGATGGAAAGTTCAAAGCGACAGATGAAGAAATAGTAGAACAAGTTAGAGGGGATTGTAAAGAAGGGGGTTGAGGAGACGAAAAAGAAATAAGTGGCGCTGTTGTAGGCGGAAGATTATGAGGGGATAATGGCGGCAGTTGTACTGCATTAGCCATTGGAGTCAAGTCGAAAGAGTACTCCAAAAACATTTTTGACCCAGCATCACACTCTGAGGCTAGCTCAGTGAATAGTTTCTTAAGTTTTTGGTATTTAATTCGCATACGGTTGTACATCAATGAGAAGTCCCCCTGGCGTTTGAAGCATGGGGCACGACCACCTGATGCCGCCACATGCAGGTTTAGCAGTACCGTAAAGTCGGTTATAGTCGCGACCAGTCAACCCAGCACAATTAAGGTGGGCGATGTTATCGCACATCCAACAAGAGACACCTCTAAGCTTATCACTATTAAAGTTGTCCTTGTTGGTGCAAGCCCGAATACAGCAATTCATTTTGCGCGAAGTATAGATACAAGATATTAAATAAAATAAAAGCAAAATAAGATAGGAAAAAAATGAATAAATAAAATAAAAATAAGTGAAAAAGAAGTAAATAAAAAATAATAATAATAATAATATCAATAATAAAATAAATAAATAAAAAAAAAAAAAATTAAAAACTTAAAAAAAGAATTAAATTAAAAAAATAAAAGATAAAAAAATTTTAAGTAAGTAAAAATAAAATTAATAAATAAAATAATAACAATAAAATAAACTTGAGTGAAAATTTTTTTTTTTTAATTTATTTTCAACATTTGTTTGTTATTATCAACACACTGTGCAAAAAAAGCACAACGACTTAAGTCCGAATTTTGACGCTCTCAGCTAGACAGACATAGAATTGCAAAGAGAAAAGTAAGGTGAATAATAATATTTTCCCAGAGAAAAAAGAGGAAATACAGTTATTTAAAAATAATAACTAATGTATAGAGAGCAAGAAGGAAACAGAAAAAGACTAAAATAGCAAAAACTATTTTAAAGAGAGAGCAAAGCAGGAAAAAAAAAGAGATTGAACTCAATACACAGGAAAGGCAAATTTAAGCGTTGTACTTGCCAAAAATAATTAAACATTGATAAGTACAAAATTTATACGGGTGAAATGAGCCATACACCACAAATAAATTCACTTATAAATTCACTTAACACCGGAAAGAAAATAAATATTATTAACGATAAACGACAATAGACAAATTAATGCTAATCTAAATCAAAATGCGGAGCAGAATCAAAACACGTCTGTTAAGCACAAGCTACTAACTACTTCTATATGCATCAAGTCAAACAGCATCTCAAATGTCCCTTAATGATATTCTAATGCTGGGCCCAACGATTCAACCATATCTATATGCCACACTCTTAAGATTCCATTTTCAAAAATATGCGGTAACCGCTGACATAACAAAAATGTACCGTCAAGTGGAACTCAAAGCGAAAGACCGCAATTTTCAATTAATCATTTAGAGAGAGCACCTTACAGATCCATTAAAAATTTATCGCCTTAATACAGTCACTTACCGAACAGCCTGTGCTCCATTTTTGGCAATTCGATGTCTCAAACATATTCGCGACCTTTACTCTGAATCACACCCTCGTGGTTCTTTCTCAT
The DNA here is from genome assembly GCA_035041755.1 of Cacoxenus indagator. Classification (NCBI taxonomy): domain Eukaryota; kingdom Metazoa; phylum Arthropoda; class Insecta; order Diptera; family Drosophilidae; genus Cacoxenus; species Cacoxenus indagator. Next base: position 148,313 of record JAWNKX010000411.1, read on the forward strand.
TTGCAAATGACTTTTACGTTGATGACTTGCTATCTGGAGCTGATACAAGTGAAGAATTGCAACTACTGCTATATGAGTTAACCGAAATCCTCGGAGCATCCGGGTTTTCTATCTTAAAATGGGCAGCGAATTTTCAGTTCAACACGGATCAACAGTCAGAAGCGTTAGTCTCACTCGGAGACCACGAAGAAACAAAGGCGTTGGGCCTAACTTGGAACGCGAAAGAAGATATTTTTAAATACGATATGGCAAAAATGTGTCAGGAGTTTGTCGCAACTAAACGATCGGTTTTGGCATTCACCGTTTTTTCGATCCGTTAGGCCTGCTTTGTCCTATTATCACAAGGGCGAAGATATTAATTCAAGATATCTGGGTGCTCAAATTAGATTGGGATGACCCCATTCCAAAACCACTTATTGGAAAGTGGGAATCAATATTGCTCTCCTTTCAGAAAATCGACTCCGTGTCTATACCACGACACATTGAGATATCTAAACAAGCAACTTGCCAAATTCATGGATTCGCCAATACATCTACATGAGCATATGAATGTTGTTTTTATGTTCGAATTGAGAAACCCCATGGTGTACTAGTACGCTTGCTCACTGCCAAATCACGGGTTGCAACATGCAAAACGAAAACTGTGCCTAGATTGAAATTATGCGCTGCTCACCTACTAGACAAACTCTGGAGTAAAGTGTTCCAAATAATCGACTTCCAAGTCGACAGCGTCGTCTTCTGGTCAGATTCGGAAGTGCTTTTACACTGGATGTAGACTCACCCATCCAAACTCAATACTTTCGTAGCTCATCGTGTTGCAGAAATTCAGGACATCACTGCGAATTGTTTGTGGAGTCATGTACCAACAAAGGAAAATCCTAGCGGAAAATCCCACGGTATGCACCCATGTATGCACATTAACTAAATTGATCAGTTCATTTTGATACAATGGCCCAAGTTTTTATAGCAGGACAGCAAGTCTTGGCCACAAAACAAACATATTCAATTAACTGATGAGCAAATTACGCTCGAAAAGAAAAAGGGTATCAACGTTTTTATCGCGGCCGATGTCGACTTAAATCCTATTCTCAAAATTATTGAACATTATTCATCACATCTGCAAGTCTTTCGGGTTGCAGCATATATAATTCTTTGGGTAAGAAGAATAAAAGAAAATCAATATACCTCGCTCGTGCCATCAGCGTCTGAACTCGGTTTGGCATTCTTAACTATAATTCAAATTGTTCAGCGAGAGGCATTCGAAAACGAGATAAATATTTTTTAAAAAACACATAGAGCTTCCACCGTTATATCAAAGATTAATTTCATTTATGAGGCAGGAGCGCGATGGCAACCAAACATTGTCGCTGTTGCGTGTGGGCATTCGTTTATTGCAAGTACCTTTACCCCACAACGCAAAATTTCCGTTGTTAATGCCAAAACAGTGTAAACTCATCAATCTTTACCTCTAACATTTGCATCGTACTAATTGTCAAGCAGGGCCACGGGCATTCGTATCACTCCGTCAGAATATTTGGCTGATCGATGCACGTCGTGCATGTAACAACATTGTCAGACGTTGCGTACATTGTTTTAGGTACAAACTGAAGCTATTGTCCCAAGTAATGGGAAACTTACCCACTGATCGATTACAAGGCCATAGACCGCTCGAAATAAGCGGAGTGGGTTTGTTTGGTCCCGTAAGCGTATCATTAGGAGTACGCGGAAGGCAGCCAGTAACAATGTACATAACTGTATTAGTTTGTTTTGCTTCAAAGGCAGTCCACCTGGAGAAAGAAAGACTTCTAACACTTTCATTTTATGCTTATCCAGGTTCATCGGACGCCGTGGTCCAATTTGCAAAATTTATTGCGACAACGCGACCAATTTTGTTGGAGCTGCTCGTCTTCTGCGGGAATTTATGACGCAACTGAACAACAGCATAGCAACCTATGCTGCAGCTCACAACTTCGACTTCCTGTTCATCCAACCGAGAGCGCCCCATTTCGGAGGTTTGTGGTAAGCGGCCGTGAAGTCAGCGAAGCATTAGCTTCTCAGGGCCATCAGCAGCGCCCTATTAAGGGAGGACGAAATACAAACCGTCCTAATCGAAACCGTCCTGAACTCGTGGCCGATCGTAGCGGATACTAACAATCCAAACGACGGCCTTGCAATCACGCCGGCGCACATGAACCGACAAACGGTTGGAAACTTGTCTCGGCCATCAAACAGCGGTTTTGGAAGGATTGGTCGCGCGACTATCTTCTCAGCCTTCAGCATCGCTACAAGTAGAGCCAGAGCGGACCGTGTCTCAAAGAAGGCGCAGTCGTCGTCTTACCCGAAGACAACGTGTCGCCCCAGAAATGGATACTCGGCGTGGTCATCAAAAGAGCACCAGGCTCAGACGGCAAGGTCCGCGGGGCGGAAATTAAAAGGAGGATAGGCATCTTTAAGCGTGCCATTCATCACCTCGCACCATTGCCAATAGATTTAGCTTGAAGCCCCTAGGCCATATTTAAAGTTTGCAACATATTGCATATTTAAAGTTAAACACTCCTTTCGGCTTAGCACAAAGAATATTAGAAGCAGAAAAAGGGTGTCTTAGAATCACCTCAAAAGTGGGGTGATAGGCATCTGCAGGAATTGACAATGGAGAGGATCTCACAAATAAACATTTTTCATGGCAATTAGTAATCACAAGGTCAATATTGCGATCAATGCTGTTAGATATCTAGCCAATTTGCTGGAGAGAGAAATCCGGCAACAAATCAACAAACTCACTACAAATAGATGAAAATACAATATTTAAGTCGTTAGCATTAATCCAGTCAATAGTGGGAAGATTGAAATCACCTACAATGAGAAAGATGTCAGAGTTAGTTACATAATTTGATATTCTACGAATATCGTTCACATGTGATAAATAGATATAGTCTGGAGGGATATAAGAGCAGGTTTTAAATATGTTGTAACTATTTAACGATATCTTTACACAAATCAATTCTAAATATTCAGTATCATCAAGAGATAACAATTTTGAAGAATATGAAGACAGAACAGAAATAAAGACACCACCACCACTACACCCTACTCGATCTTTCCGGAAGATAGAGTATGAGTTATTAAAAAGTTCGGCGTTGAGAAAGTCAGGACGAAGGCAAGTTTCAACAAAAACCATAATGTCGGGAAAAAAGGATAAACTATTCATATATAATATCGCGAGTTTCGAGTTTATTCCTCTAACATTTTGATAATGAAGTGAATGTTTAGAGAAAATATTTAGTTTTTTCACACCTAGAGGGGGAGTCTGATGAAGTGGTAGTAGGTAAGGTGACACGACTTTTTGTACTTCTTTGGAAAAACTCGTGAACTACCATATGAGCAGGACAGAAGTTGGTGTTACAGATGATGGAAAATGAATCAACAGAAATTGAAAGCTTGAAAGAACAGCTTTCTCTAGGGCTGGCAAAGTTGAACTTGCGAATTTTAATATTCGAAAGACTGACTGCTTTGGAAGAAATATAGCGTGCAATGTCGTCACTAGTTGTCTCATTATCCAATCTGGAAATGAATACCTGTTTCCAAAGCTCTAACACCTTTAGTAAACACGGTAATGAAGTTGTGGCAGTATTAGTCTGCGATGAACTCTTAGAAGGAGAGGAATCAGAAGAGGAGTTGGAGGATTAAGTAGAAGATGAAGCTATACATAGAAGCTTCTACATAGAGTAGAAGGAATAGTATTAGAGGAAGACGGCCTATTAGTAGAGGTTAAGTTAACGATTACTGATGGGAGAGTAGTAGGAGGAAAATGGGTAGGTGGAGCTATGGGAGAGGGAGCGGGATGAGGAGGTTGGGCAGGTATAAAAGCAAGAGTGAGTGGGTTTAGTTTGGGGTTGGAGTAGAAATGGTAGGAGGATGAGCAATTGTTTGGGGAATGGAAAATGAAATAAGTGACACTGTAATTGTCGAATGATTGTGAGGGGCAGGTGGCGGTTGTTGCACTCGATTCGGTTAAATAGGCATGTCGAAAGTATATTCTGTGAACATTTTAGACCACGGCATCAAACCAGAAGAGAGCTGACAAGAGCTTATCAAAACAAGAAACAGAAAAACAGAAAGCTTAAAAAGCACAAAAAGCGAAAAGATTAGTAAATCTAATACAAACTCAATACTGAGAAAATGCAAAGAGTATTAAATATGCAGAGTTTACAATTATCTCCAGAGCATTTTACGCAAAGGGTATTAATTCATATACAGGTTACATTTCTCTCAAAAGCTTTTTGAGCTTTTTTCAAATAAGTAGAAGCTAATAACTGCTAATTACTGAACCCAAATTCTTGGCTTAAATTAGCATGATAAGGAATTTCTGTGTATCACCTTTGTTTTGGTTGTTTTGATTGCCGTCGCCCATTTGTATTTTGATGTATTGATATTGTTGTGGGAATGATAGCGAAAAAGGAGCATGTATTGGTTTGGCGCGATTTTTTTATGAATGAGCAACATGATTTTTTTATTACAAATCCTACTTGTATTGATTTTGGTGGGACTTTTAACGAATGAGGCCCATTATTGATAACTAAAAATGTTTTAAAATGCATATTTCGCGCTAGGTATGTCAAAAAATCGAAGTAGAATACACCTAATTCTACCTTTACTACCAAGCAAACAGGAAAAAACAGCAAGAAACTGCAAGTGTCCCATGTAAAAACGAAATCCAACCAGCTGCGCTACTGCGAATACAGGAAAGGCAAATAAATTTTGCCTTTGACCACGCAACAACAAAACGTGTGACATTTGTTTTTTTCTTTATTTGCAGAACATAAGGGAAGACAAAGAAAAATATATATGCCTACGAGAATGAATATGTATACTTTTTGCGTGCACGCAAATTTGAACTCAACAATGAAACACGCGCTCGGGGCCTGACCTCTGATAAATTTGGTACGACAATCGAAAGTTGACTTGACGACTGGGGTGTGAAGTGGGGCGCGTGCGGGAATAAAAATTCCTCTTTTTTGCTACGCTCACCTAACAACAAAGTCTAGACCATTTGTTTTTTTTTTTTCATTGCCGATCACAAGGAAAGAAGACGAAAGAACACAACACAAAGTAAGGGTGACGAAATTTGCTTTGCGCGATTGAGACTCGAACAGAAAGATAAAATAAAGTGATATAAACAAAAACAAAAAAAGTCAAGCTTCGCCCGCAACAGCAACATTAAGACTAAATTCACAAAAGTTACACAGCGTTAAAAACAAAGAGTATACATTCACATAGAGGTTACATTTCTCCCTTTAAAAAAATGCGCGAGAGACTTGTCAGCCACGATTACAGAGAGAACTAATTCATATAGATTTTACATTTCTCTATTAAGTTTTTTACGGTGTTTTCTAGAAGTCAGAAGCCAATGTTATGTTATTTGGCTGCTATTAACATCGAAGTACCAGCGTACCTTCTGCTTTGTGGCTGACTTGACGCTTTACCAGGCAAACAGAAAAATTAGAAAGTGGGTGCATGTTGGGAAAACTAAGCAAGCGCTGTTTCCCCTTCTCGCAGTGTCTTTCTTAATTTTGTGTTCTTAGCGCGAATTAGCATGAAAAGGAATTTCTGTATATCCCCTTTGGTTTGGTTGTTTTAATTGCCGTCACCTATTTTTATTTTGATTGTATTCATATTGTTGTGGGAATGATAACGAAAAATAAACATGTATAGGTTTGGTGCGATTTTTTTATGAAAAGCATTATTTGTACAGTAATGCTATTCCTTGGCGCATGCCAAAAGTGTGTCAATTAGTTGACATTTTTTAAAGAATAAATAACTAAAATTCACTTAAAATGCAATATTTTGCGCTAAATATCGAAAAATCGAAATTGAATAAAGCTAATTCTACCTTTACTACCAGGCAAACAGAAAAATCAGCAAGAAACTGCAAGTGTTCCACCCACCGATAGCCGTTCGACGATGAACACATATAACATAATCGTAAGCAAATGGACAGCAGATTTCGATGTGTTACTGGACTGCCTCTTGGAAACGGACATAGAAAGCATCATGATTGTAGGGGACGTAAACGCGAGACTTCGAAATATGCAAACAGTTATCGATATTACAAGTGCATCCACAAGAATATGTAGATCGGCAAAAGACTCAAAGATCGACAGACGGGGACGCAAAATAATAGAGTTGTGTGATTTATTCGACTTAACGGTAATTAATAGTACAACAGCCAGGGATAGAGATGGTGAATACACATTCGTAAGGGGCCAGACCACCATTGACTTCTGTCTGATAAATGGAATCTCGCATGACCACTTTATAGATATGAAAATAGAGAGCAAAATTTTTTCAACCATATGCCGCTAATAGTCATAGTGAGTCTCGCAGCCTTCACCCAAAAACCTGCTAATCAAAAAGGCTACTTCCTAAGATAAAGTGGAGGCAAAGACTTGCAAATCAGTATCACGATAATTTAGAGCACAACTTAATCAGACTGAACACCAGTAACCAGCCCTGAATCCTGACGTAGACAGCCGAACAAACTGTATTGTTGAAGCAGCAAACTGTATGCAGCAGACACAGAGTGTGAATGCGCAAGGCGAGAATCACTTTACTTTTTTCGTCGGGCATGGCGTTTAAGTGGAAACAAAGCACAAATATCAACGTGTGAACTCAAATTATAAACGATTGTGCGAAAGTAAGAGAAAGCACTACTAGTACAAGCTCGAAGTTAACATTCGCAACATTAATGATAGCAAGCCCCCTGGGCAATGATTTGGCAATTAAATGGCACAGCGTGCAAGAAAGCTATACAAGTCCAATCTGAAAAACTATCTAATTACTTTCAAGAACTGCTTTATATAGCAAACAATGAATTGGAGCTTAGTTTTGCTCTGCCTTTGACGATAGTCGAGGAGTTAGACTGCAGCTTCACACCCGCTGAAATTAAACTTGCCATTAAACGAAGCAAGCGTAACAAAGCACCAGGTGTAGACCGAGTGCCAACAGAATTTCTAATAGACGCATCTCCGCTAATGCTGGAAAACTTAACGAAGGTTTTCAACAATATATTCAACAGAGTTTAGTTTCCAATAATATATTATATGTCTCATATATAGAAAGGGCGACACGAAGGAAGTCGCGAACCAACCATGCTTTAGAAGTGGCTATTCAACAGTAGACCGATGATATGGTGATTCTTAGTGAGAATCCGCAAATGGTGCAGAAAATTATGAATTGCACGCAAAACGTGGGGTGTTACAATATAGAAGTTTTCGTATGTGTTACTCGAGATAGCGCAACGCAAACAAGTTCTTTCAAATAATATTTGATGTACGTGTAAACTATTTCACTTAAATTTCCACCTTGCGATTTATGTATGGTAATAGCTAGCGCAAGTCGAAATTAAAGGAAAATGCTTTCAAGTAACAATAATTTTCTTATCTGATGCCAACGGAATGTTCGCAGATCGTAGTTCAATAGGCACATCAAGACTACTACGTCCACTTTGTACAGCTAATTAAGCAACTTTTTGCTTTTCTTCCGACCAATTGTTGTTGAACCACAAAACTACAACCAAACTCTAAACACAATGTTGTTTGTATAAAAATATAAATGCACTAATTTTTCTGTCGTACCATTACATAAGCTATCATATACATCAATGTTTGTTGTGATGAGATAAATCATGCCTTTTACAAAAGTAATTTCGTATGGTAAACCACCAGTATCTATAACTGACTTTTGTGTAACTTTACTCTAAAATTATCACTTTGTTCAAGATTTTAAGATTCTGTAACTGAATCTGTGGCTGTAAAGATAATTTTTTCTTCGAATTGTTGTACAACGTAATTGTTGCACGTGTTTACATGCTCCTTTTTGAAAAATAAGCGAACCCCATTAGGGCACAATTTTTGAGTATCGGCTTTTGTAAAACACCTTGATTCTATCAACTCGATTACTTGTTTTTCTAAAGGTTCATCATTGCCTACATTAGATACTACTTTAGTTATTAAATTTAATAAAATTTATGTTTTGGCAAAAGATGGGGTCCAACCACATGTGTTCTAACAGGCTTATTGGTTTTGCTTTTACCGGTGGTAGCTGCCGCGAATCTCCAATAAATATAATATCTATACCACCAATAGTTTTGAAATTGAAATTCTAAGAGCAGGATGAATTGTTGTTCCATCAATTGACACAGAAGCTTTACCAATGGTAACACAAGTTATATCAGCATTAGCCGTCTGAGTCAGTAAATCTGTTATAAATTTCCATTATGAGTCTAATGACGAAAGTTTTACCAACGCCTGCTGTAACAGTGAAAAAAATGTGTTTGATGTTGTTGTTTTGACAGTATACAATTTTTGTTTTCGTTTCTCTTGTTGAATCTTCGATTGCGCTCTCAGCAAAAAGTACTTGTCGTTGTTTTCACAGCTAACGACTTCCTTTTCGTTTCACAACTTAGGCTCAACGCTCGAATGCTACACGAAGAACGATAATGCGATGACGGACATGTAAAATATCACCAACATAGGCATATGTACAATGATATCGCGCTCGCTGTGTATACAAATGAAAAAGCGAAGCCTAGAAATTAAACGAAAATTTCAAACTTTATTGTTTGCAAACAACAACAAAAACATTGTGGTGCGCGATGATGTTGGAGAGAAATGCAGCAAGAGAGAGAAACGTGTGATTTTACTCCATATAACAAGCAAAGAAAACAAACAAAACTGAGAGGGAGAGAGAGAGATTATTGATCACATTTCCACTTTTGCTCTGCATAAATAGTAGCAGAAAACTCGCACACATGTATAAATGCGTATACTCTCCCAATATTTTACACTCACACCAAAAAGTATTCATTCATATAGAGGTTACATTTGTCCCCTAAAAAAAGGCAGGAGAGACTTGTCAGGCACGATTAGAATCGGACACTGTACATCAACAGAATTGTTGGCTGTTCAACGTATGCAGCGTGACATGTTGCGGTTGGTTTGTTCGGGTTTGCAAATGGACGGATGTCGAACTGCCGTAAAAGGGGAAAATATTCATAGACAAGTAAATTACAAAAAAATAAGAAAGACGTAATAAAAACAAAAATCAGTCTTCTTTCTTTGATTTTTTTAAAGTTCTTTATTTGGGTCGAGAATATTAAGCATATTGTGTGGAGTTTTCTTTAATTTATGAAATCGTTCTTTAACAAACGAAATCGAGCCTTGTATCTTGCCTATATTCATTTATATGAATGAAATGAAAATACCAGGCGGCTAGCAAAAAAAGTAGGCATGATCACAAAGCAAAATCATACAAAAATATTCCGGGTGATACACACAATTAAAAACGAATACAATCTCACACTCAAACTTATCACATTTCGCACGCAAGGGAGACAAAGAAAACCAACACAGTCTCATACACGCACTATACCTACACAACAAGGTAACTCACACAATGGCAAGTTTTGATTTTTGACTTCAACTTCTTAAAGACAATTTTCGATTGCCGCAGAAAACAAAATCCATTTCAAGAGCAAGTACAGTGAGTGCGCATTTATTGAACAGCCAAAGAAACCCAAGTGAAATTTCTAACTACCGTCGAATTTTCGTACTTCAATATTTTATAAGTCGAATATCTAGATGACTCGAATTGAGTGCGTTTATAGCGAAAAATCAATACTATATGTCTTCCCTAACTGGAATATCTCCATAACTCGAACTTTTGTTATGCATTATAGTGATTCCAGATTTGGATGTTTGACTGTACGAGCAATACGCACAGTCCGCGAAGTTCGAGTCTCAATCGCGCAAAGCAAATTTCGTCACCCTTACTTTGTATTTTGGTCTTTCCTTATGATCGGCAATGAAGAAAAAAACAAATGGTCTAGGCTTTGTTGTTGGGTGAGCGTAGTAAAAAAGAGGAATTTTTATTGCCGCACGCTCCTCACTTCACAACACAGTCTTCAAGTCAATTTTCGATTGTCGTACCAAATTTATCAGAGGTCAGGCCACGAGCGCGTGTTTCGTTGTTGAGTTCAAATTTTCGTGCACGTTAAAAGTATACACATTCACTCTCGTAGGCATATATTTTTTCTTTGTCATCCCTTATGTTCGGCAAATAAGAAAAAAAAACATATGTCCACGCTATGTTGTTGGGCGGTCAAAGGCAAAATGTATTGTATTCAAAATATTCAGGCAAAATGTATTCATGCTAATTCGCGCTAAGAACACAAAATGGTGGAGGACACTACAAGAAGGGGAAACATTGCTTGCTTCGATTTCACAACAGGCACCCACCCACCTTCTAAAATTTCTGTTTGCTTGATTACTTCAGTTCAGCTGCTACACAGCGGCCTGCGGTGGTTCGTCGATGTTAATAGCAGAAAGATAACAGATTCTAATAGCGCCTGACTTTTGGAAAATGGTCTAAAAAATTTAAGGGACAAATGTGAGCTCTATATGAATAAGTTCTCTCTGGTGCGAGCTATATGGTAGTAGTCCTTATTCACTCTAGCTCATATAAGTCTTTTCTTAAGAATGACTCTGTTGCGTGAAATGAGAAAATAATAAAATAATGCAAGCAGCAAGTGCACGAGTCAGTCGTGTTGTGACCGCAGAATAGTACGGTAATGTCTTTGGCATTTTGGTTTTTTGCTCTGTAGATAGCTTCGTTTCTTAGGAAAATAATTATTATTTTGCTGATTTTATTCTTAAAATTTTGGTTTGATTTTACACAGATTACAAGAATATAACCCATATATTCAATACAATGATTTAAGTTACAATGAGGCTCTAACAAAGATTGAAGATAAAGTCTTATTATTCTTATTGGAAAAGATTTCTCGGATTTTGGGATGAGTAGGCCACAAAAACTGGAGAAGTTTACAGTGATTTAATAAGAGAACTGGATGACGATTCCGCTTCTTTACAACAACAAATAACTGAGTATGTTCCAAGTTTGAACACAGAACAACGATTAGTTTTTGATGTGGTTGTAAAAATACCTGAAAATGGTGCAGGTGGTTTGTTCCGTTTGGAACAAAGAGAATGTTTCTTTCAAAACATTTCTTTTGAATCCGCAAAGATAAAGAAGTTGCTGTAGCTGCTACGCTGGTCACTGGTGGCGGAATTGCCCATTCTGTACTTAAACTGAGGAAATACCACTATGTAACATTACTAGAAACAGCGAGCATGGACGAATGTTGCAGCAATGTAAGCTGTTGGTTTAGGATGAGTGTACGATGTCAAACAAAATAGCAATCGACTATGAAAAATAAATGCATGTTTGAAAGCATTATTATTCTACATTATGGGTGCATGTAAAAAAATGTTGTCTAACTACAAACATGCGGGCACAACTTAACAGTGACACACAATCAGGGCAATATGCAGCTGCTCTTTTGAAAATCGGAGAAGCATCAGATAGTAACGGTATGATTACACTGAACCGAGAATTCTTTAGTATTGTGTATAACACAGATGACTTGAAAAGCAACGTCTATCCCGACCTGAAAAGTAATATGAAGAACACAGAATGGCTGTGTGAAAGTGCCATTGTTGATGTTGCTGCTGTTTGGTTCTGCGGTATCTGCAGGAGAACAACAGAGGAGCAAAATCAAACAGCAGCAAAAAATACAACAAAACACAACAACAACGTTGTTACGCTTTTCTTTACTTTTCTCTCATTTCACTCCTACTACAACCCGTGTAAAGGAACTTCGTTCCGGACGCGGACGTCTTTTTCAAGAAAACTAAATCTGATTAACTAATTTTCCATAATTAAAAAATTGTGGTGTAAAAGTGCATGCAAATGAAGGAAATATTATAAAAATGTGAGCGAAGTTTACTAATTAAGTTGGCATATGAAAAACAATTGAGTTCCCGTGTTTTTCACTACTAATTTAGAAATTTAAAAATTTACCGTTACCAAAAAGAGTATCTCATTTTAACGTCGGTTGATTGTTTAGGTGTGCATTAATCGTGGGAACAAATATGCTAAACTGCAACACAAAAAAGAGGAGCTTGGCGTAAAATCGGCTAACGTTAAGTCGAAAAATATCACAACTTTTGGTGAAGAATTAGTAGAGAAAAAGAACAAGAGACTATTCTATGTGAAAAATTATAGAGCTTCACAACCAGTCGAAGGCAAAGCATCTCTTCAGTTTAAATAAAGTAGAAATAAAATATAATTTAAAACAATAAAAAACACGCTTTAGCAATCTCAACTAAAAAGTCAAAATAATGTTTAATTAAAAAGATAGTTTTATTGCAAAAAAGCATGGGGTTCATGTTATACATATTTCATAAGTAATAATTGATAAAAGTAGAGTTATTATAAAAATAGGAAAATAGTAAAAATCACTCCACTGTTTTTCGCAATAATTTAATTTTTTGAATTAAATATTACTTTTTAGTTGGGTTTGCTAAAGCGTGTTTTTTAGTTTTCTAAACTATATTTTATTCAGGAAACCATCCACCGGACGCCTGACTAGTTGCCCTGCCACTGATCGTCACTGTTGGCCATTGCCAGCAGCATCACCACGACCAAGTATGTGAAAATATACAGTCCATCAGAAAACTAATGTTTTTGAGGAAGTTACCAAAGACATTTGCATACGTACGAGCATGTCGGGAAGAAAATCTCTATTGATAATGAAATCGACTTTTTTATAAAAACTCTTTGCCTGGATCGGACGGCGAGGCCTTACAATTGGCGGTCAGCAGACGCAGCATAATTTCCAACCCAGCAGAATTTGAGAGGATTTACTTATCGTCGCCTGGTAGCAGTATATATATTTCGACGGTATTTTCAGAAGCAGGTATTGTTTTCGGAGAAAAACGCAATCGAGAAATTGTTTTCGTATACGATCACGTGAAGTCAGGAGGTAGCTTAAAAATGTTACATACTAAAATTAATAAGAAGTCACAAAAGTATACAAAAAGTAACAACTGAAATCTGAAGGTGTTTTATTACGCCCCAAAATTTAATTAAGTTCAATATTATGGTGCATTGATTTTTTGTTTTTTGAATGGAATTATTTTCGTGCTTTTCGTGTGTTATTAATTCAAAATTTTGTGTAACCCTTTTCAGTGATGGAAATCAATAAAATTGTGCATTCACAGACGCGCACATACACAAAAATGTGAAAAAAAATGTTACGGCTAAACTAATTCAGCACCTCCCCCTAACCAATGACCACTTTGTTTCCATTCGAAACTCAGTTAAAATTTAACGTTCTGCTGAATTCGCAAAAAAATTTTAGTGACATGAAAAGGGCTTGCGTTTCTTGCGTCGACATGATTCCACTCACAGTTTGAGGTATGTACAAGGATATTTACATAGATACACGTGGTTGTGGTGTTCGTTTGTGTTTTATCCGAAATATGTGCGTGTGTGTGCTCGCATGGTTGAGTGCGAATCCTCTAGGAAAATTCAGCTTTGCTACTTTAGGGAAAGTATTTAATACTCAATCGTTTGGCGTACTTTGCCTTCTGAGTGCGTCACTGGCTCATCACTTACTCTGATGCTTCGCTGGTTCGTTATTGCCGTCTGTCAGAGTTCAAGAATTCATTGCAAAGGACTACGCATGCCATATACATTTTGCAAAAGTGTGTGTCCCTGTGTGTTTGTAAGTCTGTTTCCACTTTCAGTTAGACAGTTAATTTCCCACTTGATATTTGCTGTTAATCTAATAAATATATTAGAAAGTATCAGCACAGTATTTCTTGTTTGTTCATTTATCTATGTCTGCAGTCTAATGAGTTTCATACAACGGCACACACAAAAAGCATAACCTTTCATGTTGCAAGAGCCATTGTGCATAACTTCAGTTCACTTCACTTCATTTCGCTTCGCTTTGGGTTGGTTGGCTTCAATTTGCTTCACTTGGCTTGGGTGCCCAATTTTACTAAACCGCTTCATGCTCGACAACAACGACGACATATTAAAATAAAGCATGACAAAAGCTGAACTGTGCTTGATCCTTTTAATATTAAAATTAATCTTATTTTCGTATAAACTTCGAGGCGTACCTCAAGGAAACATATAAGCCACATGTAATCCTTTGCACAGTTCATGATTTTACAGATCGTTTGACTTACTTTACTTCAATTTGTTCCTGCACCTCACACTCATTCTTTATCTATCTAGCTTCCTGTCTTTCGACTGCGCCAACTTTATTTATCGCTGTTGCTCATAAATTTGTTTTTGTGCACGTATCCCGCTGACTTTGTTTTTAACATCACCGTCCCTGTGTCCTTTAGTTTATTTGCTTCCCGTGTTTGTTGTTACCACTGTACTATTGCTATTTCTGTTACTTTCTCCTATCTTGTTCATTCAGTCACTCCTTACTAATTCATCGAGTATGCTATCTGTACTTTTTTATGTGTACATTTCATAAAATTTATATTTCTCCAAGCACAATTTTCGTTTTTCTCGTTTGCATTTTTTCAATTTGAATTTATTATTTTTTTTTTCCATACTTTCTTGATTCCTACAACTCTCACTACCTTGCTCGCTATCTGGCACGTTTACATTTGTATGTGCAAAGATTAAAACTAAAGTCAGAATACAATAATCAGCTACGGGTTCCATTATTTTTCCAAATTTAGTTCATTTCTTTATTCGCTTGTTCCTTTCAATTGCTATTCTCATTTCATTCGTTTGTTTGCATACCTGGGGAGTTTATGATAACAATAAGCCATGACAAGCCATAAACATCTTAACGGTACACAGTGTTATATTTCCTCAAAACGATGAAGACGAAGGCAAAGTGGTTGTAGACGATAAAAAAGCCAGAGTCTTCAGCTAAACAACGTTTTTACACATTTTATTCTGTGATGTTTTCTATTTCGGTTTGCGTATCTATCCATTTGTCCATCTTTCTATCTGTTTCCCTGTCTGTCTGTCTTTTGATTTGAGGATGAAAGACAACCGCCAACAGCACTTAAAAGTCAGTTTTAATGTTTGGCCTTCATCGTTGCCGGCGCCTGTCACTTGTTTTTATTGTTCTTGCCGATATTGCCCTCGTTCTTATGTTGTTGCAACTTGCACCCCTCTAACAAACCATCACAAAATGAAAGTTCTTTACTATTTCGAAGTAACCTTTTGACACATTTGCCGCTGTTGCTTTTTTGTTGCTACAACTTAAGTTGAGTGGTAGTTATTGCCGAAAGCCTTGAGGTTTGTTACGTTGACCAGTCAGAGGCGGGTGCTGATGAGAGCGCTTGTGGCACCGCTTGGTTGTGGCAATGAGCAGCTAATTCGTTTATTGCTGTTATTGTTGCGCTGATATTATTTAACGAACTCTATCTTACTCTATCTCTCTGTATTTTACCATCTCTTAACCGGAACGCTAATCAAAAGAATCATCACTGCAAGACTTATTGGTGTCAATATGTTGATTAGTCCTTTTTGTTACAATTTTTTGTTTTACTATATCCTTGTCATTTGTTTTAGCTTTTAGTTATTTGCCTGTGGTTGAAAATGAAAATGAAATGAAAACGATAAAGTGCATTTGGGTACATTGACGTTTTTGAAGTGAATCAATTTGAGCGGGCGATGAAAAATGGGTTGATTACAATAACGTCAAACGAAATCGACAATGGATATCAGATATAAAGAGAAGCGAGATAAGTATACCTCAACGACATCAACCGATAGGTAGATCCTTTGAACTGGTGCCAAGGAATACATTCGGCTTTGCATTGTCATTAGCCATCCGAATATGACACAGAAATTAAAAAGAAGAATCCCGGACTATCCAATGAGAAAGGTGTTATACGTCTTTGATTACTCGGCAAAAGATGTCGAAGCTGAATTGGGAAATTATGGCACATCCCCAATCTTGTACCAAGAGATAACCATTGGTTTCACTCGATTAAAAAGTGAGTAAAAACATGGTGAAACAGTTGATGCTGATGAGGCTGTCTAAAACCACTTATTTTTTGCCGGTAAAGGTCAGAAGTTCTACCAGGACGGAATAATGATACTTCTTGAGAGATTGACAAAAGTGGTCAAGCCAATCGGTCAATAATAATTTATTGTGCTTTAGTCCCTTAATGTATATAAGTATTTTTCACTAAAGCTAAGGGTGTGTAGTTTCAACTTTTTACAGAGTTTAGCTTTCAACTCATGTATGTACCAGTTATGTCACTGTTAGACTAACCGCCCTATACTGTGCACTCTATCTATAAAATTCATATTAATTGAATAGTTAGAAGCTTTTGTCATTTTTGTTATACTGGCGTACATGGAAAGCTTCACTATTACAAAAAAGCTGTTTTTCGTAATAGTCCAAAAAATACCATACCACAGCGGAGGGTATGGTATTTATTATGCTTGAAGAAACCTCACTTCGCCTTGTTTCACAGTGCAAATCAGTTTGGATTTTTTGGATTGGGCGGGAGACTGACTGTTGGCTCATAGTACCCACATGGTTGTTTCTTACGCAATTTTGATATGACCCATTTGTGTAGAAATATAAAGCCGGCAAAAATCGAAACTCAAATGGAATTTTTGAGTTTACATTATCCCTCGGCTTCAATTGGTGGCACAATATTTTTGAGAGTCAAAAGTTTCTCTCAAAAATATTGGCCAAAAACCTTGCTAAACCTCCTCACCCGGAAAAAAAAAGCTGTGTGCAATTCCTAAGTTGTTTAAGCAGATTATCACTGATCAACTACAGTTTTATATTCGCCCATTGTTGAGTATGTCTCAGCATGGTTTTGTAAAGAACCGTTCAACGGTAACCAATCTGTTGGAATTTACCTCTATTGTCAATCACAACTTTTCGGTAGGTAGCCAAACTGATGTTATCTACACCGACTTCAGTAAATCTTTCGATACTGTATCGCATGAGTTGCTCATAACCAAACTCAAAGCTTTTGGTTTCCCTTCTCCATTGATTCGATGGCTGGCATCTTACCTGGATCATCGTTCTCAAAGGGTACTTTTTAAGTCTTCAATATCTAAGTCTTTAAAGGTAACATCAGGTGTTCCCCAAGGCAGTCATTTGGGGCCTTTGCTTTTCAACATATTTATTAATGATCTACCTACCGTCATCAAACACTCTCAGATTTTAATGTACGCAGATGATGTAAAACTATGTTTCCGCCTTAATAACCCTTCTCACGGGATTTTCCTTCAGAGTGACATATACTCTTTATCTCGATGGTGTTCCAAAAACTATTTAATTCTATACTTGTAACCTAAATTTTTCGTCCTTGTTTAAATAGATATGTTATTGTCGGTATTGAATTCTAAATTTAATATTAGCTTTAGTTTAATATTGCATGCTGATTATGTTAATGGCTGATGATGTTTTTGTCTGTAGCCAAATATTTAGTACGTAGACATTAGCTTTGGTATCGCATGATCACCGAAGATATTAGCAATTAAGACCAGCTGAGCCCAGTCTATGTGACTGGGTGAATTTTGATGCCACCTGGGCCTGCCCCATGTGAGATCAGTGTGTGGTCATTACGTACCTACTAAGTCGATGTAAAAAAAAAAAAAGGCAGCACCCCACGTTGTTATCCATTTCAGCAGTGTGTTAATAATGTGCGAAAATTTTGACAATACCTGATGAGGAGGTGTTAAAAAATCGGCAATAGATTGAGTAAAGAGCTTTTCTAAATGAGCAAAATCTCCCAAAAAATCCCATAAAAATGGTTTGTCGCTTACTGCCAATCAAAATCAATCAAAATCTTTCAAAATATATCTATTCATTTGATAGATTGCACAGAATACGGCGGTTAGATGTGTCTATTAACAACATTGTGCAATTTAGTAAAGAAAAACAAGGGAGAAGAAAACCTTGAATTTTAAACGTAACTTAAAACTAAATTAATGGAACAAGAGTTGTTATGAGTTAATATATATGTAGGTGAACATCAAGTACACCTGCCGTCTTCTGAATAAAGTTCTAGTAATAGTTCTTCTCTAATAGGGTAAGTTAAGCATTAGTTTTAATGGTCCATTTTGCATACTTGAAGTGGGTTATATTTGTAGATTAGTGGCCCAGGCAAACGTTATTTTGTCCTCTCTTGTATGTGGTGCGTTCAAAGATTATAACAATATACACATTGTTATTTTATGCTCTTTGGGTCACACAAAGAAGGAAAGTGTAAACAAAGAGTATACATTCCTAATTTTAATAATGTATACTCTTTGATATTAAACAGTGAACGAAAAAATATGTGCGTAATTTTATCTATCTCTTGCCTCAATCACAGTAAATAACATACATAACCATATACTTATGAGCGAACTAAACAGAGATTATACGTCTGTACGTTTTGCAAGCAACTCACAAATACAAACACACTGCGATTGCGACGTCTTACAATCCTAAAAGTGGTTTAATTGATCAAACCGCAAATCCGAAATTTATTGCTTTGATCTTTCGCGTAATCTATACGCCTGTATAAAATATATATATAGGATGCTGCCATGTCGAGAAGTGGTAAAAAATTCGAGTCGCGACGTCCCGAGTTTTTGCTCTAATATAGTAACGGCCTATAAGTCCATCTATTAGATCTACGCCGCCCATATTAGCTTTGTATTTGCGAATAATTTGTGGGCAATTAACTTGTATGTGTCGCTTAGATTTCCTGTCGTAACGGGCAGCCTTTGCTATTCCTTCATTCGAATTTGTCCTTGCAAATGGCTTGAATGTGAAGACACACATATAAGTGGATTGGCCTTGCTATCTTTCCACAACATGTTACTCATTTCGACTCCTTATGAGGGTCCTACATACTCAATGGAAAAAGCCCTTGGCCTGATTCGATCCTTTATTAATAAATTTACATATATATTTAATTGCCTGAACAGAGTGGAAGTATTCAACGTTAATGTGGGCGTTAAATCTTCGACACAATATTGGATAATTTGGGACAATCCACCTAATATCTATAACAATACTTCTTCCTTTAAAAATCAAGGTAGCATTGTGACCTTCATTTTCAGCGTTATGGCGACTATATACTGAATATCCATCCTCTCCGGGCTAAGCCTCATTGACAAAATGCCGAGGGTATTTTCCTTCTTTCATGCATGGCGGAGATAGATTTTGATCACCACAGGGTACATGTATCATATTTTTGGTCACTATATGAAATAATACGGGATCTCCATTTTTATCCGGTAATTCAGCAGGAATTATACTGTCAATTTCATCAGGTTGTATTTTTCTTTTCAGCCAAAACAACATATGACAGTGTGTTAAGCCTTTAAGAATAACTTGATCATTTTCTTCATTTTTAAATGGAAATGAAATTTTATCTTGAAGATCAGTGGACCGCTGACCAGGTAATAACTCTTCTTTGATCTCTGGCCATTCCGGATTACAAGTAAAAGTTACAAATCAATCGGGTCTTTGGTAATTACGGACGTACGTCATAGCACCATACGTTTTTTCATGCATATAACGCGGTGATCGCGTAAAACTTGAAGGCAAGATTTGTTCAATATTCGCAGGGTTTATATTAGCATCCTGATTTAAAGCATCTATTAAATGTATATATATAGTCGTCAGATCTTAATTTTTGTTGATATTGACGTATGTAATTTAGTATTTTGGATATCATTTTAGCTATCATGTCAACACAGTATTGACCTAACAAATCAATATAATAGTGTAAAGGATTAAAACAATCGGCTCTGATCATTATTCTGTATGCATAAAACTGCATACATGAAATCGTTTTATTATTCTCTCTGAATTTTGTTGAGGGATTTGGTAAATAGTAATTATATTCGCCTCGCACAAATATTAAAGGGTATTGCAAAGGATCGTATGCGCGGTGTAATTCCGAAACTCGACACCTAAAGGTCCATTTTTAGAATGAATGACTGTATCCCTAGGTCCTTCGTCTTCGTAGACTAATAAAACAGCGACTTCATTTGTTGAAGGTGAATTTTATACCATCAAAATCAAGGTTGGATTGGTCTGCATGAATTATTAATTTTCAGTTGTCCGTTGAGAAGTTATTTTCTAAATTGATTTTGAAACTTCGAATGTACATAGTGTGGCTGCTTAATACAGATCTCGGTAGCCTAGAGGTTAGTGCGTTAGACTACCAGCCAAGGTCGTCGGTTCGACTCCAACTCCAGACATGGTCCTTGCACTATTTCCAATCTTTCCTTTCCCATTTTTCCTTAACATTTCCCCCTTCTAATTGATTAATTAACGATTTAAATTATTAATGAAAATTAATTAAATTAATATTTAGTTATTAAAGAAAAACACCACATGCCAATGGTGCCAATGGCACCGCAACTCGACATATGGCCCATCGAAAAACATTTGGTCATGTTGTAGAATCAGGGTGACCATTATAATTATAGAAAGGAGAGGTCTTTTGTCCACCAACCCACAGATGGCGCCACATTGCCTATACACATACACGGCAGCAACAGGCCAATCACCTGCTCTGCCCCAAAAACCATCTATCATGGTACTTTGGCAGTCTCGAATAATGAAACCACCACAATCTCGATTGAAGAGACCTGTGGGAGGCCGTATGCTCCCTGGTGGAGTAATGAAGAAATAATAATACAAAAAAAATGCAGACTGCCATTCATTGATTAATTATATTTTTAAGTTGGGAGCTATATTAGATCGTAAATATAATTGATCAGCATTTGATATAAAATAAATCTGTAGAAACTGTGGACTTTGACCTGACTGTGGAAGGAGACTACTAATCACATGGTATACCCTTCTACCTTAAATGTAGACATACAATTTCCTTCATTAGCACCAAACGACGTCATTTGGAACAGTTTGTTATAACTGCGTATGTTATTTAAAAAAATGCGTAGATAATGGATGAGTGCCTAGCAATACATATTTTATTGATTGTGGTGATTCCACTTTGCTTCAGCACAACACATACCGTTCGCTTTATCAATCCCTTTTTTAGCAAAGCATTTAGGTCAAATTTTATTCTTTGCTAAATTTTTACTGTGTTTTACTCAGCATAATATATATTTGGGTTATAATTAAAGGCCGATCGATTACCGTGAGGAATTTTTCGAATACGCGCCTTGGTCGTAGATAGACGTAGTCTTTCTATGTTTAGGCGATGCGAGCGTTCGGTGTTAGATTCCCTGGCACGGGCCTGTGATGTTCTTACATTTTGTCTAGCGAGCCGCTGCGAGCGTTCTGTACTGAACTTCCCAGCACGCATTTGTGAGATGTACTCTCTATGACTCGCAAGGCGCTACGTAGTTTCAGAAGTAGACTCTTCCACTCGATGTATTTCAACTGCTCTTGCATGAGATGATTGACGTGAAAGCTGTGATTTTCTTTTGTGCATGGCGTTGTGATTATAGAATTACTCTCAAGTTGATAACAACAAAATATAAATACTAAGCATAAAAAATCAATACACCTAGTAATAAGAATAATAAGACAAATAATAATGAGAATAACAATAATAATACTAAAAGAGTATAATAATACTTTACAAAGGGCATTAAATATATACAATGGACGGAAAGACCAAACAGAAACTGACTATATTCGCACGCACTATTAAAAATCGTATTAAAATTAAATTCCAAACACAATAAGTTCAATCTTTTTTAAATTTTTATTTAAATAGTTCGATTTGTTTAACTATAATCGCACACACTATTTAAATTCTTATTAAAATTCACTTCTTCTGAACTCAATAAGTATTCATAAAAAATGATCACTATTGTAATTCGCGCCAAAACCGATTCAAGTGGGTAGTGTCAATTACAATAACAAAAATCATTTCCCTTTTCGCTATCATTGCCACCAAAAAAAAAATGAATGACGGCAAAACAACAAAAAGAAACGTGATACCAGAGAATATTTATTCATATGCACTCATATGAATGTTTACTCCAGAGAGAAACTTGTCGGCTGAATCACACTCGTAAAACTTCGAGACTAAACATTATGAAGGACTTGATTCATGCCTTATTGGTTTCTTCGGACAGTTTTATAACATCTAAGTCAAAACGTGCTCTAAGAACATCAAAATAGATAATAGGGCCAAACAACTTCTGAATGAGTTACCTGAGTTACCTTTTCTTTTAATAAAATTATTATTATTTTCGCCCAAAAATTAAAAAAAAAATGTTTTCTTAAAATTTTATTTTATTTAGTTAAAAAACAAAATTTTTTATAACAAAATAATGTTATTAAAAATTAAAAGAGAAAAAAACCAAAAATCGATTATTTTATTTACAATATATTAAGGTTTAATTCTTTTTTTTTCTAAGGTATTGGTAAAGCGCCACCAAATCGACATTTCTCCTACTGTACGGCGCTTACGTCGATTTATGCCAACTGAATGTATACATACATACATGTAATGTTAAAATAGGGCAGGCATATCGATGAATACAAAGAAAAAAGATCATTTGGCATGGGATGTCAAGTTAGGCAAACAAAACATATGTAGCGCGCTCCCGATCTTTTTGCAAATAACTCACAAACTGCGCTCTCACTGTATTCATAAGAACGCACTTGCTGCTGTAGTAAATATCTACTCACGTTCTTTTTGTAAACAACTCACAAATACCAACACAAAAATTAAGGAGAAATGAAGAAACATAGCACGAAACTTTTTGCGCTTGGTATTGGAGGGCATATATATTTAGCCTTGTTGTAAATATATTTTTAAGGTCGGATAAGTATTTTTGAAGATTAGTCCAAACATCCAAACAAACACTTCCTCTTTATAATATTAGTATAGATTTCGTGCGGTGAATTCGGCAACGCAAAGGTTTGAACAATTCGGCTTATCACAACAAATTCGAAATAAAAACATTCCGTTTTTACTTAGCATATGTGTTAACTTTCGCAAAACATATGTAAATATTATTGGACAGTTATTTAACATATCTCAACTCCTAATAACTACCATTCTATCACTCTCTTAGTAATTGTAATTTGATAATTACTAATTTGAATTCTTATTTAAGGCTTTGTAGTATTGGGTATGCTATAGTATTTTTTAGTTACATTCTACCTTTTGTAAAAAGTTAAGTCTTAGCAGTAGAATAATTTGTTGAATGTTGAGATGTAAAATGATATGATATTATGATATTATATCTGTATCCATTTTGTAGGTAATACAGACAAACGACTCGTCAGACTACTCGGCGGTGGTTAAGATGCTTAAAGATAACCATAATAAATACTACACCTTTAAGCCCAAAGAGGAGAGGAGATTCAAGACTGTATTAAGGAATATGCACTACGCTACTGACCTTGACGAACTAAAGAATGAACTAACGGAAATAGGCCACGACGTTATTATTATCCATAACGTACAACAAAAATTGACAAAGAAACCCCTGCCGCTATTTTTCATCGAACTAAAAGCCAACGCGAATAATACAGAAATATACAACATCACCACCCTTCCCCTCAAACTAATAAGTGCTGATCAAATTAAATGCGCTCTTTGTGGCCGCTCTCACACAGCCAACTATATGGGATGCGAAGTATACAAACACATAAAAATTAAAAGATTTCCCTCACTAAGGGAGAAAGACGCTAAAAAGATGACCGTCAGGCAGAAGAACAACCATCAAACAAAGTTAAAATTTGATTAACGTACGCCCAAACAGCAGCCATTAACCATAGAAACCCCACAAATCAAGCACAACCTCAACAAAAAGATGTGAAGCAAAAAAAAATGAACCCAATAAAAACGAGACCAATAAAAACGCAGAAAATAAGATTGCATTTTCAAACGATCTGGCGGAAATAAAACACATAATAAAACAACTAGCGTAGCAAATGAGTAAAATGATGAACATCATGACAGTACTATTGACGAAACTCGACAACAAAAATGGACGATAAACTACAAATAATTGTATGAAAAGCCAATGGAATCAATAACTATAAACTCGAATTCAAGACATCCTTAGACAATAACCAAATTGACATCGCCCTGATATCTGAAACGCACCTAACACTTAAACATAGCTTTCAGATAAATGGCTACGTTACTTATACTACAAATCACCCTGATGGAACGAGCCACGGAGGCACAGCGGTCATTATTAAAAACACACTCAAACATATAGAATTCGAAAATTATCATTTAGAGAACATACAATCAACTTATATACAAATCACGGATTCTTTGGGATCTCTAACTATAGCAGCTGCCTACACTGTACCTAAACACAAGATCACATTGACACAATATAATGACTTCCTGCAAACACTTGGACCACGCTATATTGTCGGTGGAGACTTTAACGCAAAAAACACGGCTTGGGGCTCTAGAATGTCAAACAAAAAAGGTAAGGACCTACTGTGGGCTATATACAGAGTAAAGGCAACACACTTAAGTACCGGCGAACCAACCTTTTGGCCTACTGACAAAAAAAAATACCTCATCGACTTCTATATAATTAAAAATATGGATATAGGAAAGCTCTCAATAAAATCAAGACTATATTAATCTTCAGACTATACTCCGATCCAACTTGACTACCAAAACAGCGTATTAACTGAACGTAAAATCAAAAAGATATACAATCATCCCACTGACTGGGAAACTTACAGAGATTATATTAAGCGATCGCTGCCGCTAAATATTTCAATTACAACTAATAGCGATATAGAATCAGCAGTGATCCTCTGAATGATGTAATAGAGAAAGCTGCACTACAGTCGACTCCTACACATACGACCACAGAACGCAATGATTTCACTGAAAGAATGTCCTGTGGAGGCACTAGACTACATACGAAATCTATTTAACGTGGTATTAAGCTTAAGACATTTCCCCAGTGCATGGAAAGTTGCCGAGAAAATAGGTATTCCTAGACCTGGGAAAGACTATAAAAAAGCTTCCTCCTACAGACCCATAAGCTTGCTACCCGTGCTGTCAAAAATTTTAAAAACTTCTACGTGAAAGACTTCTTGTTCTTCTAAGACGTAATCAAATAATACCAGACCACCAATTTGGTTTCCGACGTAATCATTCTACGATTCAACAAATTCACCGCGTAACCCACAAAGTACTTAACGATATAGATGACAACAAATTTTGTATTGGACGAGAAAGCCTTTGATAAAGTTTGGCACAAAGGCCCAATACATAAGATCCACTCGATTTTCCCAACCAATGTGACTCAAGTTCTGTCAAGCTATACTATTATGTTAAGTATAAAAACGAATATTATACACTACGCCCGGTAAGCACAGGACTTCCCCAAGGAAGCGTTCTTGAGCCACTCCTTTACACTATTTTCACAGCAGACCTACCTCAACCAACACAGGACTCTACAATGATAACTACATTTGCAGACGACACCATTCTTCTATCCGCCCATAAAAGCATAAATACAGCAACATCCACTCTACAAAAAAACTTAAATAAAACCCTAGAGTGTTTTCGGAAATGGAGAATAAAAATTAACAACAGCAAAACAGTCCAAGTAATTTTTACTACCAAAACAAAATATAGACCAGTTCACCTAATAATTGACGGAAGAGATATAACAATCGGAAACGTAGCTAAGTACCTCGGAATCTACCTTGACAGGATACTGACATGGAAATACCATATTTTTAAAATACGGAACCGAATGAAACTTAAAATAAATAAATTGCACTGGTTGTTAAACAGAAAATCGAAAGTCTCACTGAACAACAAACTATTAATATATAAAACAATCATCAAACTTATATGGACGTACGTACGTACGGAGGGCAAATATGGGGGTCTGCGAAAAGAACAAATCTACAATTAATACAAAGACAACAATCTAAAATTCTACGTAAAATTACTACTCAATAATTATCACAACAAACATTATTCTAAAGCTACCTTTATTTTATCTCCGCTTATATGGAGTAGCCGTATAAGCGTTACTGCACCCCTCTATTGTGTTGACAGGTACATTTCAAGGGGAAATAAAAAAAAATAAAAAAATTTTGTAGGTATACATTAGTTTTGGTATTCGCAAGCGGATTAAAAAAATTTAGGAAAACCCCAGCTGAGCCCAGTCTACTTTGTAGATGGGGAAATTTTGATACCACTTGGCACCGCTCAATGTGAGATCAGTGTGTGGTCACTGTGGACCAGCGAAGTCTGCTAGTAGTAAGTCTAGCAAAAGTGGTAAAAGTCTAAAAACCACCTACGCATAGTTTTTTCAGTGCGTTAGTGAAGCTTAGCAACTCCTGAAAACGGTTCCTTCTGGTGAAGTATTGTTGTCATTGTTCGAACAGAAAGTGCATAGAACTTGCAAGTATATAAGTGCCATTTCGTGTACGGGAACACTCATTCTTTCAGTTATTTTTACCATGCTTCGATCTGTTATTTTGGAAATTTGGAGAACATTATTAAACGTTGTATATGTGCAAATACGTCAACGGATAATAATGCCAAGTTGTTTAAACTGATAGCTGAGGTTTATTTTTTAACAATTGAAAATTCAAAGGACTGGTTGTCTGCAAATACTATTGCTACATTGCCTAATGTAGACTTAAATAGTGGAAACAATTCAAAACGCATTCGAATTGCCGAACAATATCCTCTAGGAATTGGACTATCACGAAATCGGTAGCCCACTCCCCGAAAACCTTGTTCTTCTCACTACGTCTCTCGAGACGCGTATTGGCTTATAGCTTCAAAAACGGGGAAGTGTTGGACAGCAGTACTCAACATTTTGACAAGGCACTCCGGATGATTCGCATTTGGTCGTGGCCTTGCTGCATTCGGGATCCGGTGTGCCGGAGCTAAAACTGCCCATCTTTTGCCGCCACACTGGGTGGACAGATTTTTACTGAATGTTCACAACTCTCATCGAGAAAGACACCGAGCTGAGCAAAATAGAAAAATGTCAACATCTGTGTTCCTGCCTGAAGAGTGTAGCGTTCGACACAATTCATTCGCTGGAGATTACCGGGTCTAACTATAATATGTCTTTGGACTTGCTCAAATACAGGTTTAATAATCGAAGATTGACGTTTTAGGCACATGTCAGAGAGATGTTTGGCTCTAGAGGAGTTGAGGCTGGATCAGTGGAGTCATTACCGTAGTTCTCCGAATCGTTACATGGCCACATGCGGGCGCTGGGGACTATTGGATGGAAGAGGAGATTGCCGATTATCTCATCGTGTACAACATAGTGCAAAGGATAGTTAGCGGTCAAAGCGGGAGGATAGTTCGCCACCAAACGAAGTCCCAACTTATGCCGGTCTTCCTGAGTTTCTGCAAGGACAACGCCAAAGATTGGAAAATGTACAGAATGCTATGGTAATGCAAGGTCCAGGCTGCTAGGTGAGCAAACCTTAGAATAAATTGTTGAGTCAGAATTCTTATTTTGCCACTACTCCTGCGTCCCATTCCTAGTGCATAATTTGTGGAGAGTCAACATATTTGATCTACAAATGTGCGCGTTTTTTGAATTTATCAATTTAGAGAAGACTTAGAGAAGCGAAAAACAGTGACTTCTACCTCAATGGCTTGAAAAAAGGCCACTCACTCCGACCATGCACATCGGGAAAGTGCCGAAACTGCGAGATGAGGCATCATACTTTGCTTCACCCACCCCACAACCAATCGCTTCCCTTGGAGCATCACTCAACTGATACTACACCCTCACCTAACATGACTAGTCATGCCAGCTCCACCAAAAGAAATCTCTCTGATATAGTGCTACTCGCCACAGCAATCGTCTTTGTAAAACATGGTTCTCGTTCTCTAGTTCCCTGCAGAGAAATGCTTGATTCAGGTTCCCAACTAAATTTCGTCACGTCTCCTTTTGCCGACCAGCTTCAGCTTAAGAAAACCAAGTCTGCCGAGACCGTGTCCGGCATTGGCGAAACCAGCATATCGACATCTGGTTTTTCAGTTTAAATTGCCTTGTAATCTGAAGTTAGTAATTATGAAGCAAATTTTCAGAATTTGACTAGCCGACTATCATGATGATTACCAACCTACCTTCTCAATTAACACCGTAAGCTGGAATATTCCTTCAAACATTCGTCTGGATGATCCCTTCTTTTACAAGTCTCAACCGATTGATCTGCTGATTGGCGCTGAACTCTTTTTCGATTTACTGTGTGTAGGTCAAATTCGGCTAAATTCAAAGCAGCCGGTACTGCAGACAACGCCTCTGAGCTGGGTTTTGTCAGGAATAGCGGGTTAGGTCCCAAAGTCGGCCCTGACATCATCAACTAGTACAAATTGTGAGACTGCGAATGGTGATACGCCAATTGATGCGCTAGTTCGACGTGAATGATAGTTGCGTGTGAATGATACTTGCGAACAAGTTGAACAAAACACCCAAGAAGAGGTAGTCTAAAAAGCACATCAGGGTAAACCATGTGCGAATGGTGTACTTATGACAGGTCCCACAATTCAATAGCCACTGTTTCACGTTTTAATGCGCTTTCGATCGATCGCAGTAGCATTGACCGGCGATATCTGCAAAATGTATCGGTGTGTGAGGGTATCGCCACTGGCGATTTCCATGTCGACGACCTCATCACCGAAGGTAACTCAGTCAAGGCAGTGATCGATATTAAACGAAGACTACTCTTGGTAAAGGTAACTTCAAATTGCGCAAGTGGTGTACAAGCAGTGAGCAGGTGCTATGCGCAATGGCAGTACAAGATCGAGAATAGTATACCACATTTGATGACGGTAGTGACATTGACACTCGGGCTTATTTGGCATCCGCAGAGCGACGAATTTCGCTTCTTGTTCAGGTCGCAACAGTGGAACTGCAAGGGTTCGTTGCTTTCCACTGTTGCTCGGCTCTATGATAGTATGGGTTTGATTGGACCAATAATTCATTCATGCATTCATTACTGGTCAGGACAACCCGATTAACTGGTCTCGGCCTCACGTAAAATGTCCCTCCACATATTCCTGTCTTGCTCTAATTTTCTCCTGTTCAGAATTTCCAAGTTTCACGAAGAACATATCCAAACCAGCGGATACTTGCACGTTAATCCGTTTGACTACGTCAATGTCATCGTATTGTTAATACACCTCGTTATTCCGTCGAATACGGTAGTCATTGCCAATACGAATGGGGCCAAATATTCTTCGAAGGATCTTTCTCTGGAATATCCCCAGTGCTGCTTCATCGATTTGAGACAAAGTCCACGATTCTGCACAATACAATAGAACTGGCAGGATGAGTGTCTTATACATGGTTATCTTTGTCTGACGAGAGAGGTCCCTACTACTCAGTTGCCTATTGAGCGCAACGTAGCATCTATTAGCAAGAGTGATTTTTCTTTTTATTTCCATGCTGGTATTGTTTTTTCATGGTGACTATAGAGCCAAGATATATGAAGTCCTGGACTAAATCGAAATTATAGATACCTGCCGTCAGCTGAAAGTCAAGACGAAGCGACTCTCTACTAGAGCATAATCTGAATTTCATTTGCATTCATTCACTCCTAAACCTACTTTTACCGACTTTCTTTCAATTGCATTGAAGGCTGCAGTTACATCACGTTTGGTACGGCCAATTACATTAATGCCATCAGCGTACGCAAGGAGCTGGACACTTTTATTTGTTAGTATATTCCCGACAGACGTACTTTTGCTCTCCTTAATACACTATCCATGATGAAGTTGAAGAGGTCACATGACCTTGTCTGAGGGCCCGTATGGTTTCGAAGTATGTTGAGATGTTCGTTCCTATATTGACCAAGCATCTATTATCAGTCAACGTCATTCTGCAGAGACGGACCAATTTAGCAGGGATTCCAAGTTCAGACATGACTTTATACAGGCAATCTCATTTGGGGCTGTCAAATGCTGCCTTATTATTAATAAAGAGATGGTGTGTGTCGACTTGATTTTCATAGATTTTTTCAAGAATTTGACGTAGTGTGAATATCTGGTCAATTGTTTATTTTCTAGGTTTGAAGCCGCATTGATAGGGGCCAATTAGCGCGTCCGCAAATGGCTTGAGCTTTTCACAAACTACGCTTGACTTTATACGCAATGGGAAGAAGCCTAATTCCACGATAGTTGGTGCGAATGGTCGCGTCAACCTGCTCCAGTACAGGGCATAGTAAGCTGAGTATTCAATCGTCAGGCAAGTTTTCAGCTATACATATTTTGCAGATGAGCTTGTGCATGTTATTAACAAGCTTATTGGCAACGGTTTTATACAAATCAGCAGGAAGCCCAACCGAACTCACCGCCTCATTGTTCTGTAGACGCTTGATAGCGAGTTTAACTTCACCATAGCTGGGAGGTGGTATTTCAATTTCATCCTCCACGATTGCAGCTGCTTCTACTCTGGTGGTATTGTCGGTATCAGCAACTGCAAGCAACTGTGAAAAGTCGTCTCTTCATAGACCCACTACACTTTGCACATTTGTGAGATGATTCCCATTATCATCACGACAGGCCAGAGATGTCGAGGGCTTAAAACCTTGAGTCAGATCCTTGACTCGTTGATAGAATTTTCGGGCTTCGTTTTTGGTCCGATGATTCTCGGCCGCTTCTCGTTCACACCTTTCCTGCTCTTGCTTTTTTCGTTTGAAAGTTAGTTTTTCTTCTATCCGCTTCGACTTGTAATATTCATGCATGGCTCGCGTAGCAGTCAACTGGAGCGTTCTTCTATAGGCTGCGTCCTTCACACTACACTCGTCGTCATACCATTGGTTTCGATGTAGCGGGTGCTGAAACCCAATGGTTTCTTCCACAGAGACGCGCATGGAGTGTGATATGTGCGCCCACATATCACTAATGTCATGGATAACAAAGGATTGATTGAGGAGATCTGGGAGTCGAACGGAAAAGGCCCTCGCTGTTTCTTGTGATTGCAGCTTATTGGTGTCAAGCTCCCGTTGCATACTTGCTCGGGTTTCTCTGAAGGTACATAGACAGGTTCTTTCCTTGGCTGCAATAAGGTAGTGCTCCGAGTCGATGTTGGGACCACGAAACTCCGTACCTTAAATATGTTGGATGCATGCCTTCCATCAATCACGATGTGATCAGTCTGGTTCCGAGTGGATTAATCAGGAGACAGCCATTTTGCCTTATGAATATCATGATGTTTGAATCTTGTACTACCAATCACCATGTTGTAAGCTGCTGCGAGGTCTATTAGCCTGAAGCCTTTGCCTGAGGTTGTTGAATGGAGGCTGTGCCGTCCAATAGTAGGAACAAAAGCGCCTTCTTGACCGACTTTGGCATTGAAACCTTCAAGTACAATCTTAATGTCATGGGTCGGACAGTATTCATAGGCGCGCTCCAGCTCCGTGTAGAAGGCATCTTTGATCGCATCGTCCTTTTCTTAAAGGGGAGACGTTCCAGGTACATATTCTTAAATCTTTAGCCTTATTTTGTTTGCCATGGTCGTCAACGTTAAGGGGGGTTTCAGTATCCGAGACTATATTATGTGTATTCATTATATACGTTTTTTCGCCTTCTCATTTTAGCTGGATCCTAAGATGGCTGTCTTGGCTCCAGTGCCCAAGATCTCCACGAGGAGGCGGTGAGCTGCTTGAAGTGTACTTGAAAGGATTGCTCTGGCCTTTGCCAAGTTAAAGCCTATCAGACACTTTACTTTGTAGTTGCACCCCTATCCCGGACCAATAATCGCCAAGGCTAAAGTTTTCATGCATCCTCTGTCGTAATTGGGACGAGAGTATACGTCTCCGTTTAAATTCGTTATGGTCGAAATTATGGAACGATTTCAGGACGATATCATACATTTCATTTCCTCGCTGCGCCATTCTGCCAGACCCAACGGTACAAATCCATGGATTCTGTGATGCTACTCCCCATTCATACGGCGCTTGCATTTATTAGCGGTCTTGTAGAAATAGAGAGGTGCACGTTCAGCTTCTTTATTCAAAGTCTCATGTCGCCCCACTCAAAACGATTGCGATCCCAAGGCTAGAGCTTTAAGCGGCCAAATTGCTCGCTGAGTTATTATCCGAGATGGCTAGAGATAGAGCCAGCTATCTGGCTTCTACGTGGATGATCTCATATCTAGAGGAAGCACAATTGATGAAGACGTTGGGATTCGTCCTCAAGTAAAGCATTCGTCCTCAAGGCAAGGCGCTACTGATGGTGAAGCTGTCGCTGATCTCGAAGAGATCATGCAATTTCAAGACGGAACTAAGTTGGTGAAGGCTCTTGGTTTGGCATGGGATCCTGACGCAAATTTTTTCCTGTTCAGCTTTGCACCACTCTATACCGAAAGACCACTAACACAGCGAGTGGTTCTGTCGGTATTAACGCGTATCTACGATCTATTGGGGCCGATTGCTCCTGTTACCACTAAAGCCAAAACATTCATGCAGGCCTTGTTAAGGGAGAATCTTGATTGGAAAAAAAATCTGTTGCAATCGTTTCACACATCATGGCTCGACTTAGCTAATCAGCTTGCAGTTGTGAGCAACTTTAAATTACCTCATTACATCTAGATTCGCAGTCCTGAACTTCATGCATTCTGCAATAGTAACCTGACATCCTTGCATCTACGTTCTTTCGTAGGTCGCGGGGCACGTGCAGTCGCAGTTTCTGTGCGCAAAGAAGCGAGTCGCGCTATTGAAGTCTTTGACCATTCCGAGGCTAGAGCTGTCAGCTGCGCAATTATTATCGGAGATCGTGTCTTCACCGTAAAGCTTTCGCGTTTTCGTCTCAAACCCGGTTTTGAACTTTCAGGCGCTCACTCAATACATGGTATGGCGGCACGTTCCCACATCGCTTAACCCAGCGGACATTTTGTCACGTGGATGCACGCCTCAGGAATTTCATGATTATAGATTGTGGCACCATAGCCCTAATAGGTGCTGATTCCAAATGGCCGAAAAACGGAGCATCTGTCAAGGAGCTGCCCGAATTAAGGCTACAGGTGTTGGCCGCATCAGTTAACCGATACATTCCAAATGGCCGAAAGAAACAGCATCTGTCAAGGAGTTGCCCGAATTAAGGCTACCGGTATTGGCCGCATAAGTGAACCGATACATATTTGCATTTGATTGCAAATTTCAAAACTCGTTTGATAAATTACAATATATGTTTTCTTATATCTACAGATCCGCTCAGCTTAAGAACAAGCAGCTGCCCTGTCTGAGACAACCACATACTGTAGCTGACATCATGATAGGCAAATGTGCTAATCAGGAGCATGCAGCAAGTGTACTTCACCCATGAGTTTAAGCAGCTCAATGCAGGCGAACCCATAATATAATCCAGCAGGCTGCTGTCACTCAACCCATTTGTCGACTTTTATGGGTTAGTGCGCGTTGGATGGTGTCTCCAAAATTCGATGTTGGGTTTTGATGCCAAGCATCCCTTCATTCTGCCTAAGCATCATCCAGTTACTGCAGTCATAATTGTATATTATCACCGAAAGTGCCGGCAC
The DNA here is from genome assembly GCA_035041755.1 of Cacoxenus indagator. Lineage (NCBI taxonomy): Eukaryota > Metazoa > Arthropoda > Insecta > Diptera > Drosophilidae > Cacoxenus > Cacoxenus indagator. Next base: position 181,679 of record JAWNKX010000411.1, read on the forward strand.
GCTGGGCCTCAGAGCATGCTATCCTCCCAACGGCAAAGGTTTTGGCCTTTGGGCGGGCGAAAGTTGCTTGCAAGCGTCATCAACAGATGCCTAAGCTGTTTTCGGATTCGACCGAAGATCGTGAAGCAAACAATGGGAAATCCTCCACTGAGCGTGTGAATTTCACTCATGCGTTCGCCACAACTGAAATCGACTTGTGCGACCAATCCTTTTGGCAAAAGTGGAGCAACAGCTGCATTTGCTTCAGGAGCGTGGTAAATGGTAAATTTCTGGCCCGAATCTGCAGCCAGGCTCCATGCTCTTGCTAAAGAATATCAATCTACCGTCCTTTAAGTGGCATCTCGGCCGCGTCGAGGACATCGTTAATGGCCAAGACGGCGTTTCAATAGTTGCAAATATCAAAATGAGGGCTGGGTCAGTCAAGCGCGCTGTAAGCAAATCGCTTGTTTGTCTGTAAACGTCATTTCTGTTTAAAGCCATAGAATTACAACAGGGGAGAATGTTGGTGGCAGTTTTCTGGTTAACTAAGCTTAAGAAAAATATCATAAAAGCAAAGAGTTTGTGTCCTTGAATCGAGCTTGATTATCTCTCCTTTCTATCCTTTTGTTTCTATCCTATCTTTTGCATCACTTTTGGTTTATTACGCGGCAATATAGATGTCATAAAATATTTCATTCTTCCTTCTATTGCCAACCGCCGACGCTTTTCCACGCACATATTATAAACCGTGTTCGTCTTAAACTAAATTCCCGAATGCATATTAAATAAATTGTAAGTTAAGTTGAACCTTCAGCCCTTTGATTGACGACTTTAAAAACAGGTAGCACAAACCAGTGCTTCCTCTAAATAAATGTATTGTTATCGTCTGATCGGCTTTAATGTGGCGAAGTCCAGCCCTATCCATTCAGACAAGTCCCAAGCATCTCAGCGCCTACTCCTGGCGACCCCGCGAAAGAGGTCTGCATCAATCAGTGCGCTTGCTAAGGTGAGAAGGTGGAATGCCTCTTTGGGCGAGAAATCCAGAACGCGTCTGTTCCCGAACCGGGCGGCTTCCTGGTTAGCGTCTGCTCCACATTGGACGGCTATTAATGATATAGTTTTCCTTATCGGCAGAGAGAAAAGAAGATGATCGGTAATGACTAAGGTATACCAATGCTTTTGTAACCAGATTGAACCCCTGGCGAAATGGCTGTTAGGCTAAGACTGCCAGCACCCATGGAGTCTTGTATCAACCTTCGCATGGACCTCACTGCTTGCATAGGCACCCATGGAAACATTTCTGACAACTGTACGTATGAGAGGAGATAGCGGCTTAAAGTTGGGACCCATTTACTATGAGTATCAAACAACAACAACAAAAGAAAGAAAAGAGCGGATTGTTCCGGAGAAGTAATTTGACGATGCGGTCGTCAAATCAAAGAGCGACAAAAACAGTGGAGGCGAGCCTGATCCAGATAACTCAGGAAACGCCGAAAACTACACAAGCTGTTGAAAGGGAAAAGGACGTAAATGTGAAAACCATGAGCGTACAACAAAGAGAAATGCACACCCGCGGTTCCTCAAAGCAAGAGTTGATTCTGGAAATGCGGAACCCGGAAGCAGAAAATCTAGAGGAGTGCAAAGTGGTACTATGAAGGAATGCCATACGGACGCAGCGAAATATAAGCATAGATATTAAAGACGTCGTGTCTGAACTGAGTGAACTCTTTGCTGTCATCGTAAGCTACAGGAAGAGCTGGATGAACGCCGAAGTAGAAAGTGCGAAGATGGCGAAAAAGCAAAGCCAGGAAAACAGGACCAAGACGGAACTGAAACTCCAGCCCCGGCCACCCAGAAAAGATTCGCTACAAGTCATGCGATACAAGGTTCGAGCAAAAAAGTGAGAAACAAGGAACCTAATGATGGATTCGAGACTGTGAATCACAAAAAAGGAAAGTCGAAACATGACAAAACAAAATAAAGTAAAACACAGCTGATAGGTGATACTGGTATAAAGGTAGATAAACCTAAGTCAAGGACGCGAAATTTAGGAACCAATAACCTCTGCTTATTACTTCCGTTACTTTGTCTGTGCCAAAATGGCCCCTTTTGTCATGATATTTGTAGAGAACATTCCCTTCCATAGACTCTGTCACATAAAACACTGAGTTATCCTTGACCTTTTTGTACACAACGCCATTTCTTTTATTTTGCATATTTTATCGTCTTTACTTTAGCAGATTACTAAATTGTCTTCGAATGTGTTTGCTTCTATTACTAAGATGGTGTTACATCTACTCAAAGCGTCTACATATTGTATTCTTTTACCAGACCTTTGTTCAAGTTTATACTAATAGTTTTGTAATTCTAAAACCCACCTGGCTATTCGTAGGTTAAGTTCTTTCTTATTCAGGGTAAAAGTCAGTGAATTACAGTCTGTAACTATTTTGAACACTATGCCTTGTAAACTCAAAATCGTTTTAAAGCGTAAATTATAGCCAGTGTTTCTAATTCGAAGCTATGGTATCGGGATTCGATGTCAGTTGTTCTTTTGGAATAATAGAATATTTGTTGAAGTATGCCGTCGCTTTTCTTTTGTAAAAGTACAGAACCAAAGCCTATTGAAGTGGCGTCGCAATGCAATTCGGTTTGGTCTCTTGTGTCAAAGATTGCTAATATGGGTGACAGTAATAGTTTTTCTTTCAAAACATTAAAAGTTTTCATTTCAAGTTCACCGAACTCAAACTTTATATTTTTTTTTGCGAGATCGTATAGTGGTTTTGCTATGATGGAAAAGTCCTTAATGAATCTACGAAAGTAGGAACACATACCATGGGACTTTCGACATGATGAGATTTACTAGGTACTGGAAATTTCCGTATCGCTTCTAAGCCGTCCTCATCGGCTTTTATGCCATCTTTTGATATTGTGTACCCTAAGTACTTTACCTCTTGTTGGAAAAATTCGCACTTGCTCAGTCGTAATTCTAGTTTGTTATCAACTAACGCTTAAACGCTTAAACGTTATCAAACGCTTAAAGACTTCCTTTAGTATCTGTATGTGCTCGTCTTCACTTCGTGTCGCTATCATTATGTCGTCTAGATATATCACTACTTTTCCGCTCCTAACCATATCGTCGCAAACTTTGTTTATGAACCGTAGGAATGTTGCCGGAACATTTTTTAAACCAAAAGGCATTCTCAAAAATTCGAATTGTCCAGTGGAGTTATGAATGATGTATATTTCACTGAATCTTCGTTCATATGAACATGGTAAATCCCATTTTTTAAGTCTAACTTTGTGAACATTATTTTTTGTTTACTAATCTGTCTAAGAGGTCGTCAATTAAGGGTATAGGAAAGTTATCTTTTGTCGTCGCCTTGTTTAATTGTCTGTAGTCTACGCACATTCTTAGGTTACCTGTCTTTTTTTTAACTACAACGATTGGTGAAGAATATTCAGATTCACTTGGCCGTATGAAGCCTCTCGTCAAATTTTCGTCTATATTTCTTGTAATTTCGATTTCTCCGCATAAGACAGTCGTCGCGGTGAGAAATTAAAAACTGTTGTATTTTCTAATGTTATTTTCATGTTATTTTTGACGTTTGGTTCAACGGGCCGTTGTGGTTTTACATTCCAGACAAACGTTTCTTTAAAAGTTTTCTTTTGCTTTAAACTTAGTTGTTCCCCTAATTTGTATTCAACATTTTGTTACTCATAGTCAATGCATAGTATCTGCATTTCAAAATTCTCATTTTCCTCCGACACACTATTCAATGTTTTTTTATACGCATTGTTAACTTCTTTACTTTTGTCACACTGTTCCTTATATTTTTTGTTATTTTGCAAAGCCAAATATTTTTCCTCAACATTTTCGGTTATGATCAGTTTTGCTTTGCTTTGTTTTAGAAAGTCTCTACCCAAAACTATAGGATATCCCATTGACTCATTGACAACGACCATCACTTCGATTTTTAAATTTTTATTGCAAATCTGAATATAAGCTGTAGTTTTTTCGAGTACATTTAACTTTGTATTATTAATTCCATAATAATCTTGAATTTCATCTTTTTCTATTTTAACTTTTTTGGGATCGTACGACTGCTTTACGAAACTTATCGGGCTGCCGGAGTCTATGAGACATTCTATAAATTTTGATTCGTTATTTTTTGATAAAAATGTTACATATAAATAACTTACATACTCATTTTGTTCGCTTTACTGATCATTTTTTGGTATTGGGCAATATCCCTAACTAGGTGTCCAAAGCCTGAGCACGCAAAGCATACTCCCTCTTGCCGTTTGCTGGTCGTTGTGACACTGGCAAAGAACAAAGTTCAATGTCATGGAAAGAACGTATAAGTTAATTTTTAGTGTTGAAACGCTGTAGTTTTGCATGATTGCGCAACATGACGTTAGGAATACCCTCAATAACGTAATCAATAAACTCGTCCTCTTCTAATTTTAGGCCGCTGCATAGGATAATTGTTTCGTTGTAATATTTACTGAAGTTTTTGCCACTTTGCCAAATGCGTTGTTCAAGTTTACGTGTAATCTTAAGCTTGTTTTCCTTTCTCCCAAACATATTTTCCATATCGTGGAGAAGATCGTTGATTTCCTCTATAATATATAGCGGATTTGATTTCGAATGAAATCTTCGACAAAGTTGAACTTACACTGTACGCGTTTTTATTCATATTGTCTATTCTTAGCTTTGCTATTTCGTTTTGCAATTCAAGAATTTTCCTTTCATTTTCCAACACTTTGATTTCTCTTAATAATTTACTTTGATTTGATTTCTTGCACATGCTTGTCGTTCGTTAATTGTTTATTTGTTGCTGCAACATTGCCGTTCACCGCAATTCCTTCTTCTTTTGGCGCCACTTTTTTGTTCACTTGTGTTTCCGTTACAAAGTCGTCCTTTTGCTGCTAGCTTTGTAGTGGTTACGTTGTTGGTTTCTCTTCGACTCGACATTATCGCCTCTTTCGTTTTCGTTGCCTCGATCGTTTTCATTACTTTGAGTGTGCTTCATCCCGTTGTCGTTTGGTTTGTTACACCGCCTTTCATCTTGCTCTCGTTTGTTATTTTTATCCTTACTTTGGTCGCTACTTTGTTGGTTTCGTTTCTCGTTACTTTGGTCGCTGCTTAGTTCGGTTTGCTTTTCTTTACTTTGGTCGCTGCTTTGTTCGTTTCGTCTCGAAGCTTCTGCACACCGTATGATGCTTGCCGATTCCACTGCTCAGTGCACCCTTAGGATAGCGTTAAATATCAACAAGATAAGATAAAGATAAAGATATTTAAGATTAAGAACAATGCATTCTCCGGCAGCACCTTAAGCGTTCGGTTGCATATTCGGTTGTGTCCACGAGCCTTGTTATTGTTTAGGCGTTGGATGGTGCAGGCCACCTAGCTGGCAGTGAATAGACGGATGGGAAGGTCCATTTGCAGTGGTGCAACCAGCACAGCGTTGTCGTCCTGGACGTCACGTGGTTTTACGTCGTCGTCGTGCGGCTGGAACCTTTCGGCCAACTGAGCGGTAGAAACGCAGGCCTGATCCTCGTCGAAGCGACACCAGCTTCCATTCGCGTCTCTAAGGGGAATCGTTCGAATCGGTTGAAGTTTCGCTCATCGTGTGGCTTTCCATAGCGAAAAGGGGGAATCAGCACTGGTACCGGTAGACATCAGCCGGAAGTCGAAATACTGAGCCCTTCGAATACTTAGCGCATTATACAACTGGTAAGCGGTTCTACGCCAGTAAGCTAGGCGACAGGATGGTAAGACTTGATATATTTTTTCCGCAACCTGCATTTAGTCTTCAGGACTTGAATCAACCCCGGTAAAAGTGTATAGGAGGCATTATTATGTCTAGTTGGGCGGGATGTCATTTGGAGAGCCTCTTCAGCTGCCTCATACAACTTACGTGAGAATATGGCCAACGCGTCGTCGATTTCTGTACTAGAGTGCAATTCCATCACGGGGGGGATAGAAGTATGTAGCCGACTTGCAAAATAGTGGTACTAGTCCTACGGTCGACAAACCTCACCATGGTTGGGAAATGCGTCGCTCTTGTATCAAGCGTGATGATAAGCGGTAGGTGGTCGGAGCTGAGATCCGCACACTCCTATATTCGCAATTTCCACTGGGGGACCCTGGGGGGATGGCAAAGTCCAGGCAACTGGGGGGGCCTCTAGCTCCATATAGAAATCTTGAGGGATCACCCGTTGCCAGCACTTGCCTATCGGAGGCGAGGACAAAGTCTGCCAGTTCTTTGCCTCTTTTGTTGCTTCTAAGGTCACCCCAGAGCACATGCTTTGCGTTCCAGTCGCCGCCAATCATAGATCTTCGCTCAAACTTATCCAGCAATGTCCCGTAGTCATCGTTACACCAGCTGAATCCGGTTGCACAATATATGGCATACAACTCAATATTGCCCATGGCTGTGTACACAATAGATGAAGACACTTGCACTCTGTCGACGCGAAGCAGGGCGGTGGGGAAGTGCTGGATGTCGTTTCGGATGAGTATGGTAATGCCGCACTTACCATGCGTGGAGTTCGGGTGATTAACCGGATACGAACAGTAGCCGAAAAGTTTTGGAGTGGCCGCCCTGTTGGGCCGAGTTTCATTTAGGAGTATAACGTATATGTTGTTTGTTTGAGCAAAGCACTGTAACTCACGCATTTTCGTTGAAACGCCGTTGGCGTTTCACACCATAAGCTTTAGCGAATTCATTTCGGGATACGCGCGTTAAGCAAGCCCAGAATTTGGGTTTGCATTAAAATCATTTGCTTTTGCGTATCCATGAGTGCCTTTATGGACTCTTTGAATGTGGTTATTGAGATTGTGTATTATTGTATGGCCAAAGTGCTGGCAGCGGCGGCACTGTGTGATATCGTTTTTTTTTCGTGCTTCCTTAATAACAACTCCTTGGCCAGCAAGACTCCTGATCCGGTGGAAATCTTTAATGGTACTTGAAAAAGTCAGGTTAACACAAAAAAGGTTCATCGGCTCTTTGGTATTCCGGTTTAAAGGACGATGAACATGCAGGACACTGTTACCAAACTCGTTGAATGCGCTTTTGATTTGACTCGCAGGCGTAGAGTGATGTAATCCCTTGATCACTATTTTATATGGCCCCTTCTTCATTAAAAACCTTTGGATATCTCTAAATGTTTCGCTGACCTTGGCGTACAGTCGAGTGGTGCCACTTACCGACGTTCTTGACTCGACGTTTGTCAGATTGGTGATGGTACCAACCATTTTGAGGAGTAACGGCAGATTAAAGATGCCGTGCAGTGCTATTGGAGGCGGTTTTGAAGGGTTTGGTTGGCGCGCCTGCATGCTGGGTGCGTTGGCGTTTACTCGGTTGGCATCGAGGATATTACCCTCGTCAGGTTTGACCATTCAACAGCTCGATGACGAGCCGTCTATATCCGCGAAATTGTTCACCATGTCGGGATCAGCCAAAGTGTCCGATGAAATGGACTCCGTGTCCATACTTTGACTATCGTCGTCGTCGGCAAGAGCGGCGAAGCGGTTGCTCGGCGGAGAAATTTCGGAGCTGTTAATAGGCCAGACCCCTTTGTTACTGCAGCTGGTGATGACCCTGTTTGATTTGCGCTCCGGACTGCCAATAAGTGACACTTGTGTCGCCTTTCGCTTCCTCATCTGGAACAGCTGCACGTCTGGATCGATGACAGAGCCAATGGCATGGTTGTGCGGAGTGTTATGTTTTTTGCTGCTGGGAGCAACAGTTACGCTCGAGCTTGCGCTCGTTAATTGATTATTGTTGTTGTTTTGGCTGTGTAGAGATGCAGCATTTTGCTCAATAAGTTTATAAGTGTTGTTGGTATTGCTGCATATTATAGAAGCGGTGTCGCTTGAGCTTGCGTTCATTGTAGGTTTGTCAGTATTTTTAACACTGCAAACATTGTTATTGTTCTTTGCACCGCTATTAATAACGGCACTTTGCTCAATGATAGGGCTGTGGTTGTTATTGTTTTTCTTTTGCAAAGCTGCCGGCAAGAGGTCACAGCCTGCAAGGTAAGCTTAATAAAATAACTGTTTAAGCAAAGCTCACGCTTATCAGCACGACGTGAATATTTATTTGCAATAAGTATTGGTTAAATGATTTAACTAATTAGAAACTGCAGGTAAACTGCACCACACTGCCGTCAAGTGTCCACCAATTGGCTGAAGGGACTTATTAAATTTTTCTTCGCGAATAAACACCGTAGTGTGGAAAATAATCGAACTCACACAGAGAGCGCACCTCATTTTGCGTTCACTGCCTAGTTGAAAGTAACAGCATTATTACACACACAGATCTCCTCCCAACTTGATATCAAGCTCAGTGAGCTTGTGAATCGTAGTGCGGAAACGACTGATATGCTCTTGCATCTAGTCACCTCTCTTCAACCACAATCCGAGCAATCTTTTATATACAGCAACTTTCCTTACAGGTCTGATAACACGGTGAATGCCTATCAATTTCTTTCAAGCACTCACTGCCGTCTTCCAATTTCTCAGATAGCACAACTACGACGTTTTAACGCTGAGTGTAATCATCGCTAATGTTTTATTGTCTTGAGCATCCCATGTGATATAGTCTGTGACCGGTCGCACAACGTCTACCACATCCCCAACTCCATATGCACCAGCACGCTTTTCATTTGTATGTGCCAGGAATCATAATTCCCGAAGTCTAATTTCTCAATTGAATATACCGCACTCATTTTTATATTCAGCACAAAAATAAACACATTTTCATTTAATGAAAAACATCAAAGCCGCATATCCTGGGCCTATAACCTGTTGAAATTTTATGTTTAGTTTTTTCAAAAAAGAAACGGTTTATTCAACAAAGATAGTGAAATTGTTATAAATGATCTCAAGTTGTTCTTTCGACGGCATAAGAAGAACTGTGTAGAACAAATAAGAAAGAGCCCGTGTATAGAATTATTATTATATTATAATAATTATTAAATAGTTATTGGAATACCACCGATATAAAGAGTCTATGTCACTATGAAGGAAAATCCCGTGAGAGGGGCTATTAAGGCTGAAACATAGTTTTGAATGGTCTGCATATATCAAAAGCTGAGACTGATGATGACGGTAGGTAGTTCAATAATAAAGATGATGAAAAGCAAAGGTCCAAATGACTGCCTTGAGGAACACCTAAGGTTAAATTTAACGACTTAGATATTGAGGAATTAAAAAGTACCCTCTGAGTGTGATGATCTAGGTAAGATGGAAACCAAAAGCTTTGAGTTTGGTTATGAGCAAAGCATGCGATACAGTATCGAAAGCTTTACTGAAATCAGTATGGATAACATCACTTTGGCTACCTAACGAGAAGGTTGGTTGACAATAGAAGTAAATTCCAATAGATTGGTTACCGTTGATCGATTCTTTAAAAAACTATGCTAAGACATACTAAACAACGGGCGAATAGGGTACTGTAGAGTAATAATCTGTTCAAACAACTTAGGAATTGCACACAGCTTGGCAATACCTCTGTAGTTCAATATATCAGACCTTGAATTGACCCTTTTTGAATAAAAGGATTCTTTCCAACCACTTACTATAGACGAAGCAATAAGCGATAAATTAATTAAGATACAAAGTGGAATGTATAAGTTGTCAGCACAGCTTTTTAAGACACTACTAGGAATATTATCCGGACCAGGAGGAAATTAAAGTTTGACCAATTTTAGATAACGCAAAATAATGCAGCCATCAATAAACGGCAAACTGAAGTGATTAAGTTATCAATTTTCTAAGGATAAGAAGAACCCTTTGCACAATTGGAAATAACTCTGATTTGTTTTTGATTTTGATGAATTTAAAAAAATTAATAAATCTCGCGTGCAACTAAGTACGCGTGCTAGAAGTGAAACTTCAATAGGCCTGAGTGAGACACAGTATACAGTATACTACTAACAAATAAACGAAGCTGCCTACAGAAAATAGCCAAAATTACAAAGAGGAAGTCTAATAATAATAATAATAAGGAGTATAATACTAATAACTATAATAATACTAACAATAACAATACAAACTCTAATTATACTAACAATAAACTATCGAAGCTAACTGCCAATAAAACCAAAGAGCAAGAGAAAATTAAAACTGCAAAATACATCCCCTCTATATTGAGACGTGCGTTTGCCGCTTGCTGGATTATATTTATTTTAACACAGCCTTGCAGCCGAAGCTATCATTGATTCTTCTTTGCTGTCACGAGAGTCGCAAATGTTGTGCATACTGGAGTAGACCGAACCTCAGGTGTCATGACTCACGAGCGAGATAACATGCCAACCACTGCGACCACAGTGCAGCTTATTTCTGTTTTCGTTTTCTTTCCTTTCTTTCTTTCTCTCCATTGCTGAGCAGCGCGCACACAAAAAACAATTTATACGTCTGAAGTGTATTCCTTCTCTGTTTCTCATACATATTTTTCTTCCACCTATGTCCTACAAGTAGCCTTTACGGCGCCGAAATATTGTAACCTTTTACTGCCAATGTGACCTTAGAAGTTTCACTGCAAAATTTTGGAATCTTAATTAATATTAAACTTTACTTTGTGGAAATAACTATTATAGCAAGATTGATTAGAAACGTTAAATTTACTACATGCTGTAGCATAATTCGATCAAGTTTACACAAAACCAAGGCGGACGCTTAGAAATATCGGTAACATACACTCCAGGCACACATTTATTGACATAATCCAGCATAGTCGTGTTGAAAAACCGCACGGCAGTATCAATATCAGAAGAAGAACTTAATATTGACCTATACGTGGAAACAAGCAATGAGTTAAGACGATGCAAATAATATGTTTAAAATTAAAACCTTGTTTTGGCTTAGCACAAGTTGAATCAGATGCAGACAGAAGTTGGTTAAGAGTTAGTGTCACCACAAGAGTAAGGTAATAGGGGGGAAAGGGAGGTATTTTCATGGCAGTTAGTAGATGCTAGGTCTATCATACGATCTCTGATGTTGAAAATGTGGCTTATCTGCTGGAGAGAGGGATCCAGCAATAAATCTAAGAACTCGCTGCCTACAGTAGGAAGAAGGACATTGGAGTCACTGAAAGAAATCCAATTAACAGAGGGAAGATTAAAATTACACAAAACAAGCAAAATATTAGCGTCATTAATGAGCTTTAATACATTCTGAATTACTTCCCTTGATCCAAGTAGACTTAGTCGGACGATGAAGGAGGGAACAAGTAATAAAAATGTTATAATTAGGGAATGAAATTTTGACGCAGATGAATGCAATGTTTTCAGTATGGTCAAGAGAGACCAATTCTGACGAAAAAGATGAAAGAACAGAGATTAAGACTCCACAAACTATGCGGCCATAATGATTTTTACGAAACGTGTAGTAAGAGTTATTGAAAATTTCAGAGATGAGAACATCAGGGCGAAGCCAAGTCTCAAAGAAAACGATAATGTCAGAACTGAAAGAAAAATTTTAAGTAAAATGAAGAAAGTTTAGACTATAGCCCTCTAACATTTTTAAAATGTAGAGTTAAATTTTGGAGCTTTGGAAGAAGCAGAATGTGAAGCTGAAACAGGTAAGGTAACCTGCAAAATCCTAGATTTTTTCCTAGGAATAAACTCATGGACCAACATATGGGCACACCAGAATTTAGGGTCACAAGTAACAGAAAATACTTCCATAAAAACTGAAAATTTGAATGAAGAGCCTAATCTAGGGCTAGAAAAATTAAACTTATAAATATTAATATTCGAAAGATTGGATGATTTTGATGAAATATAGCGTGCAACGTCGTCACAGGTTGTTTCCTTATCCAACCTGGAAATAAAAACATGTTTACGAAGATCCAACACCTTCCAGTACATGGGCACTGGAGTAGAGGCAGTATTAGACTGCGTAGAACTCTTAGGGGGAGACAAAGTACAGAAGGAGTTAGAGACTTTAGTAGAAGGTGAAGGAGGAGTTAGAGTAGTAGGACAGGGAGTAGAGAAAGATGAACAATTAGTGAAGAGTGACTTATGAAAAAGTAGTAGAGGGGACATTGGTAGAAGGAGCTACTGAAATTGGAGCGAGATGGGATGATTGGTTAGATATACAAGAAAGTACAGAAGTGTAAGTGGGTAAAGTTTGGGACAAGTTGGAAAAGTTGATGCTGAAGTCACAGAAGTAGGACATGGAATAGAGGAAAACGAACAAGTAGTGGAGGGAAAGTTCAAAGCGACAGATGAAGAAGTAATAGAGGGGATAATGGTAGAAGAACTACTGGAATTGGAGTAGGATGGGGTGGTTGGGTAGAAGTAGAATAAAGTATATAAAAATATGTGGGTCAAAGTTGGGAAGAAGTAGAACAAGTTGGGGAGGAATGATAAGAAGGGGGTTGAGGAGATGAAAAAGAAATAACTGGCGCAGTATAGGTGCAAGATTGTGAGGGGATAATGGCGGCAGTTGTACTGCATTAGCCGTTGAAGTCGAGTATAAAGAGTACTCCATAAATATTTTTGCATCAAACTCTGGGGCGAGCTCAGTGAATAGTTTCTTACGTTTGTCGTATTTAATCCGCATACGGTGGTACATCAATGAGAAGTCCCCCTACCGTTTGAAGCAAGTAGGGCAAGACCACCTGAAGGCACCACATGCAGGTTTAGCCGTACCGTAAAGTCGGTCATGGTCACGACCAGCCACCCCAGCGACCAGTCAAAAGTGGGCGATGTTGTCGCACATCCAACAAAAGACCCCTCTAAGCTTGTCAATGGTAAAGTTGTCTTTGTTGGTGCAAGCCCGAATACATCAACTCATTTTGCGCGTAGTATTGAAACCGTAGTTAACAATATAAATAAAATAAAAGCAAAATAAGATAAATAAGATAGGACAAACTGAATAAATAAAATTAAAATAAATGAAAAAGTAGTAAATTTCAAAAATAAATAAAAATTAAAAGAAAAGGAAAAAATTAATATTGTTTTTTTTTTCTTTTTGAATAATTTATAAAACCTTAAAAATTAATGAATTTATCATATAAATAATAATTAAAGGGCGCGAAACGAGATTCTTAAAATGATGCTACATTTACCATATTATTTCCCTATTTATATACTTCATAAAAGGCAGATGTGTGCTACTTCAAGAATATGAATTATTGCACTATCTCTAGTGCTGATCTGTGCTATTTAAGCTAGTTCCTTATATTAGCTTTTGATAGCACCGATCACTTAGTTTTAAATAGTTGTAGTCAGTCATAGTTTAGCTTTGGGTTACTTTATGTGTCAGGTTCTTTTTCCTCCACTTTTCCTTACGATCACCTTAACTTTGTGAATTATATTCAATTCTTAGTAATGTAGCTATCTTTAGTTATACTCAATACAAATGTAAAATTAATTTATTACTAAGTCCGATGTTAAAATAAATAAATAATCTAATAATAATAATAATAGTAAGTAAGCAAAAATAAAATAAATAAATAAAATAATAATAATAAATAAACTTGAGGGTGGAAATTTTAATATTTATTTTCAACATTTATTTGTGAGTATCAATACACGTGCAAAAAAGCACAACGACTTACCGCCCTATTCTGTGCACTCTATCTAAAAAATTCATATTAATTGAATAGTTAGAAGCTTTTGTCATTTTTGTTATTCTGGCGCACATGGAAAGCTTCACTATTAAAAAAAAGCTGTTTTTCGTAATAGTCCAAAAATCACCATACCACAGCGAAGAGTATGGTATTTTTTTTTGCTTGAAGAAACCTCACTTCGTAGAAATATAAAACCGCGAAGAAACGTCACTCAAATTGAATTTTTGAGTTTCCATTATCCCGCGGCTTCAATTGCTCTATCAATAGGTGGCACAATATTTTAGAGAGTCGATAGTTTGTCTTAAAAACATTGGCCGATATTGAAAATGGATCACTATTATCACCCAATTATTTTAAAACACTTCTATTGTAAAAATGTTCATCATCATCCAAAAACTTTGCTAAAAGGTAGCAAATCACGTTGTTATCCATTTCGGCAGTGTGTTAATAGTGTGCGAAATATTTTTACATGACCTGATGAGGAGGTGTTAAAAAATCGGCATTAGATAGAGTAAAGAGCTAAATGAGCAAAATCTCCCAAAAAATCCCATAAGAATGTTTTGTCGCTTACTGCCAATCAAAATCTTTCAAAATATATCTATTCATTTGATAGATTGCACAGAATAGGGCGGTTAAGCTCGAATGTTGACACCAGAGAGAATTAATTCGTATAGAGTTTACATTTCCCTCTTAAGTTTTTTATGGCATTTTCTAGGAGTCAGTCGCTATTAGCTTATGTTATTCTTCTGCTATTAACAACGAAGTATCAGCGCAGACCTCATTGTGCTAACTACTGAACTAAAGTAATCAGGCAAAGAGGAATTTTAGAAGGTGGGTGCCTGTTGTGAAATCGAAGCAAACAAGGTTTTCCCTTCTTGCAGTGTCATCCTCCATTTTGAGTTTTTTACGCGAATTAACATGAAACGGAATTTCTGTATATCACCTTTGGTTTGGTTGTTTTAATTGCCGTCACCCATTTTTATTTTGATTTAATTGATATTGTTGGGGGAATGATAGCGAAAAATGAACCTGTATAGGTTTGGCGCGATTTTTTTATGAAAAATATTATTCGAAAGGTAATGTTAGTTTCCTTGGCGCATGCCAAAGTGTGTCAATTAGTTTAAATTTTTTAAAGAATAAATAACTAAAATTCATTAAAATTTCAATATTTTGCGCTAGATATCGAAAAATCGAAGTTGAATAAAGCTAATTCTAACTTGACTACCAGGCAAACAGAAAAAACAGCAAGAAACTGCAAGTGTCTCATGTGTGACATTTTTTTTTTCTTATTTGCCGAACATATGCATGCAAATTTGAACTCAACAACGAAAAACGCGCTCCGGACCTGATCCCTGATAAATTTGGTACGACAATCGAAAATTGCCTTGAGGACGGTGAAGGGAAGTGGGTGATTGCCGGAATAAAAATGCCTATTTTTTGCTACGCTCACGCAACAGTAAAGTCTAGACCATTAGTTTTTTTCTTCATTGCCGATCACAATGAAAGAAGAGGAAAGAACACAACACAAAGTAAAGATGACGAAATTTTCTTTTCGCGATTGAGACTCGAACTTCGCGGACTGTACGTATTTCTCGTACACTCAAACTTCCAAATATCGAATCACCATAATGCATAACAAAAGTTCAAATTATTATTATAATTCGAGTTATGGAAGACATATTGTATTGATTTTTCGCTATAAACGCACTCAATTCGAGTAATGGAGATATTCGACTTATAAAAGTTCGGCCTATGGAAATTGGATGGGAGTTAGAAATGTCACTTGGGTTTCTTTGGCTGTTCAATGAATGTGCATTCACTGTACTTGCTCTTGGAATGGATTTTGTTTCCTGCCACAACCGAAAATTGTCTTGAAATTGAAGTTGAAGTCCAAAATAAAAACTTGCCATTGTGTGAGTGACCTTGTTGTGTTGGTGTGGTGCGTGATTGTATTGGTTTTCATTGTCCCCCATGCGAGCGAACTGTGCTAAGTTTCAGTGTGTTGAGTAGGTATAGTGCGTTTATCAGATTGTGCTGGTTTTCTTTGTCGCCCTTACGTGCAAAGTGTGATTATTTCGAGTGTGTTGTGTAGGTATAGCGGGTGTATAAGATTGTGTTTGTTTATTATTGTGTGTATCACTGGGAATATTTTTGTACGATTTTGTTTTGTTTTCATGCCTTCCTTTTTTGATGGCCGCCTGGTATTTTCATTTCTTTCATATACATAAATAAATATACATAGGCGAAATGCAAGGCATCAGCCATGCTGATATGGGCTCGTTTTCATTTCTAGTGTGAAATTAATGAAAACTGCACACAATTTGCTTAATATTCTCGAAAACCATACAATTAAAAAACTTTGAACAAAAAAATAAAAGAAAGAAGACAGTGTCTCTGATTTTTGTTTTTATTATGTCTTTCTTGTCTTTTTATGATTTTCTTATCATTCAATATTTTCACCTTTGACGTCAGTCCGTCCATTTGCTTGTTTAGCTTAAGAAAACCAACAGAATATTTTACGGTACATAAGTCTGTACAACTGCTGAAAATGTAACATAAGCAAATTGCTTCTTAAAAGTCTCTCCCGCCATTTTTTGAGAGAGAAATGTAAACCCTATAGAATAAGTTCTCTCTGCATATAGCGTTTACATTTCTCACGTAAAAAAATGGACTTTTCCGGCACGATTTGAACCGGACACTGATGCTATACATCAACAGGAGCAGTTAATTGTTAAATTAACACTTAACACCACACTAAGCGAAGGTCTACAGAATTACGCATTTTCTTGTTGTTCTAAAAATACCAACTCTATTGTACTCTCTTTTGTTAAAATACATTACATTCGTTCGTAAATTGTCAAGCCATACACACGCATTTCGGCGCGTTTTGTTTTTTCTTCATAATTCAATCATTTCTTGCGCTTGTCAATCAGCGGTCAGCAGAGACACTTGCTGTCTCCAAAACAGTTATATTTAAAAATTATATTGCATATTTAATTAAAAGCTAGTGTGACTGACAAAGGCGATCTCTGTGGGACGTCATTGAATGAATTGACAGTGTTTGAAAAAGCACGATTAGCTTTTACAGTAAATTTCCTTGCATTGGCATTGGACAGGAATGCTTTTACGAAATTGTAAATTTTCGGTCCGATTTTCCATTTATTTAGTTGTTGTAGAATGATAAGAGCTCCTATTCTATCAAGGCTAGTTGTGGACACATGGTTTTTCGTTGACAGAGCCATTTAACAAAGTTTTTCAAAAGCAGAAGAGCGTCAATTGTCCCGTGGGCCTTTCAAAATCCAAAGTGATACAGGCTAAAATTTTTCGCGAGCTAAACCACATAATTATTCTAAATTTAATTTCATTACATATCTCCGATCGTAATCGAATGGTTAGCTATCATTTTATTGGTGTTTCAGCTGCCTTTGTTATGGGACCTCATCCAAACACAGAGTGTCATTTGTGTGTTCGTGGTTTTCTTACTGAAGCTTTTTGATATTGCATTGTGAGTACTTTTGGTAATCGTCATTGTGCAACGTCATGGCTTAATTACAGTTTCAATTTCTTTTGATAGCATTTATTATGGATCTTATTGCTATTCACGGCTTTGTAGCCTTGTATGCATGTGTGTGTATATGCGTATTGGACTACTAGTGTTCGTAAGTGTTTTTGTGTTTGCATTTAAACATTTGTTTTGTAAGCCATAAACAAAAGAGTTAATTTACTTCGACAGTGGTATGACGATTTCTTTTTAATGCCATTATAGCTTTTGTTGCCCTTCCATTGTGTGTTTGCTTATATACTCTGCTGCATGTGGGTAATTAGTATTTTTTCTTCTATTTATTCAAATGACTACAATAACTTTTGCTTCTACGACATTTACAATTTATTTCATTTTTTTCTGTCTGGCTAATTCGCTTTTCGTTTTTTTCTATATTATTTAATCAGGTTTATGTTTTTGCCTTGTTGTATGTTTAATATATTGATGCATTGGCAGTCAAACAACTTATTACCGCTGTTGTATTGTTCCGTTTGTATTTATTTATATTATTTATCCTTGTTCACTCCTCTTGGGATTATAAGGCCCCAACAAGGCTATTCCATCTTAGCCCGTAGCTCTAACTTCCAGATGTAACGGAGAGTTCTTTCCAAAAGATGTCGCTAGCCGTAGGTATGATTTGACATATGTATGTTGTTTAATTTTACTGTCAATAAACTTCAAAAACGACACGTGTCATTTGATCAATATAATAGCGTCAGATTGCGATCTGTGAATATGTCAGGATTCGTGTCTGAAAGAGAGCATTTGCTGCATAAATTGCTTTTCTTATTTAATCAAACCAAAAAGGTCGTGGTGAATTTTTTATAGCGTTTTTGTAGACCAAAGTCATTTGGGAATGCGGAATTGCAAGAGTTATTGGACAAAGATAGTAATGTTCTATTCTTCGTCGCGGAAACAGGGTTTTTCACTTTGCTTTGTTTTTGACTTATAAAAAAAACATGATCGCTTGTAAAGCGTGTCTCTAATGTTATATGTATACTTGTTTACGCTTCTCCTTTCACAATATGATGTTATTGCTATTTTAAATACCCAAATTTCATTTTATTAATTTTAAATGTATTTCATTTAATTTGATTTTATGTATTTAATTTTATTTATTAATTTTTTCTTTTTTTATGTAAAACATCTTTTGATGATAATGAAAAGAAGAAAAAGAGGAAGGGCTTCTTCTTCTTCTTTTTTTTTTAAGAAATAACTAAGTAAATAAGTGAAATTGATTTAAATTGCATTTATACCTATATTTAGATATGTCGAAAAATCGAATTTGAATAAATCTAATTATATATTTTCAATAATTATTGATTTTTTGGATAAACTTGAACAGGCACGAGCTAAAGTATACGAGCGTCATTTTGCAAAGTCACCAGGCAAACAGACAAACAGTACGAAATAGCAAATGTGCAAATTATATTAAAGAACGAAACCAGAAACATTTGTTTTTTTGTTATTTGCCGAATATAAGACAAGGAAAGAAGACACCAAATGTTCAAAAGAAACATACTGAAAAACAAACAGCTGCACAAAACAGGCACGGAACAACAAAACAAGCGTTCGACACTCTAGCCCCGAGTCGGCCGCGCCGATTCATAGTGGGCACTCCTATATTTACAAATTTCGTTTTGGCTTACTATGAAAATTGTAGTTCAATACCTGTGACCGTTCACTGCATTCGACTTTGATACGTATTTTATTTGCTGCCACAACAGAAAATTTATTTGGATGGACACGGCAAAAAGTTGAAATCAAAAATCAAAAGCGAGACATTGTTTGACTGTTTTGTGTACGTATCATGCGTGTATGAAATTGTGTTGGTGTTCTTTGTGTCCCTTGCGACCGAAATTTGATGAGCTTGAGTGTGTTGTGTAGGTATTGTGCGTTTATAAAATTTTATTGGTTTTTTTTTGTGTGTATCACTCAGACAATTTTTGTATGATTTTGCATTGTGATCAAGCCATTTTTTTTCTGGCCGACTGGTATTTTCATTTCATTCATATAAATGAACTAGTGCTCCGGCAAAGGTTGCTTTGTCCACTCTTGTATATGATGCATTCAAAGAGTATACTCTGAGAGTAAACAGCAAATGAGAAATTTTGTTATTGGTTTTGCCTCTCTCTTGCCACAATCATAATGAACATCATGTACAAAAAGAACACAGCGAAGAGCGCAATACTTTTGTGCATGTTCAACAGAGAGTATACGTTTGTACGTTTTGATTGCAAAATCTCACAAACACAACAATGAAGAAGAAGCATGACAGAAACAACCAGAAAACGTACGAAACTTTTTGTGCTTGTGCTGACAGTGACTTTGCGTAATAAGTAGAGTGAGCCGTATAGATATTAATGCAAATTTTATAAAACATAAAAAAGGATAAACTTGGTTATTTAAAAGTGAATTGTGCAAAATGAAGTAATGGAAAATTCAGGTAAGAGAGTGAATACGGCTTAAATTTTAATTAAACAATAAATTGAGTTTTTTATTTATTTTATGAATGAAGAGTTAATTTATCGAAATTTCTCTTTGAAAAACAAAGAGAGATAATTAATTAAAATCTTAGACGTAATGAACAAATAATTGCAGGCGATGGTAATATTACCATTTTTCCAATGTCACAGAGCGAACATGCAGTACAGGCCTCAACGAATTACCAAAAAGTTCAAATATAACCGGAGTAGGAAACCCATCAATAATCAACGTGGCTACCTGCAACAGAAGTAACAGGTGAATCTTTCCAAAAGATGAAACAAAATAAAACTCGACAAGCGCAAAATGCAAAAAAAATATATATATCGTAAAAGAGGTTGGTCGGAAGCAGTTAATTCCTCCTTAAAACCAAAGAGAGAGAATTAATGCAAATCTTAGAGGCAATGAACTTGTCACTCTTCTTTAAAGAAATGTAAAATTCTAACCTATTTGACCAAAATGGATTTAATTCGTTACAACCAGACTATTTGCCTGAACTGAATTTGGTAACTGAACGTTTATCTTATTTTATTTATTTTTAAAGTGAAACTTCTAAGAATGCATTGGTAAAAATTTGCAATATTTCGGCGCCGGGACTTTGCGTTCTACGACTGAGATGGAAGAAAATTATGTAAGAAAAACAGAGAAGGAATACATTGCAGATGCACTAAATTTGTGTTTGTAGTTGTGAGTTGCTTGAAAATGTACAAACGTTACTCTCTCTTGGGCACGCACAAAAGTATTGCGCTCTTCGTTGTGTTCTTTTTAAATGTGATATTTAACATTATGACGCGTCATCCCGCGCATCATAATGTCATCACGTCATTCCATTTTCGTTCTTCGTGTATCATTCGAGCGTTGAGCCGAAATTGTGAAATGAAAACAAAGGGCACGAGCTGTTGTTTTTTAAGAAGTTTCAATTTTACCATGCGTGAACTGCACCCATGATTTTTTTTTTTTCATTCAAATCAGAAGGCTTCATCATGGTCAGGGTCAATATGGGGTTTTAGGGCAAATTATAAACGTTCCAGTCTCGGTAAATAATATGGTTATTTGTCTTGCAAGAGTAGTTGACAATGATAATTGCATTAATACCCATATAAAGCGCAAAAACATACACAAGTCATGTTATATGATGGGCTTTGTTAATAATACGCTATAAGAATTTACAATACTCTGCTCATGGAAAATGCAGCACGATCATTGCCCTTCGAAACTTTCATTGAGGGAATTGATATGGAAGACAGTCTTCACGATCAACAACAAACGCTGTTATGGAACGTAGAAATTTTTTTAAGAATAACTCCAGCAAAGCAAAAAGTTCCTATAAGTTTACTTTTTGATGAGCACTGGGAGGAATTGACCTTCAATTTATCTCTGCGAGTTTCGTGTTTTTAGGCTGAAGCTTATCAGTGATAATATGTTCAAGCACCTTTGTAATTGCACACAATTTAGCAATGCCTCTGTAATTTGAAATATCTGACTTACTCCCCCTTTTTTGCAGAGAAATTATATAGGATTTCTTCCAAGTACTTGGTAGATTAGAGGTAAACAAGGATAAGTGGAACAACTTGCAGAGTGGTCTATATAAAGCGTCAGCACAAATAAAATAAAATACAACTGGGAATGCCATCAGGACAATTTAAAAAGGTTAATTTAGAAGATTTTAAATATTTTATACAGTGTAAATTTGATCACTGGCATATTGAATTCATTAAAATTAGGCAGATAAAAAGGTCAAGGTTTATTGACATTGTTATTCAAGTTAGAAAATTTTCTTTGAAAGAAGTTACCAAAAAGTTTCGCAATTTCTGCATCGTTACAGCAAGACACTAAATTTCACCGGCTAAATGCGATACCTTAATTATAGAACTTTTTCGGATCGCGTTTATTCTCATCTTCAACGCTGGTTACATACGACTTATAGCAATAATTAGTAAGGTATTAAAAATTATATCGGCATTTTGCGTAGTTAGCATAATCGGCAGCGCAATCTGATCTTTTAAATTTTTTAAATAGTAAATTATTTTAAATTTTTTAGTTTAAGCAAATCCCGAGGAAACCAAGAAGGTATATGTGGATTACATTTTGGTTTGATTTTAGTAGTGCAAAATTTTTAGTGTCTTAATACAGTTACTCTCTAAAGTACTGGAGAGCTCTAGGAAATGCCACATCGGTGGTCCTAGGCTCAATGAAAGGAAAACCTCCTATGTGCACCTCCTCGTGGCAGAGAGTGGGTAACGCTAATGCACAAGGGGACCGAAAAGCTGTCGGTATGAGCAAACAAACCAGCATTGCTGGTCAGGGCGCGGACTTGTCCTTGGGTTGCAGAAAATCTCCCTAGAGTCGGAAGAATTGCAGGTTGATGCCAAAGGCATGTTAGTCTGGTGGCGGATGAGCCTATTTAAAGAAGGCCAACGGTAGCAGCAAGTAGTGTCTGTACCCATATTGGGCGGCTACAAAAGCGTCTGTTTCTCCCACAATGGGCGGCCTTTTCTCTTTGTATGTGTTCGACACTCCAAAGGGATGATGGTGCCTGTCGAACTCTTGGCTTAAATGTGTTATTAACTTTTATCCAGGAAAACACCAAGCTACGGAACGAGAACATATATTTTACATGAAAAATGACAACGAACGGAAATGATTCCCCAAGGCGTAACCATTCTTCGGTGAATCCTTCTACGGCCCCTGCTGTAGTAAACCGCACATGGATTTGGCGGTGCGGCCAATTTCATGTACAAATGCTGATCAAGACGTCAGAAATAATGAATCAGCAGCAAGATCAAGAAATCCTTCAGATTCAACAAAATGATCTTTTGTCTACAAAACACGAACGAAGATTGGAGCATGGAACGTTGGTTCTCTGCACGCACCAGGAAGGTACGAGCAGGTAGAACGTGAAATGTTTCGGCATAATATCAGCATTCTGGGAGTGAGTGAAACCAAGTGGAGAGGAAGAGCTGAATATACTGCAGAATCGAGACTTACGGAATGTTGTACTCTGGCGAAGAGGAGGCCGATAGAGCTGCAAGACTCAATGGTGTGGGCATTATGCTGACCAAGGAAGCTACCAAAAGTCTAATCTCCTGGGAACCGGTTTCGGCGAGACTTATGTCGGCGAAGTTTAGTTTTAAAATCCGTAAAGTCACCATTATTTAATGCTACGCTCCGACGAATGACGAATCAGCGGACGAAAAGATCTCTTTTTGTACTCATCTGAATTCCGTATACAACAATGTTCCAGGGGGCAACATCATTTGATCGGGTTAATCGTGAAAGCATCTGGAGATCGCTTATTGCGAGAGATATCCCCGAGAAAATTGTCGATGTTATTAAAGAGTCTAACAACAACGTAAGGTGTTTCGTTTTGCACAATGGACAGCTTTCCGACTCCTTTGATGGGCGTCAAGAAGTGAGACAAGGTGTTATCTTGTCACCAATTCTGTTGCTGGTAATTGACGACGTGATGACTGCCACGGTGGGTAAAACTGAAAGACATGGTATCCAATGAAGTCTGTTTGACAAACTTAGCCACATAGACTATGCTGACGATATATGTCTCATGGCAAACAATACGGCTGGGTTAAATTAAATATGTCATTCGCTTCAACTATATGGGAAAGTGGCTGGCTTAAGGATCAATTCAAATAAGACAAACATAATGACAACGGACCAAAGCGCACCCCAAGTTATTCTAAGGCAGGGACCCATAGAGGAGGTCACGCAGTTTCATAGCACTCGATGGCGGAACGGACCTGGATGTTAACAATAGAATAAACAAAGCCCGTAGTGAATTTGGAATCCTTTCGCCTGTGTGGAACTCCAACAAAATATCGCTAAGCACCAAGTTGAGACTCTTCCAACCGAACGTTAAATCTGTGATGTTATATGCTGTGCTGTTAATGCTCTGCAAACATCTCGAGCAGGCTGCAAGCCTTCTCTAACCGTTGTCTGCGGTACATTCTGATGATCCGGTGGCCGCAAACCATATCGAACGATAAACTATGGAATAGGACCGGACAGAAAAAATTGGATGCCGACATCATGCAACGGAAGTGGCGTTGGATAGGCCATACTTTGAGGAAACCTAACGACAACATAGCGAAACAATCCTTCGAATGGAATCCTCAGAGTAATAGACGCGTTTGAAGAACAACAACAACTTGGATATCATCTGTCATAGAGGAAGCTCGGTCCCAAAGTGGTCACAGCTAAGGCCAGTTGCGACGAATTGGGAGAGATGGAAAGATCTTGTTGCTGCCCTATGCTCCATGAGGAGTTGAAGCGCTGCTTTGCAGCCGGACAACATATATATAACGCAGACGTATAAAAAATTGCGATATTATAACAGGAGTACAAGGTTTGCAAGCAGATGGTTGAGCTTTGCAAAATCTTTTTTTTTTAAACAGAAAACTCGTTTTGGTGTTAGCTGCTTATTATTAGGATGATGATTGGACCTACTTATAGTAATGTTCAATTCGAAAATAAGGTGATAGGTATCCTCAGGACTAGAGAGAGGATGACTTCTGTATAAGAAAACATTATCAATGCTGTAATACCAGTATAAACCATGTCTGATATGTATGAGGACTAAACAGATATCAATACTCCACCACCAGTACGACCAATACGATCTGTCCTAAAAGTGAAGAAATTACTGTTCATTAATTCTTAATTTAGGATGTCCTGTAGAAGCCAAGTATCCACAAACAAAATTATGTCTGAATGAAAAGAAAAACTATTTGAAAATAATCTATTAGTTTTAGATTTTAGACCGCTGGAAGTGTATGATTACGTTATGTTTAGAAGATATAGGAGTTGGACTGACTCTCTGAGGGCAGTAAGGTCTCAGTTTATTGGAATAGTATCAGCGGTGCTGATGTTTGAGATTGAAGAAATTCAAACAGTTGTGCGTCGAGGTTTGAATTCTTGAATAGTAATATTGCCTGGCCAAAATTTTGGATCACAAACTATAGGGAAATTATACTCGAGAACACTAGTTTTGAAGGACCCAATATAAGGCTAGAAAAAGTAAATTTCTGAACAGTCGCCTTAGCAATAATTTTGGCTACAATATTTGAAATAATATCTTCATTGGATGTACTAACCTCGAAAAGGAAGATGTGTTGCCGGGGGGCAACCACCGTAAGAACTGTACGAGTCACGGGTGATTCAGCGTGGGTTGAATTAGTTATAGGCACGGAAATAGGTGTCGTGATTTTGGTGGATAGAGGTTGAGTGAGAGATGGAGCATGACACGTAGGGCGATTAGAGTTATGAAGAGGAGAATTAGGAAATGCAATGGATAAAAAAAGGAGTAATGATGGTTACGGTTGGAGATCAGGATGTGAATTAAGAATTGGTGACTAATTACAGGTGGATTTATAGATGCGGAAAATGAAAGTGTATCAAGGTGAGGGAGTATATCGATCTTGGGTAATGGAAGTGGAATCAAGGGAGTATCAAAATCGTATTTCTATAAAATATTAGTCAAGCTTCAAAAGCATTATCTATTTTTGAGTTTAGCTTTTGGAGTTTTAAAACTTGGTCACGTACCCGACAGTACATACCCAAAAAAACAGATTGACGGTTATAGCAGTCAGGACAAAACCATATGGTACCACCACAGGATGAGGAAATGATCAAATAATCAATTTAAGCAGAAAATACCAAACCAAACTTTCCCAGTATTCGAACGATGGTGTGAATACTTTACCATTAGATGAACTAACTCGGCAACGTAGACTAAAAAGGGTGAGGCCAGTGGACCTCACATAACACATTTCTTCCAATTAATAATTGTTAATTGGTGTTATCTTTAATTGCTTATTTATTGTTAAAATACATGTATTGTGTATTGTTAAATTCCAGTCACAAAACGACTTTACAAACTGATTGTAAAATTGAAATTTACCCACTTGTCCTAAATATTAATTAGTAAAATAGTCGATTTATTTTTCTATAATAGACAATGTACTCTTCTTTTGGGAGAAAAAAAAAAAAACACCACAGGCCGGCTTACTGGCATAAAGTCGGTCGTGACCCCGTCCAGGTGGCCAAGCATACTTTAAATGGGTCACGTTGGAGCTCATCTAGCAACAGACTGCACGAAATTAATGAGCGTCAAAATAGTTTTTGTTAGAACACGGACCGTTGCAGCACCGCATATTGATATTAAAGATGCTAAAATGCTAACAGAAATGTGTTAAAATTCCTATTTGTACTTATACAAAATAAGATCCATAGACCAACGTTAGCGGAGGAAACTGTTTTAAAAGATAAAACAACAGCACTTAGAGTGAGACACGTGCAAAAAGAGAGAATACCTTACCCAATATGATACACAAAACCAAAGGTAGCAGCATGAACGTGAGGATTATGTCCAAATTGCAAATCAATGCAATTGCAGATGAATATATGTACGAGAGCCATTAACTCCGTATTTAAGCACGAAACAAAAGCAAAAAAATTTTTTTTAAAGTGGCTTCTAAGGGCGCTGTGACAGTAAGAATTTACAATATTTCGGTGCCGTGATGGCGCGTTCTCTGAAAGAGATGGAAAAAAATAAGTAAGGGAAACAAAGAAGGAATACACCCTAAACGTATACATTTTTTTTGTCTGCGCGCTGCTCAGCGATTGAAAGAAATAAAAGGAGGAAAGAAAACGAACACAGAATTAAGCTGCGCTGTGCTCGCAGTTGGTGGCATGTTGGCTCGCTCATGAGTCATGACACATGAGGTTCGGTCTACTCGAGAACGCACAAAATTTGCGAATCTCAAAATAAATATCATCAAGCAAGCGGCAAGCGCACGACTCAGCCGAATTGTGACCTCAAGACAGAGCGGATGTATTTTGCTGTTTTAATTTTCTCTTGTTATTTGGTTTTACTGGGAGTTAGCTTCGATAGTTTATTGTTAGTATAATTATTGTTTGTATTATTATTGTTAATATTATTATAGTTATTTGTATTATACTCCTTATTATTCTTAGTATTAGACTTTCTCTGTGTAATTTTGGTTCTTTTCTGTAGGCAGCTTCGTTTATTTGTTAGTTTTATACTATATACTATGTCGCACTCAGGCCTATTGAAGTTTCATTTCTAGCACGCGCACATAGTTGCACACAGTTGTTAATTTTTGTTTTTATAATATATTTATTCAAACACCAAACACGGACTCAATAATGCTGTACAATTCACTTTGTAGCTGGGTTAATATCAACCAGTTTTTACAATATATAAATGACCAAAAAGAAAACAATTTAAGAAAATACGTGGTTATGTGGACCATGGAGTACGGTCGATGCGGATTAGTCTGCGGTTCAGGCGACGCCTACTACAGTGAAGGAGCCTTCCGTAATCCTTCCTCTTAAGGCGTCGCATCTTGTAGTGGCCAGCTTTCTGGCCAGACGATTGCTATGTGACCGCAGCCAGTCATATTACCTGCATATATATGTGGCAATGATGTCCTTCACGTATTCCACTTCTAGGTCTTTGTGCAATATTAAGTTCTTCACGTACCAGATACACCCAGTGATGATGCGTAAGGTTTTATTTTGCAGGGTTTGCACCCTTCTAATCGGGGTTCTAGTGACAGTATCCCACAGTTGGATTCCGTACCACCAAGCCCGAGCAACAATTTGTTGGTACATTATACGTTTGTGGCATAGGCCCACTTTGCTTTCCTTGTTAGGAGCCAGTATAGTTTCGCTAAATTGTGTCGGCTGCTCTGAATCACCCTGGTTATGTGCTCTTGCAAGGACAGCCTTTGACCCAATACTAGTCCCAATTATTTGGCTAGCTTGTGTTGAGGAATGATGTCACCACAGCAATGTACAGCGGACGGCAGGCTTCTCTTAAGAGTGAAGCAGACGTTTTTGCACTGTGTCTAGTTAATTTTTATATTACACGTTCTGGCCCACTCACTAAAAACGTGAAGGTAATACTGTACGCCATCTGAGGCTTCATGCTCACAGAGTTGTAAAGAATGCTGATGCGGACGTAATTAGCCTGAAGTGCGGCGACAGAATATCGGCCTTAATCTTGGCTAAAACACCGGGATGCCAAGCTCTGTCGGACGGTTTTTCGATATCGATGAATACGCCGTCGCAGTATTCGCCCGAATCGATCGCCTTTAAAATGTGGTTCACCACTATATGCAACTGCTCTGAAGTGCTGTGACCTGCCCAGAAGCCGAACTGATGACCCGGAATGATGTTGCAAGAGTCGATGATTTCAGTAAGCCTTTCGACAACTATTCTTTCCCACATATTAGAGATTGAAGGCAGGAGACTGATTGGCCGGTAAGATGTAGGGCAGTGCTCCGGCTCAACAGGCTTACTAAACATTGTGTTGACGGCGAACTTTCAGACAGTGGGAAAATACTGCACCCTTAGCATAGCGTTAAATATCAACGTTATTAAGAACAATGCATTCTCCGGCAGCACCTTAAGCGTTCGGTTGCATATTCGGTTATGTCCAGGAGCCTTGTTATTGTTTAGGCGTTGGATGGTGCAGGCCACCTGGTTGGCAGTGAATAGACGGATGGGAAGGTCCATTTGCAGTGGTGCAACCAGCACAGCGTTGTCGTCCTGGACGTCACGTGGTTTTGCGTCGTCGCCGTGCGGCTGGAACCTTTCGGCCAACTGAGCGGTAGAAACGCTGGCCTGATCCTCGTCGAAGCGACACCAGCTTCCATTCGCGTCTCTAAGGGGAATCGTTCGAATCGGTTGAAGTTTCGCGCATCGTGTGGCTTTCCATAGCGAAAAGGGGGAATCAGCACTGGTACCGGTAGACATCAGCCGGAAGTCGAAATACTGAGCCCTTCGAATACTTAGCGCATTATACAACTGGTAAGCGGTTCTACGCCAGTAAGCTAGGCGACAGGATGGTGAAACTTGATATATTTTTTCAGCAAACTGCGTTTAGTCTTCAGGACTTAAATCAACCCCGGGAAAAGTGTATAGGAGGCATTATTATGTCTAGTTGGGCGGGATGTCATTTGGCGAGCCTCTTCAGCTGCCTCATACAACTTACGTGAGAACATGGCCAACTCGTCGTCGATTTCTGTACCAGAGTGCAATTCCATCACGGGGGGGATAGAAGTATGTAGCCGACTTGCAAAATGGTGGTACTAGTCCTACGGTCGACAAACCTCAACATGGTTGGGAAGTGCGTCGCTCTTGTATTAAGCGTGATGATAAGCGGTAGGTAGTCGGAGCTGAGATCCTCACACTTCTATATTCGCAATTTCCATTGGGGTACCCCTCGGTAGATGGCAAAGTCCTGGCAACTGGGGGGGCCTCTAGCTCCATATCGCCAGCACTTGTATATCGGAGGCGAGGACAAAGTCTCCATTGCTGCTTCTAAGATCTTGATAGATTTTCGCTCAAATTTATGCAGCAATGTCCCGTAGTCATACATACAGCTACACCAGCTGAATCCGGGTGGACAATAGATGGCATAAAACCCAATAGGTTTGCAACAGGTAGAGACCCCATCGCTGTGCGGGTATGTGCCTTATATTGCATTGTTTTTTTGCAGTTTTCGCCACGGTGTCGCTAGCAATTTCGGCATATGTTCCTTCTGGTGGCTGCTCGGCACTGGCTGCTGCTTGGTACTTTTGTTTGCTTTTTGCAAATCTTTAATGGTACTTGCCAAAATCAAGTTAACAAAAACAAAGGCTAATCGACACTTTGGAGTTTCTGTTTAGAGGATGTTGAACATGCAGGACAATGTCGCCAAACTCGTTGAACGCGCTTTTGATTTGGATCTCAGGCGTAGAGTGTTGTAATCCCTTGAACACTGTTTTATGTGCCCGATCTTCTGCGAGCTAGTAGGTCAAATAGTCTACCACTTTCTCATTGAACAGCCTTTGGATAGGTCTAAATGTATTACTGTCTTTGGCTTACAGGTGGTGCCACCCACAGACGTTCTAGACTCCACGTTATTCAGGTTAGTGATCGTACCAACCATTTTGAAGAGTAACGGCAGATTGAAGATGCTGCGCAGTGCTATTGGAGTCGGTTTTGAAGGGTTTGGTTTGCGTTCCTGCATGCGGGGTGCGGTATCGGGAAGGCATCGGGGATAATATCCTCGTCAGGTCTGACCGTTGAACAGCTTTATGACGAGTCGTCTATATCCACGGGATTCTTCACCACAGCGGGATTAGCAAAGGTGTTCGATAAAATGTTCTCAGTCTCCATATATTGAATGTCGTCGTCGTCGGTTAGAGTGGCGAAGCGGTTAGTCGCGACTTAGCAAAAAACTACACAGACAAAGCACAAGGTGATGAAAGAGAAATTATTAAGTGTAAAATAAAAACACTTGCAAAATTTGTGCACAGTCAAATACACTGAAAATTTAACTTGAATATGGTTATACACAGAAAATCTAATAAAAATGAAACAGTTTACAAATAGTAAAAGCGATCAAAAATGAATTTAATCACAGAGTGAAAAAAAAATTAAGTTAAACTCACAAGGCACCACTACTGAAAGGAGTATTTTAATTGTATTGATATTGTTTTGGGAATAATAGCGAAAAAGGAACATGTATTAGTTTGGCGTGATTTTTGAATGAATGCGGTGATTCTTGTTATTGCAATTCCCAATTTTATTGGTTTTAGCGCGTTTTTTTAACGAATGAGGAACATTATTTTTGCTTTGTTCTATCCGTCTTCCCTTCTATTGTTTCTAGGGCGATTTTTAATAAATAGGGGACATGGCTTTTGTTTTTGAAATATTCGACTCCCACTTCCGTAGCTTGTAGCGCGAAAAACAGGCATTCTTTGTAATTATTCATTGTGGTCACACATGAAATATTAAACATAAAAAGGCTTAATATTAATATAAAGTTATAAAATACAAATATAAAATATATATGTACATTTATTGTGGTTGTAGTGGTGGTTGGTGTAATGGGTCATATAAAAAGCCTCCGTGGTTTTTTGATACATTTTGGAACAAAAATATTCTTTATTCAAAATCAATTTTAATCAAGTACGTATTGGCCATTATTACCTATGACCTTCTTCAATTTTCCGGGAAGCTCCATAATTCCATCGGTGTAGAACTTCTGTGGTTTATCAGCGAAAAACTTGGCCAAAAGGCAAAGCGGCTCTTCGGTCGGACAATTTTTTACTATGAAAAGAGTTTTGCAGAGACAGAGACAAATGTTAGTCAGTGGAGTGAAACGTCCGGGATATACGGTGGATGATTCAAAACGTAGTTTCGAGAACCAATCGGAAATTGAGACTTTAAACGAGAAAATTAAAGAACTAGAAGTCAGAAACTGTGACTAAAGCGGAAATAATGCTGAATGATTGTATTCTAAAAAATTACAGGGCTGCGGCGCAATTAAGCGCAAATGTTAGCGACGGTGCTGCGAAATACACGACTGATGTCGATGAAAATATTTGCGTAGCACTAATTGCGAAGATGACGAGGACTTCAGTTTGGATTGGAAGTATGTCGTTAAAGGTGAGATTGTGAACTCAAGTTGTCCTCCCTCTAGTGAAAATTTGGGTAAGTACTAGCAAGTTCATTGTTCGGCGGAGGAAAACGCTACCTTTGCTGAGTTAGCAGCAAGTAGGTATTTTTGTGGTTATGGAATAGATTAAATAAAAAGTTCAATTTTTCATCACTTGTGTAGAGTGCTTAAGAAAGGTAGGTGAGCGGTTAGATTTGTAGTTTTATTAAATTTAAGAATTTTAATTAGGGTGAACTTGCGCTAGTAAACCCATCTGACAAATTTTTCACCATCAGCAATACTCATTTAAAATTTTTCCATTAGGAATTTGAGTCGATGGGTAACATGACATCGTTAAAAGCACGATTACGACAAATCGGCAATGGTTCGATGAACGTAATCCTTGCTTCGGGCATCATATGAAAATTACAGAATATTTTCTCGAGGTACTTTTAGGGAAATCTGCAAGATGGGTATTGCGTGATGAACCCCCACCTTTTAAAGGTCGACAAGCACACCACTTTCAAGCAAGAAAGTTGAAAATGTGGCAGGAAAGTAGGTGTTGATTGATTTCATGACCAAAAAATACAACAAAGAATTGTTGTGAAAATAACTTGGTGGGTAAGGTCAGGTTTATCTGAAGTGAAACTTCTAAGAGCGCATTGGCAGTAAAAAGTTGCAATAATTCGGCGCCACGATGGCTCGAAAGAAAAATGTGTAAGAGAAACGGAGCAGGAATACACCGCAGACGTACAATTTTTGATGTGAAACATCTTTGGTTTCGGTAGAGTGAAAGTTTAAAGTGACGTCAGAGCGTCATCGGGTCACCACGTCATCGCGACATTGCATTATCGTTTTTTGTAAACAAATGAAATGTAATGAAAACAACAAAAAGAGGAAAAGCACGCGCTTTTGTTTTTTCTTTCTTTAAGAAATAACTAAATAAATTATTAAAATTGATTTAAAATGCATTTATACCTATTTTTTGCTCTAGATATGTCGAAATATCGAAGTTAAATAATGCTAATTCTACCTTTACTACCAGGCAAACAGTAACACTGTGTTTGTCCCATGTCTCCATCTGAAAACGAAATCAAACTAGCAAAAACAAAGCGTGTGACATTTTTTTTTCTTATTTGCCGAACATAAGGGAAGACAAAAAAGAGATATATCACTGCATTAACACACACACTTTGAAACGTATTTTATTTACTGACACAACCGAAAATTTGTGTTGTGTAAATATTGTGTGTGTATGAAATTGTATTGGTTTCTTATTGTGTGTATCACTCGGAATATTTTTGTATGATTTTTCTTTATGATCAAGCCTTCTTTTTTCTGGCCGCCTGGTATTTTCATTTAATTCATATAAAACGGCAAACGTTATTTTTGCCTACTCTTGATTGTGATGCGTTCAAAGGGTATATCCTGAGAGTACCTGGTCGACAGAGAGTATACGTTTGTAGGTTGCAAGCAACTCACAAACACAAACACAGAAATGAACCAAAGACGTAAAATAATCTTTTTGCGGTTGTGCTGGCAGGGACGTTGCATAATAAGCAATTACATACTAAGTATGTTTCACATCAAGAGCTCGTAAGTGCTAAGCACACTCACACATTGTTTTTTTTTTTTGTGTTAGCTCTACTCAGCGATGGAAAGAGAGAAAAAAAGGAAAAAACGAAAAAGAGATAAGCTGTGCTGTGCTCGCAGTTGTTTGCATATTAGCTCGCTTATAAGTCCTGACACACGAGGTTCGGTCTACTCAAGTATGCACAAAATTTGCGACAGTCGCGGCACCAAAAAAGAATCCATGATAATCAAGCAAGCGGTAGGCTTGTTGAAAAAACATCGATGTATCGATGCATCGATATTTTTTGTTCCACAAATCGATATTTATGAGCGATATATAAATTTTCGATATATCTATATACGGTTTAAAATCCCATACATTGAAAAGTTATAAAAATTGTTATTTTTTTGAGACCAACAAACGGAACAACAACAAATGTGTTCGCGGTTCTTGTTAGAACTCAACCTAACTTTTCCTTTGCATAGCGATCGATATATCGATATTTGTATTAAAAAATATCAATGTCGATATTGATATTTGCAAAAAAACATCTACACGATATTTATCGATATTTTTGGTACTTCTGACATCCCTAGCAGGCGGCAAGCGCCAGACTCAGTCGAATTGTGACCTCAAGACAGAGCGGATGTATTTTGCTGTTTTAATTTTCTTTTGTTCTTTGGTTCTATTGCCATAACGTAGGCGCTTTAAGCAGGTATTCTATGCAGCCAGAGTTCTTGTTAGGCTACTTAGCCGGCGAATCGATTAGGCTAATTTTACGGGCTGTTAGTTGCTATGAAAATTCCTAGTTCCTTGGCGCATCCAAAAACAAAATCAAAAAAGGGGGTGATTTAGCTAGTTAAAATATTTATTCAATTTTTTTTATTTATTTATAAATTTATTTATTTATTTTTTTTTAAATTATTAAACAAATAACTAAAATTATTTAAAAATGCGTTCAGTACTGCGCTAGTTATTGCGATAGATATGTCGAAAAATTGAAGTTGAATTTCCACCTGTATAAAGAAGAGAGAGTGTTCAAGTGATAGCTACTCTCAAACTAAAAATTAATTTTCTCCAAAAATTTGTTTCATATTCCTAAAAACTTTGTAAATAAAAACTTTGTAAAAAAATTAAAGAGAGAAGACAATTTGTCTCTGATTTTTGGTTTTATTATGTCTTTCTCGTGTTTCTACAATTTAATTATCATTGAATATTTTCTTTTCTTTTTACGGCAGTTTGACGTCCGACCACTTACTTCCTATTACCATTTGCTCTGTACTGTAACTCAGCTCTCAATTTAGAATTGATTTTCATTATATACAACAAAACTACATATTAAAAATACTTAAAAACAACAGACAAACGACTCGTCGAACTACTCGGCGGTGGTTAAGATGCTTAGAGAAAACCATACTAAGTACTACACCTTTGAGCCCAAAGTGGAGCGGGGATTTAAGGAGGTACTAAGGAATATGCACTACGATATCGACGAACTAAAGAATGAGCTACTAGAACTAGGCCCCGATGTTATTAATATCCACAACGTACAACAAAAACACCCAACGAAACCCCTGCCACTATTTTTCATTGAATTAAAAGCCAACACGAGTAATAGAGAAATACGCAACATAACCACCCTTCTCCGCACCAAAGTCATCGTTGAGCCACCAAAACACAAAAGCCCGGTAGCTCAGCGCTCAAACTGCCAAAAATATGGTCATACAAGAAATTTTTGCACCAAAGACCCGATCTGTGTGAAATGCGCTGGCGAGCACAAGACTATTG
This sequence comes from Cacoxenus indagator, assembly GCA_035041755.1. Taxonomy (NCBI): domain Eukaryota; kingdom Metazoa; phylum Arthropoda; class Insecta; order Diptera; family Drosophilidae; genus Cacoxenus; species Cacoxenus indagator. Next base: position 216,100 of record JAWNKX010000411.1, read on the forward strand.
ACGGCAAACTAATAAGTGCCGATCAAATTAAACGCGCTCTTTGTACAAACACATAAAAATTAAAAGATTTCCCACACTAAGAAAGAAAGAAGTTAATAAAGATGACCATCAGGCAGAAGAACAACCATCAAAAAAAGTTAAAATTGAATTAATGTACGCCCAAACAGCAGCAAGTAACAATAAAAACCCCACAAATCAGGTACAACCTCAATAAAAAGATGAGAAGGACAATAAAAACGAACCCAACAAAAACGAGACCAAAAAACACGCAGATAATAAGAACCCAACAAAAACGAGACCAATAAAAACAGAAAGTAAGCTTGAATTTTCAAACGATCTCGCGGAAATAAAACACATAATAAAACAACTGGCGCAGCAAATGAGTAACATGATTATTTATCTTCAAACCATACTCGGATCCAACTTGACTACCAAAACAGCGTGTTAACAGAACGTAAACAATATACAAGATGTACAATCATCGCACTGACTGGGAAATTTAAATATATTATATTAAACGATAGCTGCCACTAAATATTTCAATTACAACTAATAGCGACATAGAATCAGCAGTGATTCTCTTCAATGATGCAATAGCGAAAGCTGCACTACAGCAGACTCCTACACATACGAGCTAGAACAGAAACTGAGAAAGCTACAACATTAGCCAATTATTACGATGGTGTATTTGCGGACAATGTGACTACCACTGATAACTACTTCCTCTGAACGGAGGTCGTTCAACTGTAGCACTAAGGGAGATCTCTACGAAATAATTGCAACTATAAAATACGACATTAAACATAAAAAGCCCCAGGCTACGACAAAATAAACGGACCATTACTGAAAGCATATCCTGTGGAAGCACTAGACTATATACGAAATCTATTTAACCCGGTATTAAGACTAAAACATTTCCCCAGTGCATGGAAAGCTGCCGAGATAATAGGTATTCCTAAACTTGGCAGAGACTACACAAAGTCTTCCCCATACAGACCTATTAGCTTGCTACCCGTACTGTAAAAATTTTTTGAAAAACTCCTACGTGAGAGACTTCTCCTTTTTCTAAGATTTTTTTACAATTAAGTATAAATACGAATACTCAACACTACACCCGGTAAGAACAGGAGTTCCCCAAGGAAGCGTTCTTGAGCCACTTCTTCACACTATTTTCACCGCAGACCTACCTCAACCACCACAGGACTCTACAACGATAGTTACGTTTGCAGACGACACTATCCTTCTACCCGCCCATAAAAGCATAAATGCAGAAACATCCACTCTACAAAAAAACTTTAATAAACCCCTAGAGTGATTTCGTAAATGGAGAATAAAAATTAACAACAGCAAAACAGTTCAAGTAATTTTCACTACTAGAACAAAATATAGACCAGTTCACCTAAACATTGACGGAAGAGATATAACAATCGGAAACGAAGCTAAGTACCTCGGAATCTACCTTTACAGCAAACTGAAATAGAAATACCATATTTTTACAACACGAAACCGAATGAAACTTAATATAAATGAATTGCAATTGTTAAACAAAAAATCGAAATTCTCACTGAATAACCAACTATTAATATGTAACACAATCATCAAACCTATCTGGACGTACGTACGTACGAAGCGCAAATATGTGGATCTGCGAAAAGATCAAATCTACAATTAATAGAAAGACAACAATCGAAAATTCTACGTATAATTACAAACGCTGACTGGTATATCACAAACTTCGACATACACAGAGCCTTGCAGGTTTCCACAATGGCTGAAGAAATAACGAGTTTAAGTCGGAGATGCCAAACAAAAATAAGCCAACATATCAACAACGATGTGAATACACTGCCTCTGAGAGATTGAGCAAAGACGGTCAAGGCCTGTCGACCTAATCTAAAATAAAACGTAAATCATTGTAGTAATAGTATAAGCAAGCGTTAATATGTATATATTTAGCATTAGAAATACTCAAAAATTATCATAACAAACATTATTTTAAAGCCACCTGTATATTACCTCCGCTTATATGGAGTAACCATATAAGCTTTACTCTCACCCCTCTTTACATTGCGCAAGTACTAAGAGTCCAAATTGTGTTGAAAGGTACATTTGAAGGGGAAATCAAAAAAATAAATAAATAAATAAAGTAAAATTTAAAAAATTGCAACTCACCTTTGTTCTTCTTGCCAAGTTTTTACACTAAAAATAATTCCCTCTTCACCAGATTTTCTCTAATTTACTCTTTGTGATCTCTGCAGTCATTCCCCTTTTCGAAACTTTTACATAAATCTAAATATTCACCTCAACTTTTTCTTGGCTATTTAATTTGTGTCAAGCTGATAGTGTCCCGATTTCGATCTTAAGTTGTTGTGATCTTGGCATTGTATGATGTTACACTCTAGTAAATAGTGATAATAAATTAGAAATTTTTTTTTATCAAATTTATTTATTTAGTTATTTGTTTCCTGCTAATTTTTGATTAAATTTTGTATATTTTATTTATTTATTTTATTTTTCTTACATATTATTTATTTGATATATTTAATTATTAACCTTTTATAATTTTTTTTCAACATTTTTTTATTTAGATTTACTCCCTTTTCCATTTTTTTTTCATATTTATTTTAATTGCAATTATTCATTTTGTCTTATCTTATTTATATAATTTTGAGTTTATTTTTTTTTTTCTATTTTGTTACCTACTGTTTCAATACTTGGCGCAAAATGAGATGCTATAATCCGGCTTGCACCAACAAAGACAGCTGTAATGATCATAAGCTTCGAGGGGTGAATTGTTGGATGTTTGATAACATCGGCCATCTGAAGGGCGCTGATTTGACTGGTCGTGACCATGGCCGCCTTTACAGTATGGCTAAACCTGCATGTTGTGGCATTAGGTGGTCTTGCGCCACTCGTTTCAATCGCCAGGGTGACTTCTAAGTGATGTACTTCCGTATGTGTAATGAGTAACATAAATTGATGACGTTGTTAACGGAGGTCCCCTCAGAGTTTGATGCTGCGGCAAAAGGAGTTTAGGGAGTTCACTTTCGACTCAGCACCTACGCCCTATCCAGTGCAACTGCCACCCTCATCACATTGTAAATTTGCGCATTCTACAGAGTCACTTATCCCTTTTTCGATTCCTCACCCACTTTTTTTTATTTTTATTGACTTAGGAGGTACGCAATGACCACACACTGATCTCACATTGGGCAAGCACAAGTGGAATCAAAATTCACCTAGTTACATAGTAGACTGGACTCAGCTGGTCTTGATTGCTAATTTCTTTGGTGAATATGGAATACAAAAGCTAATGTCCACAAAGTACGTATTTGGCTACAGATAAAAACATCATCATACTCTAACAAATAAGCATGCAAGATGAACTAAAGTTAAGATTCAACTTAGAGTTCATTACATACCATAACAAAGATTTGAACAAATAAAGCTAGTATTAGTTCAACGACGCTAATTGAAGAGAACATTATTTACTATGTGTTGAGGTAATATAATAGGATAGATTTTAAATTATCAGAAGATTTAGAAATGGATATTAGATTATAGTTCAAATTGTATGATTAACATAACACGTGAAATCGATCAAGAAGCAAATAAGTAGTACTACAGAAACCAATAGAAATTGTAATATAACCTCTAGTAACCCGAGAAGGAACGTTAATGTTTATGCTACCAAGCAAAAAAGGAGAATAGATACTACCAATATTTAAATTATGTAGAAACATCACACCAAGAGTAGTTCTACGACTGGCCAACTTAGGTAGTTGGATAAGCTTTAGGCGTCATCGATAGGATGGAAGGTGGACATTTGGATCCCAGTGCATGTTACGCAGTGCAAACGGTAAAAATTGTTTTTGTACTGATTCAATGCGATCGCTATAAGTTCTAAACTGGGGATCCCATACACAAGATGCATACTCCAAAATAGGTCTAACTAAGGATGTGTACAGCAATTTAGTGATATAAAGATCATTAAAGTCCTCAGACCACCATTTAATGTACCCTAACACATCCTTAGCCTTATTGACGGATGAGTGAATGTGGTATCCTAAATGGAGCTTTGGGTCCATCAATACCATCAATCACATTTTTACGATAGAACGACATAAGCTTACATTTTTCACAATTAAGTGAAAGAAAGTTTATAGAGCACCAACGATATAAATGGTCAAGGTCATCTTGAAGAAACTTTAAATGGACAGGAGATACAATAGACATGCATAGTTTCACATCGTCAACGTACATCAACACGTGAGAATGTTTAATGGGAATTGGCAAATCGTTTATAAAAATATTAAATAACAACGGACCAAGGTGGCTGCCTAAACTAAGTTGAATCTTGTATACCCCATTATTCTTGACTTACAGAATGTAAGAGATATAATAAACGGGAAGTTCACTAATATAACTATATCTCGTGTACTAGAAGTAGCTAGTATTATAGCTACATCTATAGTAGAAATCGGTGGCAAACTGTGACGGTCGCATAGTCAGCCCTGGAAGGAACCGTCCCAACAACCACTGCAGCATTCTGCAGGGAATTCTCTCGTTAGACTTGTGCGCAGGAGAAGATATCCGGAAAGACAGCCCACTTCAACAAGAAATTTAACCACCAGGAACCTAAAAATGAAGTGGGGAATTCGGACGTCATAATGGCCCACACCGCCTAAGTTAGAGAGGAAGAGGGAATGGCGGAATCAATAAACGGCATATATCTGCTAATCTTTGAAACATGGGCAGAAATAAATTACACCAAATACTACAACCGAGACAAACTGTAAAATTAGGCGGAAACCTTGACATCCTGAGCCTGCCGTATCTCCACAGCCTGTACGTCAAAAACATAGACCAGGTCGGTGAACTACGTCAATAAATTCATTTCCGAGTCTTTTGGTTATCAGGCCTATCTTTCGTTGCAACCACCGCTATCACTGCTGCAATTATAACCGTCGTCTACCGTCAACAAAAAGGACGCCAACAATTTATACGGAGAGGAGTTACCACAATATCGCCCGTCCACACCAAATGTGCTGACTTGATGTCTGGTCGAAGTCGAAGAGCGGTCCAATGGATGCGCGTGAAAGCCAAAATGATCGTTTGCACAAGCTACATCGTTAACATATTCTGGGCAATGATTCGTCAGCTAAATGGCACAGCTTGCACAAAACCTATACAAGTCTGCCCTGATGAACCAGCTATACGCTTTAAAGAACTGCCTTTCAGAGCGAATCCCGAATCGGAGCTTAGCTTTGCCTTGCCTTTGACTATAGTGGAAGAGTTTGAAAACAAAGCAAGCGTAACAAAGCACCACCTGTAGACCGCATGTCAGCAGAATTCCTAATAAATGCATCGCCACTACTGCTGGAAAATTTAACGAATGGCTATAACCATATATACAACACAGTTCATTCCTAAACTCTACAATTATTATTAATATTGTTATTAAAAATAACAATATCGTCGTCAAAGAAATACGTTATAGAATACGTCAACACACACTACTTTCGTCGTCATAAGTCGAGAGAACGATGCCTCCCGCAATCTGTATGCGAAGTCGGCTGCATGTACTGTGTTAAAATGACACGTGGCTTGTCACCATCACACGAATAAGGTATATCGGTTGTATCGACAAAGGACAAAGTACAGGATCACACGCAATACCAACAGGACGAATGCATTGGGAATATTTTAGCTGGAAATGTGATATTAACAATAAAGAGGCTAAAGCGAATGCAAAGACTAAAACGGACGAAGACATCGAGAAGAAGACTTGGAATTTTGTAAGAAAAAAATGTCACTACAGAGCATCGTAATCGTAGAGCATTGTTAGGTTAGTTTAGCGAGAATATGTTGAAAGAGCTCTAAGTGGCATATATAAGTTCAGACCGAATTTTAGCGCAAAACAAATGCGAAGAGATTTCCCCAAGAAGCTGTTTCCCAAAGAGCAAAATTTATTTTGTATATACGCAAAAATTTATTTTTTATGAAACCTAGATAATATTTATATTGGTCACGCTAAAGACACCTATAAATGAAGAAACAACTATTTAATATTAATTTATAAGGATTATAAATAAAAGTGAAAAACAAACAAAAACAACAAAATAAAATAAAAAATAGATACAAATTACTATACGTATTACATATTAGTTGCACATGTAACTCTGTATTCTAAAATAGCGCTTCTCGTTCACAACGTTAGAAGTGCTCATACGGGAAAGAGCCACGTATAACTGCCCGGCGATAAGCAACTCACACTCAAATCGCCTGCTACGGAAAGAGTTTGTTCGTAGGCTGTGTTTATGGTCATTGTGGATATGTGACATGTGTATATCAGGTGTACCGGAAAGTTCGTTTTGCCTTTTTTTAAATAAAAATACAAGAAACTTAATTTAAAAAAAATCTTAACAGTTATTTATTTAATTTATTTAATTCGATTGATTACAGTTTATCCACCTTTCTGACAATTAGTGAATACCATCCCAAAACAAGACCTTTATGGTTTTGGTTAAACCACTCCTGAAGCCATTTTTCGACTTCGTCGAAATTGGCAAAATGCTGCTCAGCCAGCGGGTGTCCTTTTGATGCAAAGAGGTGAGCCGGATAAGCCCCGGTCTTGAGGTTCGGCGGGTGCGATAGGATGTCCCATCCAAGAGCTTTGGCTGTGTATTTCACTGATTTTGCTGAGTGTGATGTGCATTATAATGCAGCAAAATCACTTTACCACTCACTTTAGAAAACACTTCTTGCCATTCTGGACGTTTTTCAAACAATGCATGGTATAAATTTATTATTTGTTGTTTGTAGCAATCAGCATTGACTGTTCCCCCAGGTTTCAAAAGCTCCTTCTAGACCACAACTCAGAGAGGTGCACAGAGAATTGTCTTCTTTTCGAAGCAATTATCCATTATTCATCACACGTCACAACTCGATGCAAAAATGATTGTGTTTGAAACCGCTGAAGCAACATTTCACAAATGTTTTTCCGATTTTCCATTATCCTGTAATTCAGTCCATTTGGTCGCTAATAGTTTCTTGTGCCACATTTAACATTTCTGCCAATATTTTTTCTTTTAGTTTATTTCAGGGTTTGTCCAATAACTTCTGAAATTCCGCACCCAAAAATTATTTTGGTCTACCTAAACGTTGACTGTTTTCCACCACTTTTAAATTTACGAAACCACTTTTTATATGTTTTTAAACTTGGAGCATGCTATCCGTAAGTTTCTACCAGCAAACGATGACTTTAAATGGTCTTTTGTCTTGACTTAATAAAAGAAATCATTGTATTCCGCAAATGCAATTCATATTATTCAAAATAAAATTGGCGTCCTCAATAGATTACAATGGATTGAATATTCTATAATTTAACTTTATTATTATAAAGTAAGCTTATTATTTACGGACAGGAGCAAAATAAATTGGATAAAAAAATATGTATATTGTTCAACAGTGACGGCTAGCGCCATATGTTGGAGAAATGGGAAATAACTTTAATGTATACCTATTTATATCTATATATATATATAAATGAAGGCATATTTCTATGTGTAATATTACTCTGAGCTAACGCATGAACGAATTTTTAAAACTATTTTTGAATGTGTTAGAGAAAGTCGAGACGATGGTTTAAAAAAAAATATTTTTTTGTGATGCCCCGGTATTGTTAGCTGGTGAATTTAGACAGATTTTGCCAGTTATTCCCCGATCTACTCCAGATGATACAATAAATACCTTCTTGAAATCTTTATATTTATGGAGATTTACTCAAACATTGACACTTACTACAAATGATCGTGTTCATTTGCAAAACGATCCATCAGCAGCTGAGTTCTCAAGACAACTGTTGCAGATTGGAAATGGTGCAGTACCAGTTGATGGTACTGGATTTATCACACTTCCGAACGATTTTTGTCGACTCATAAATTCTAATGAAGAATTGATTAACAGTAGATACGATTACGAATGAAGATGATATGGTGAATTATCCAATTGAATTTTTAATTCACTCGATTTGCCCGGACTTCCACCACATTGTGGCTTATGGGATTACCCAAATCATACAGAGCAATAAGTCTAACTTCTTTCATCTTAAAGACTATAGAGCGATTACTCGACCTCCAAGCAAAGGCTTGAAAAAACGATTCCTCTTCACAGGAACCAATATGCCTACATAAGGCCAAACCAACCGAAGCTGCCCTTCATCACCTAGTCGGTAAGATTGAAACCTCACTCCAGTCGAAAGAAGTTGCATTGTGTGCACTGTTAGACTTGGAAGGAGCTTTCGATAATATCGGCTATGATTCTATAACTAAAGCACTGGGCTATAGGAATATAAATAGTCATACAATAACCTGGGTAGATGCCATGCTAAAACATCACGACATATCATCCACGTTGGGAAATACCATCCTTTGCACAAGGCGGAATTTCCTACCCGCTACTCTGGTCCCCCGTCATTGACGGTCTTTTAGCTAAGATGACCTTACTTGGTTATGATATATTATAATACACAGATGACCTAGCCATTACTGTGGCGGGCAGATTCGAACGAACTATCTCGGCCATTATGTTCTCCGCCCTCCAAGTCCTCAACAACTGGTACAACAGAGAGGGTCTCAGCGTTAACCCACGAATATTTTATTTCTACCCTTTTCAAAGAGTTACAAACAGAACTTGTTCTAGCTCGGTAATATGGTACTGTAATTGAACTTTCCAATGAGGTCAAATATCTGGGGGTTACTCTGGATAAACGTCTGAACTGGAATGCTCATCTCAAAACAGTACTCAACAATGCCACCACTGGCCCTAGGCCCACATGGTTAACTAATGGTTTTAGAATGGAAACGGGTACCGGAGCCGGGATTTTCGGACAAAGTACAAGGATCTCAATCGCAACGGGCCCACTGTATTCCAAACGGAGATACACGCAATAGACATATGTGCGCACAACCTCCTGGCAAAGCGACCAAGAGGACGAAATATATCTACCTTTTCAGATAGTCAAGCGGCGGTCAAGGCACTTACATCTTGGAAATTTTCATCCAGGAGTGTAAGGGACTGCTTCGATTACCTCCAGCTACTGTCGCGACATAATAGGGGCACGTTGGGCTGTGTGCCAAATCGTCGAGGGTAATGAACTTTCTGATCAACTGGCAAGGACTGGGTCCTCCGGCAGATTCATTGGCCCTGAACGCTATACCTCTATTAGCTGGGCAACGAGGAATGGTTCAGATTTCTCACCCCAGACCTTTGTGAACGCAGAGAGTCAAGCCAATGTTCAATTCTTGCTTATTTATCTTGGAGGTAATATATTTAAGCATTTCGTTCTCATCATTCACGTCAGATAAAAATATTGGTAGTTGCTTAAGATTCTTTACAGCTTTTGGCCAAGGCATAATTGTTTCATCGTCGTCGTCACACAGTTGCTATTGTTTTGTTTAAGAGAAAAATGATTAATAATCAAAGAGATTGTGTATGTTGTCTGCGTTTAGCTTTTCAATGATACATACTGATAACACAACTGATCACTGCAAAGGCTCGAGGAGTAAAAAAATAAAATAAAATAAAAACAATGTGTGAGTGTGCTTAGCACTCCTGAGCTCTTGATGCGAGACATATTGAGTAGGTAACTTGCTGATTATGCAGAGTTACTGCCAGCACAGGCGCAAAAAAAGTTTCGTACGTTTTCTGGTTCTTTCTGCTGTGCTTCCTCTTCATTTTTGTGTACGCGTTTGTGAGTTGCTTGCAACCTATAAACGTATACTCTCTGTTGACCACGTAATTTCAGAGTATACTCTTTGAACGCATTACATACAAGTTTGGGCAAAAACAACGTTTGCCGGTTTATATGATATATATAAAAATACCAGGCGGTCATAAAAAAAAAGAAAGCTTGATCACAAATCAAAATCATAAAAAAATATTCCGAGTGATACAAACAATAAGAAACAAATACAATCTTATACACACATAATACCTACACAACACAAATTTTCGGTTATGTTAACAAATAAAATACGTTTCAAGGGGAGTGTGTGAATGCAGTGGTACATATTTTTTCTTTATCTTATGTTCGCAAATAAGAAAAAACAAACGCTTTATTTTTGGTGGTTTGAATTCGTTTTCACATGGGACAATTGTAGTTTTGCTGTTTGTCTGGTAGTAAAGGTAGAATTAGCATTATTCAACTTAGATTTTTTGACATATTTAGCGCAAAAATAGGTATAAATGCAATTTAAATCAATTCTAATTATTTATTTAGTTATTCAACACAACAAAAGCGCGTGCCCTTCCTCTTTTTCTTGTTTTCATTAGATTTCATTTGTTTATAAAGAACGATAATGCAATCATGCAGTGACGCGGTGATGCTCTGACGGCAATTTAAAATTTCACTCTACCGAAACTAAAGAAAAATTAAAATATAAAAAAAGGGCGTAAAAGTAGCATTCGAAATCGAATTACTGAATAATAAGGATCTTTATTAGGAGTATAACGTTGGCATAGAAAAAATGTCAGAAACATTCAGTAACAGGCGTGGTAGGCGAAAATATGGTTTGTGGGGTCTGCCACATCAACTCAATTTCATAAAATGTTTAAATGATTACAAACGTGATTTTAAGTAATATCCAACGAATTATCCTTCTTCCAAAGGCGATCGATCTAGAGATGATATGAAAGGAAGAGCGTCTCGTTTTCTGTCTCTTTCTTCTAGCGATAGGATCCTTTATTCCGTATTGCTATCCGTAGGTGTTTGAGTGACAGTGAGTGAGACGAAGGCGTTGGGACGTTACCCCAACGCTGGTTATCTCGCTGGCTGTGTATACGAAGAAGCGAAGCTCAAAAACGAAAACTGAATTGTATTGTGTGAAGACAACATCAACAACATAGCGGCATGCGTTGTTATCTATGATTCTTTGAAAACATGAAAACATTATCTGCCTTCAATGATCACTCTGTCTAAATCAGTCGCTTGCCTCAGGGTGTTGAACTGCGGCTTGCTGTGCACGTGCCCAGGGTTCAACTCCATTTCGAAATTCTTTTTACACATCTCGTTGTTGTTTATTGTTTTTTAATGAATAAACATTTAATAAATCAAGTATTCAAAACAGTTCATGTTAGTTTTTTTTTACTTTTCAATGCAATATTTCAATACAAACATTATGTATGCTACTTGAAAACATTGCCAACGTTTTTCTTTTTCTTTCGCGAATTTCGTCATCCGTTGTGGGGTGGGTGTGAAAGAGAGTGAGTAATGTCAATTGCCGCTGAGTGTAAACACAACCCAAACCAAGGAAGAATCATCGATATGAGCTTGCTTAAAAACTAAAGTTGCGAACAAGAACTAAAAGTTGAAGAATCATTTAGAACCCAACCCGCGTTAGTAAAATTTCAAAGTGTTTTTTAAGGTTCTTTTATTTATATTTTGTGCATTCCAGTACTTTTTTTTTGCTAAAATTTTTATGTGAAGACTCGAAAGGTGTAAGAATTTATTAAATACACATAAGAGCGCAAACTACCCTGCTTCCTTTGCCAAAAAACCAAAATTTCAAAGAAGACTTAAAACGTGAAAAAGAACCAAAACAACGTTTGTGTCCTCGCAAAATAAAATTAAAATTTCAAAGTTTTTTTAAAGTTCTAATACTTTTTCGAATAGCGCCTGTGGAGATAGTTCTCCTTATCCTTATAGAATTTATGAATCACTTCCGTTTGCCGTTTATTGACGGCAGCATTAATTTGCGTTATCTAAAATTGGTTAACCCTCAATTTCTCCTGAATAATATTCCTATTTGTATCTTAAAAGATACAACTTTTCCCCTTTCCTCTTTGTAGTTTATTTAATTTATGCCATTTTACTTTGTCATTCGGTCAACGAATTCGAAGTGTTAAGTCGATTTGTCATCTTTTCTCGCAGACCAAGTTTAACTAAACGAAAAGTAAAACAACAACTAGTCAAACAAAGAGTCAAGGCTGTTCTGGACTCAGGAATGCCTGTTGGACGCAGTTCCCCGACTGCGCGCAGCTTGCAAAATCAAAATAAGCCAACAAAAAACAGCATGAACGTACCCCACGTTCAAACAGCTGTTAGCATAAAAAACAACAACGTATACCTTATAACATTACCCAACAGTTCAAACAACTGTATCAACAACAACAACAACAGAGAATCTAACCAAGCTTCACTTCCCGCTAATTTCGAGAGAGAGCGTTACTACTCTCCAGCAATACAGCAAACAATTTCACACACACAAAGTGAAAACTCATCATCAATACAAACAAACGCAACCTCTCACTATACTGCACAACTAACTACCAAGAGCTCTATGGCCACAGGTAAAATGCATCCTCTGCCGTGGAGTGCACAGTGTGCTTCACCAACGACGCCGCTCTCCTCTTTTCCACTAACAAGAACTATATCAACTACTAAAACAACGCTCCCTCTGGCTTCTGTTGGAGTGTTCACAACAACAGCAACAACAACTATAACAACTATAACACAATCTGCTGTATCATCTGTCTCCTCTATATCCACAGTAAGTACAACAACAACGACAACAAGTAAGCAGTACGATACACAAAACATAAACAACGCCAACACTCAAAAGTCCAGTCCAAAAGTCCTAAAGAGAAATAGGAGCAAACAATCTCCCAATAACAGTGCTGAACGAAACAACACAAGCAAAAACAAGAGAAACAAACAATGTAACGGAACGGAAACAATACTGCAACAATACTGGCTAAGCGCACCAATCACAACCAAAAGGTTCGCTCTCCTCTCTCAAGACGATGACAATCAAGCGAACAGTGGTGCGGAAAGTGTTTCCGATGCAGCAAATTTGCCAGCACAAAAAAATATCAAATCGGTTAAGCCAGCACCAACACATGTTCAAGACGTCGAACAAATTAGCGCTCTTAGCAATGCTCTAAAAAATGTATATAAACATAATTACATTTTAAAAACGCTGCAGAATAATGAGGTGCGAATACAAACAAAATATTCTACCAGTTACTTCACAGTTATTAAGATGCTGCAAGATCACAGAACGAAATACTACACGTTTAAACCGAAGGAAGAACGTGGATTTAAAGTAGTGCTCAGGAATATGCACCATGCCACTGACATTAATGCAATAAAAAATGAACTTCTGGACCTAGGGCATGAAGTCATAAACATCCATAATGCACAACAAAAAGTCACGAACAAACCGCTTCCATTATTCTTCATTGAATTGAAAAACAAAAAAAACAACAAAGATATTTATAACATAACCACACTGCTCTGCACGAAAATTATTTTTGATCCCCCACACCATAAACGTATAATATCGCAATGCTCAAATTGTCAAAAATATGGCCACACGAGAAATTTTTGCACCAGAAATCTGATCTGCGTCAAATGCGCCGGTAAACACAAAACAATCGACTGCAAAATTGAAGCCAATGGTCTAAATGTGCATTGTGCGGTGCTGCACACACTGCAAACTACAAAGGTTGTTAGATATACAAGGCACTGAAAATAAAAAGATTTCCATCCCTTAGAGAAAATAGCCACCAAGTCCCAGCTGAGACAGTAGCAGTAGCTAAAATCGAGACTCAAAGCTACTCAAAGAATGACACCAATAATGGTGAAAATAATAAGAAGGAACAACTTACGAATCCAACCAATGAATACGTAAGTAGACGCATTGACATAAATACTGATTTTACTGAGATGAAAGACCTGATGAAACAACTGTTTCAACAAGTCACAAATATGATAAACGTCATAACGATCCTCATATCGAAGATGGACAAACAAAATGGAAACTAAATTAAGGATCATTACTTGGAATGCAAACGGATTAAAAATCACCTGAATGAACTACAGCTTTTCCTACACAAAAACTACACTGACATTGCTTTGATATCGGAAACATACTATACAAATAGCCAAAACAAAAACATACATGGATAAAAGATGTACCACACAAGCCATCCCGACGGTACAGGACACGGTGAGACTGCTATCATTATTAAACAAAACATTAAACATAACGTACTGCTTCCATTCCAAGAAACCAATATCCAGTCGATAAGCATACAAATCTTCGCCTCATCCAGACCACTAAGAATAACAGCCGTGTACAGCCAACCAAAGCACAATATCTCACAGTCGCAATACATTGACTTCTTTAAAACTCTCTGACAACGCTTTATAGCTGCAGGCGACTACAATGCGAAGCATACAGACTGGGGTTCCAGAATATCAACCAAGAAAGGTAAAAACCTACAGGGTCACTGAGATCTAAACGAGACCTAAACGATACCATTGAGAAGGCAGTATTGCAAGCAACTCCGGACAAGATAATACACCATGTGAAGCGGTACACACCCCCTACGCTTAGCAAATTGATATGTACAAAACGAAAACTGAAAAAAGCATGGACCATTTGCAGATCCCCCGATGCCAAAAATTAATATAACAAGGCAACTAAAGAAATCAGAAAATATCTCCAAAATCAGAAAAATTACGAAATCACGAAGTATTTACAGAGGCTGATACCGACAAGCTGTACCGACTACTCCCTGTGGATAGCTACAAAAAAGTGACAAATAATATAATACACCAGGCACCTATAAAAATGGACGATGGATCATGAGCAGTAACGAACCTAGACAAGGCGACAGTGCTAGCGAATTATTATGAAAAAATATTTGCTGTTGAAACACTCAACGAAGATGACTGTTATGTAACGTCGACAGTCACTCCCCAGCTAACTCGCCTAAAAAAAACATGCACAAATGAAATACCCAAATGTATACAGCACGACATATAGACCAAGAAAGCACCCGGATATGACAAAAGTGAAGGAAACCTTTAAGGGAGCTAGCACTTCAAGCAGTGGCATACATACGTAATATTTTCAACGCGACAATTAAATTAAATTACTTTCCTAAAGTATGGAAAGTGGCTGAAATCATTGCAATTCCAAAACCTGGTAAAGACGTATATAATCCAGCATCATATAGACCAATTAGCTTACTTCCAGTGCTGTCGAAAGTATTCGAGAAGCTCCTGTGCCAGAGACTCTTACCTATTATAGAACGCAAACATATAATACCTAACCACCAATTTGGATTTCGACGAAAACACTCGACCATACAACAAATCCATCGTGTCTCATACTCATACAATTTTAAACGATCTTGACGACAAAAGTTCTGCATAGGAGTTTTTCTAGATGTAGAAAAGGCAATCGACGAAGTTCGGCACAAAAGACTAATCAACAAATTGCGCAATATATTCCTGCATAACGTACTACAGATATTAGTACACTATATCACAGAAAGGCATTTTTTCATTAAGTACTCAGATTAATATTCCACATTAAGAAAAATCAAAACAGGCGTACTACAAGGAAGTGTAATAGGACCGTTATTATACACTATCTTTACGTCGGACATACCATCACCAAATGACGACGCTTCAATGATAGCCACATTTGCTGATGACACTATAATACTTAGCGCACATAGACAAGTAAACACAGCAACATCCAAACTGCAACAGCATCTGGGTACTACCATAAGGTGGTTTGAAAAGTGGGAAATAAAAGTAAATAATACCAAAACAGTACATGTTACTTAATTCACACCACCTCGTATAACGATTGACGGAGCTGACTTAAAAATTGAAAATGTAGTCAAATACCTAGGATTATATATTGACAACAAACTCAACTGGAAATACCATATACTTAAAATATGGGCTCTAATCTAGCTGAGGATTAGTCAATTATATTGGCTGCTCAAATCAAAATTAACATTAGAAAAAAAAAATACTGATTTACAAAGTAAATTACAATACAATACAATACAAATTTGAGGAACGGCCAGAAAATCAAATACAGACATAATACAAAGACAACAATCAAAAATCATTCGTATGATCACCAAGGCTGGGTGTTATATAACAAACGATGATCTGCATCCTGATCTTAATATTCCAACAGTAACAGAGGAGATTACAAAAATAAGTCGTATCTACCAGACAAAGCTTACCCAATACTCAAATGTTGGTGCCAACCTAGTACCAATACAGGAACTTCAATGCAGACGCAGGTTACAAAGGACAAGGCCAGTGGATCTGGTAGAATAAATTCGAAGTTAGATACAACACATATATCAATACCTCTTTCTACGGCCTTTTCTTTTCAACATCTTTATTAATGATCTACCTACCGTAATCAAACACTCTCACATTTTAATATATGCAGACGATATAAAACTATGCTTCAGCCATAATAAACCCTCTCACGGGATTTTCCTTCATATAGATTCTTTATCACATAGATTCTTTATCTCATTGGTGTTCCAATAACTATTTAATCCTCAACATCAGTAAATGCAAAGTTATGTCCTTTTTCGTATAGCCCTAATTTTAAATTCTTATTAGTTATTATTACATTAACTCAAATAGTTTAGAACGTGTTTCTCAGTGTAACGACCTTGGTATTTCGATGGACTTGAAGTTGCATTTCGACACCCACATTTCCACTTCGGTCTCTAAATCTAGAAGTGTCCTTGGCTATATTAAACGGTAGTCTAAGGAATTTGACGATCCGTATACTACCAATGTTGTATACACTTCACTGGTAAGACCTATTCTGGAGTTTGCGTCTTGTGTCTGGGATCCTCAATATCAGAAATATATCGATCCTATTGAGTGGGCACAAAAGCAATTTCTACATTTGCTCTAAAAATTTTGCACTGGGATCCTAACGCTTGCCTATCATATTGTCCGTGTCGTCTAAAATGTATCAACCTCCCTAATTTGTCTAGTAGTAGAACTGTCATAGGTGTAACTTTTATGTATAATTTCAGCAGTATTATTAGTAGTATTCTTTCTTACTTAGTACGACAACCTTTAGTGTAACTAGACACTACTTTCCTATTAGGCTGCCCTTATATAGAACTTATTATTTACAACGTGATCCATTCTATGTCTTATAAAAATCTTTTAAAATTCACTTTGCGGGGGCTTCTCCTCCCACCTCGTGTTATCAAATTAAAATTAAATTGTTGGCGTCGTTGAATTAATGCATAATTTACTTTCTTAACTTGTAACCTACTTTATTTCTCCTTGTTTGAATCGTCTATGCCATTGTAGGTATTGAATTCTATATTGAATCTTTGCTTTAGTTTAATCTTGCATACTTATTTATTATATGCAGATGATAATTTTATCTGTAGTCAAATATTTAGTACGTAGACAAAAAAGAAAAAGAGATAAAGTCTAATACTAAGAATAGTAGAGAGTGTGATACTAATAACTATAATAATACTAAAATAACAATACAAAGAATAATTATACTAACAATAATCTATAAAAGCTAACTGCCAAGAAAACCAAAGAACAAGAGAAAATTAAAATAGTAAAATATATCACCTCTGTCTTGAGGTCAAAATACGACTGGGTCGTGCGCTTGACGCTCGCTTGATCATACTTATTTTGACACAGCCTTGCGGCCAAAGCTATCGTTCATTCTTCTGTGCTGTCGCGATAGCCGCAAATTTTGTGCATACTCGAGTAGACCGAACCTCGTGTGTCAGGACTCATGAACATGCAAACACGTCTGCAAGTACGTCTGCGGTGTACTCCTTCTCTGTTTCTCTTAAACATTTTTCTTCCATCTCTGTTCTCTGTAGAACGCGCCAAAACGGTGACGAAATATTTCGAATTTTTACTGCCAATGCGCACTTAGAAGTTTCACTTCAAAAAAAACTAGGCTATAGGATACAAAAGACCTTCTACGGTCGAAGTGCCCGCTTCGTTTGGCAGGAGTACCCATCCAAGGACTACGGTTCCCTGGACCTTACAACTATTAACAGGCATAGGCCTGATGTCGCGTATTCCACTGGATGGTTAAGAATTGGTCTCTACCACCATGTCACGATTTATTATTATTATAATTTTTATTGGGGTTCTCCATTACCAAGTTTCTCCAATGTTGTACACCTATCTCCATACTTAGAGAATGGTCAAAGGTTATATTTTACACCACGCAATTTGGAACGCATACTAGAACAACCACCACAAACCACCCATACTGCTTTTTTGCTCTTTTTATAGTTGACGGGGCTTTGCAAAAGCTTTACTTTACAACGTAATACCTGCATTTTACACTTGGAAAAATAAGCAATGGCAACGGAGGAAATGTGGACAGACTGTTTCTAATTATCATGGTATTAAACAGGACACGGAATTAAGTAGAATTTGCGCTATACATCCTAATTATTCAAAATGTTTTTACCAAAGAAATCTGCTGCATCATGGTCGAGGTCCAACATAATTTATTGATTCAATGATTTACAGCAGTACTGATATTTTACATTACGGAAGGCAGCTAAATAATCATTCGGATATGGATTTCAATGACGACATTTTTATTGAGCGCCTGATTCTTCTTGAAAATATTGCTTTTCATATGGAGAGAAGCGTTTAAAAGATTTTGGTTTGCCTATCCGCGAAAACTCACATTTAAATAATATTTTCTATGTGCGCGAAACAATGTACAATACTAACGATCTACAAAAATTTGTACAGGAAACCGAAATGAGAAATTAACATCAGAAAAACGATTAATTTACCACAAGATAATTGACAGTGTGATCCAAAACTCGGGTAATATTTTTTTATAGATTCACCTAGAGAAACGAGTAAAACGTTCTTAACTTCAATAATTTTAGCTAACCTTCGAAAGGAAAACAAAATTGCTGTGGCGGTTCCCTCTTCAGGTATCGGAGCTACTCTTCCATCTCTCGTCACTTGGACAAATACGGCCGCCGACGTGATTAGAAATGCGGTTTTACAAAAAGTCTCAAATGAATCCAAAATATATAAGTCTCTCGACACAGTGACAGAACTGGATGACGTTGTTCACTTCCTAACAGAATTCCTTAATTCTTTTAACTCTCCGGGACTGCCGTCACATGAATTAAATCTTAAAATTGGTACACTTATTATACTTCTACGTAACCTTAAACCGCCTAGTTTATTCAATGGTATAAGTACAAATCACGCGTTTCATTCCTAATATTATAGAGGCGACTATTTTAACAGCAGCACGCGAAACTACGATGATTTCCAGGATACCAATGATACCGATTTACCTCTTACTTTTAAACCAGTACAGTTTCCAATAAGAACATGTTTTGTCCTGACTCTTAATAAGGCACAATGCCGTTGGTGTAGATCTCCGTAACGAAGTGTTTTCTCATGGTCAGCTATACGTTGCCCTCTAACCAATAACGACATCACAAAATCAAACTTTAATTAATCGTGGCCATGCATAATGAAGTATTTAAAAATTTATATTTTTGATTTTTTTAATTTAAAAATGTTATTGAAAATATGTTGATATTTGGAACAAAGTTCCTTTACGCAATTTGTGGTATAGGAAAATGAGAGAAATCGTATCGCCAAAAACGTAAAGTCGTTGTTGTTGTATTTTGTTGTATTTTTTTATGCTGTTTCGTTTTTCTTTTCTTTTGTGCTCATGCAGTGAGCGAATTTTATTGCGGCTGTTGTGGTGCGCAAAACCAAACAGTAGCAACAACAACAAGGCAGCTGCCCACAATTTTAAGCGTTCGAGTTTGCTCCTCTGTTGCTCATGGAGACAGCGAATATTAATTATTCTTCTCATTTGTATGTTTACCCTATTCGACGCCGATCTCTCTTATCAATTTGCATGCATGTCGCTCGGGCTTGGCTCTTACCATTTATACAAATATATACATTAAGTGCTCCAATTATTAATGATAATATGCTTCCAAAAGTAAACTGAATGTATATCTATGTTGCTCGATTTGCACAGGCTTTTATATAAATTATAATCGAATACCTAATCTTAAGGAAGGTGAGTTAAAAGTTTGCATTTTCCAATATAATATTACTTGGTCACCAAAGATGACATCTTTTGGCAAGGGAAGCAAGATAATCGTGGTAGTCGAGGGTTCTTTCGCGGGTTCCGCTTATTTAAATTTTCGATTGGCGTTTGTGAGTGGTTATCGCATGGTCGCAAGAAGCAACCTAATTATACTCTTCAGGCCACTGCGTGAATAGCTGTGAAGCATAGCTGAATAGCAACTAAACACCTACAACAATTACGGTCTCCAACAATTCGAACACAAAACTATCTCTTCAGCCACTGATTCAATTACAGGATCTAAAATCATGAACAAAGTGCTAATTTTAGAGTAAAGTTTCATAATAAAAATTCAGTAATAGATACTGCTGGCTATATAATAAATACACCATAAGAAATTACTTTTCTAAAAGGCATGTTTTATCTCATCACAACAAATATTGATGTATTATGTGGCAATGGTACGACAAGAAAATTAGTGCATACAAACAACATTGTATTTAAAGTTTGGTTGAAGTTTGGTGGTTCAACAACAATTGGTCAGAAAAAAATCAAAAATTTTCTCAGTTAGCTGTACATAGAGGAGTTGTCTTCCTGTGCTTATTGAACTACGATCTGTGGACGTTCCATTGGCATCAGCTAAGAAAATTATTGCTTTTCGAACGCATTTTCCTTTAATTTCGACTTGCGCTATTACCCTACATAAATCGCAGGTTGGATCTTTCAGTTAAATGGTTTACGAGTATATCAAATGTTATTTGTAAGAACTTATTTACGTTGCGCCATCTCATGTAACACATATCTAAAACTTGTATATTGTAACACACCAAGATGATCCAATGAAATTTAAATTTTATCATAATCGAAAGCAAGATAGATCAACAGAGAAATTACTGTAAGAATTTCAAAGATCATCGTTAAACACATTGTAGACCAGAACTCAAATTATCGTGGATATGATTTGTAAAAAAGGTTCTTTCATTATTCATTTTTAACTGCCAACGTTTGACAAGACATACCTTAGATTTCTTGGATCAAGTTATTAAAATTTCTAACCTACTATTAGTTTTCGAAATGTTCGTGCAGGTGGAGTCGCAATATATATAGTAAAACTGAAGACTATTTTGACTATTTGCACAGAAAATATGGGAACGATTTTGTCAAACACTAGTGATTTGAGTACTAAGAACTCATCAGTCGATAACATTTGTCCAGTTATTTGTAAAATAGGCAACGATATTGCAATAGGTATTGTAGCTATTTATATATCCCCAAATCAAAAGATTAAGGATTTTCCATTATTCATTCATCGATCATTGTTAGAATATAACGAGGGAGGTTCTAAATTACTTAAACAAGATTTTAATAAACTTCCATTCCTATTGGCTGAAGATTTCAACGTCAACTTCAATAATAAAGAAAAATTAGATGAATTAAAATCCTTTTTATTAGATACATTTGATTTACATATTAATGATGATCAAGCGCAATTAGCAACAACTTATTTGAACAAAATTGAATCTCAAGCATATTTATCTTATTATAATTACCATAAGCCATTAATTACTATGGTACAATATGATGAGACTTAAAAACTTTACTGGCTTGCAGTAGAAGTTGACAGGTAGAAACCGTATCATAATGAAAGAGCATTACATAAGTAAGTAAAGGATCACAAAAATGGACACTCGCGCAGTTCTCCGAAGTGTAACTTTAGGTTACACATGAAGCAGTGAGACATGAGCGTATGTTTAAGGCGACAAAAAAATCATTGTAATTTATATGTAAAAAAGCGTGAGGAACTTCGTTCTTGACGGTGGTCTCCCTTCTTTCAGTGCCCAAAGCAATTGGCTTAAGGTTTAATGTTTACTGAGCAATTCATAATGTGCGATGGCTTGTGGAATGGGTTTATTAATTTTGAGTGTTATTTTTGGTTTTCCATATTTTGGATTTATGGACTTTTTGACCTTTATACTTTATACTGGGAGAATCGAGTTGTCAGTTTATTGTGTCTGTTTTCTTTTCGGAAAATTGCATCGCCTTGTTCTAAGGGTTGAGGTTCCGACGCGGTTTTATTAAATTTTTCTGTTCTGTTTTCCACCAGTTTTCCTAGCCTTTCTTTAATACTTGGATATAGGTTTTGTTGGTATTCGTTAAGCTTTTTTAGGTATTAGTGCTAATTTTCAAACGTTATTGTATATTGAATATATGGGTTCAACCATGAAATAATTCATATGGGGTTAATTTACTTGAACAGTGTATAGCATTGTTGTATGTGATTAAGGATTCAGACAAAATTCCATTTATAATTTTGTATAATTCTATAGTTAATGACTCTATATAGAATGACTCTATATAGAATTATATAGAATTATATAGAGTCATTAATATATTAACAAAGAGTTAATGACTCTCCACAGAGGAATTACTAGACGATTGTTGAAAGAATGTGACATGTACTGTCATATGGTATTGTTTGCAGAAATCTTTAAAAATGTTGGAGCAGAATTCGGTTCCTTGGTCATGTATGAAGGAAGGAAGTTTTTCAATAACTTGCTGACATTTAGACTATCTAAAGATAGTAGTGTGTAGCTTGTTGCGAACTTACTTACTTTGAAAATGTATCTAATATTGTAAAGATATTTTCGTTGTTGATAACATAGATATCTATGCGGAAAATAAATAGCGGTATTTTGGATGTTTCTGTTACCTGTGTATTATGTTTTGTGGTTGTCTGTCATACTTGATTGTTTGGGCAATTTTATTCTTCATGTTTGGGAAAATATAATGTCGCTTTAATTGGAGAAGTGTTTAGTCTATGTCATGGTGTTTGTTATTAGAGTAATAGTTTCTTATTATTTCGTCTTGTTGGTCAGAGATAGTAATGTCTTTTAAAGTGTGTGTGTAGCGTATTATTTTAAATATTTTAGATCCGGAAAAAAATTTGCAAAAATTTTGGATTAGTCTGAAAATGTCGTCTTTTGTGGTTGTGGCTAAGACTTTCTTAGCTTTGAGGAATTTCTCTAGTATTTGGTGGATCTTGTATTCAACAAAACTTGCTTCATATATTATGCGTTTTATCTTATTTTTGAACGGACCTTCGGACTAAGGTTTGCATATTCTTTTAAAAACATATTTAAAATAATTCTTTTAACCTTTGTGACCTCTCGGAAATGAAGGTTCATTCAGATCTGGAGTCGATGAGTGCCCGAGCCGTATACTTCACTCATCGGTGCTTGACGTTGACCATGGCTGTCCCCACGAGTACGCCCCGTGAGTTGGTCGAAAAACACGATTGCACGTTGCTTAGTGCTGCTGCTCCTGCTGATACGGTAGCCTGATCCACTACCTGTGCAATACTCTGCCATGTTTCCTGGTTCGGTACCCCTGTGGTCCGCTGTGTTTTCGTTGGGCTCGCAATCTGTCTGTTACCGTGGCTCAATGTGTGGTGTCGTCCGTTGCATTTCACACACCTTGCCATCACGGTGCAATCCTTCACTGAATGCGAAGTTGACAAGTAGTTGAAATAAAGGCGTAGCCGTTTTGTACCTTCCTCCGAGTTTGCACTTTCGTGTCGGGTATTGCCTTTAAATCGGATATTGTTTCCAGCATCTGGAAGCGGCTGGTGAGGAACCGATTCAAATTTTCCTACGTTGGCATCCAACTCCTGTCAGTTAAGCTTTGTTCCCGCAATGCTAGGGTGGATTCCAGAAGGCGCGAAGTACAGAAAAATATCGGGATGAAATCCCGTGTCCCAATGTTTACACCGTTATCTCTCAGTACCGATATGCAGTTTTTGATCTGACGTTGTAATCCCTTTAACTGCACCCCATCCTCGTCAGCAATGGCTCGCAAGTTGAAGAGGGTCTTTAACTGGGCGTTGATGAGAATCCGCTTTTTCTCATAATGGTCCGTTAAATTTCTCGAGGCAATCTCGAAGCCCTCACCTATCAGCGGCACCAGCTATACGATTTCTTTTGCCCCGCCCAGGGTCTTCTGGTTCAAGTGGTACAGCTCTTCCACTTGTTATAGGCGGGGTTTGATCACGTAGATGGCCTTGAACATATATGTAAATCTTGTAACACTCACTATGCGTTAGCTTCTCCTCCCACCTCTATCAACCTCTTAAAAACTAAACTATTAGAGACGTTGAACTAATTTTGAATTAGAGTTCTTTGGTAAATCTTCTATATATATATTTTCATTTTATATGGTTGATGATGTTTTGTCTGTAGCCATGTAGAACGTAGGAATTAGCTTTGCTGTTACATGCTGACCAAAGAGATTGGTAATACGACCAGATGAGCTAGTCTTCTATATAACTGGGTGAAGTTTGTAACCTTGGCCCACCCAATGTGAGCTCAGTGTGTGATCACTTCAGTCCTGCTAAGTCTATAGAAAAAAAAAAAAAAATTGTTGCAGGTGTTATCCGTATAAAAGGTCTTTCTGAGATGGGGATACCATCATCGAGATTTTTATTAGCAGAGTGAATTGTGGTTCCTGAAATGTCGTTGATATTAATGTCTATTTTAACAATGCTTAATGCGTCTGTTGTGAGAATGAATGGTTTTGAAAAGTCAGGGTATTGTAAAATGGGGTCGTTGCAAAGGAGGTTCTTGCACATTTCAAATATGTCGACGTAGGGATAGGGAACTTTTGAATAGCTGCAATTTTGTTCGGGTTTGGTTTAATGCCCTCTGGAGTTATTACGTGGCCTAATAGATCGATTACCTTCCTGGTTTATCCAATTGGATATTGAGATTTGACGATCTTAATCGTTCGAATACTTTTCTTAGCTTGATCATATGGTCTTGGAGCGAAGTGGAAAAAACGATAGTGTCATCAAAGTAGACAAGATAGCTGTCACCAATTAGTTTTTTTAAGACATTGTCTACGAGGCGTTGGAATGAAGTTGGGGCGTTTTTGAGACCGAAAGGCATCCGCAGAAACTCGTAATATAGCCTTCTACAGTGAAAGCTGTTTTCTGAATGTCAGCTTTATGCATTTCGATTTGGTGGAATCCGCTTGCTAAGTCTAGTGTTGTAAAATAAATGATTCTGCCTATTTTGTCTACTAAGCAATTATATTTGGGAGGGGGTATATGTCGAAAATTGTTTTTTAAATTTTGTTTCCTATTATCTATTACTCGACACCATTTCCCTTTATTGCTAGAGTCCAGTTTTGGGGTACTATTCAAACTGGAAAGGTCCAGTTGGAAGAGCTTGGCCAAATTATGCATTGATTTAGCATTAAATCGATTTAGGACTTTATTTGTTGTTTGTGGATATAAGAGTACCGGTATGATTTCGTATGTAAAGGGATGTCATTGATTGTTCTTGTTCTATGTTTAACCTTGTTGGTGAAAGTTAGTGGATCATCAGGTTTGAGGAAGGTATCTGCAAATTCGTTGCGGACTATGCTTAATTCTTGGATTTCTTCCTTATTGATGTGGTTAGTTCTTAACAATTCTTAGGTCTCGATGAAGGTCCGTGTTGGTGATATACCATTGGGCTTTGGTGATGGTGCGAATAATTTTTGATTGTTGCCTCTGGATTAACTTTATATTTGATTTTTTGGCAACTCCCCATATTTCGGCTCGATATGTCCAAATTGGTTTAATAATTGTCTTATAGATTAGGAGCTTGTTTTCAAGAGAAATGTTTGTATTTGGTTTGAGCAGCCAGTGCAGTTGTCTTACTTACATTTTGATTTGGTCACCCTTTTTTTGTATATGGTGTTTCCAGTTTAGTATACTGTCAATATATAATCCTAAGTACTTGGCTCCTTTTTGAATGGTTACGTCGTCTCCGTCAATATTTATATGGATTGGTGTGAATCTAGTCTTAGTAGTGTATATAACTTGTACTGTTTTGTTTTTGTTTATTTTAATATGCCATTTTCTAAGCCAATCAAGTGTTTTATTAAAGTCTACTTGCAACATGGATGTTGCAGTATTTATGTTTTTATGAGCACTTAGGAGTATTGTGTCATCGACGAATTGTGAGTGGGACATGGTATGTCTGCTTTGTATAAGGTATATAATAAAGATCCTAGCACACTTCCCTGTGGAAGTTCTGAATTTATTTCTCTAAGGGTTGAGTATTCGTCTGAGTATTTAACTAAGAAGTATCTACCTGTGATATGTGATGTTAATAGATGTGCTATGTTTTGAGGGAATATATTGTTAAGTTTCCATTTGAGTCCTTTATGCCAAACCTTGTCAAAAGCTTTTTCCACTTCCAAGAAGAGTCCAATACAAAATTTATTATCCTCAATGACATTTAGAATTTTGTGCGTAACTCTATGCACTTGTATCGTTGAGTGACTTCTTCGGAAACCAAATTGGTGATTTGGAATGATGTGCCTGCGTTCTATTATTGGCAAGAGTCTACTTCTTAAAATCTTTTCGAAGATTATTGAGATTACAGGGAGTAGACTGATTCGTCTATAAGACTCTGCTTTTGATGCGTCTTTGCCTGGTTTCGGGATGGCAATAATCTCAGCTACTTTCCTGACTCTCGGAAAATAGTTTAGTCTGAACATAGCGTTAAAGATGTTTCTTAGATATTCTGTAGGTTTTACAGGTAGTTCTCTCAGGAGTTTCCCATTTATTTTGTCATATCCAGGGGACTTTTTTTCCTTTATGTCATTATTAATGCATTTTCTTATTTCTCCTATGCTGGTTTTTTCATGTTTTATATGTTCTGCACCTCTGCTAATATCTGTGTTCAGCTGTGGATCATCTGAGTTGGTGGCGATTTCTGTAAAAACCCTTTCGAAATAGTTCGCTAAAACTTTAGCTTTGTCCAAGTTCGTCTTTGCCCGTAACCCGTTTTCCATTTTGAAAGGAGCCTGATGATTACTTTTATTTGTCCATCCTTTAGTAGCTTTCCATAAGGAGTAGTCCGTTTGACTCGTGGGTGTTAACCTCTTGAGATATGATGTTAATTGTTTGTTTTTTAATACCTGAATCATTTTTTTAACCTCTTTATTTGAGTTGTTGTACTGTCTTTTTGTCTCAGGAGATTTTGTGGTTGACCAGGTTTTCCGCAGTTTACATTTTTGATTTAAAAGCCGTCGTAGTTGGGGTTGTGTGTAGAATGTCGAATTTTGCTGCTTCTTTTTTGGTGTCGATTGTATGACTGCTTTCATAATGGTGTCATTCAGGAATACTATCGCAGACTCGATGTCCTCATATGATTTAAGAGGGATGTCGGTCATTAAATTAATGTCAATGTATTCCTTATAAGTATTCCAGTCAGTTCTGTTGTTGTACAAAAGTCTGTTTGCATGTGTAGGCGTAACGTGCGAGTCATATACTAATTCTATAGGGTTGTGGTCTGACGAGAGTTCGAATCGTGATAAGATTTTACATTTCCAAATGTCAAAGTTCTTTGTGATGAAAAAATCTATCAAGTCAGGTGTTTTATTAGTGTCTGTTGCCAATATGTTGGTTCGCCTGTACTCAAGTGTTTAGAGTTTGTGAACTGCATAGCGCTGAGGAGATTTTTGCCTTTGTTGTTCGTTAGCCTCTATCCCCACATAGTGTGTTTCGCGTTGTAATCACCGGCTGCAATGAAGCGTTGTCCAAGAGAGTTGAGGGAATTCTTATATTTTGTGTCTGTAATATTATGCTTTGGTGGCCTATATATAGCAGATATTGTGAGTGGTCCTAAGAGATCATTAATTTGAATGTTCGTCGCTTGTATGTAGTTGTGCTGATAAGGCTCAAGCTCGTCGTGCTCTATGCACTGCTTGATAATTATGGCTGTTCCACCGTGCGCTGTGCCATCGGGGTGGTTTGTGGTATACACTTTGTACCCTCTAACTTGTATGAAGTGTTTGTTTGTGCAATGTGTCGCCGAGATTAGGGCTATGTCAATGCTGTTATCATGAAGAAGTATTTGTAGTTCGTCAATATGGTTTTTCAGTCCGTTTGCATTCCAAGTTATGATCCTTAATTTAGTTTCCATTTTGTTTGTCCATCTTCGATATGAGAATTGTTATGACATTTATCATATTTGTGACTTGTTGAAACAATTGTTTCATCAGGTCTTTCATCACAGTAATGTCAGTATTTATGTCAATGCGTCTACTTATGTATTCATTGGTTGGATTCGTGAGTTGTTCCTTCTTATTCTTTTCGCCCATATTGTTGTCATTCTTATCCTTAGCTACTTGAGCGTAAGATAAACCGGTCTTAATTTTGTTTAAGTTTTGAGACTCGATTGGAGCTACTGCTACTGTCTCAGCCGAAACTTGGTGGCTAGTTTCTCTAGGGGATGGAAATCTTTTTATTTTTAGTGCCTTGTATATCTCACAACCTAGTTTGCAGTGTGTGCAGCACCGCACAATACACATTTTATTTGACCGTTGGCTTCAATTTTGCAGTCGATTGTTTTGTGTTTGCCGGCGCATTTGACGCAGATCGGGTCTCTGGTGCAGAAATTTCTCGTGTGGCCGTATTTTTGACAATTTGAGCATTGCGATATTATGCGTTTATGGTGTGGTGGCTCAAATATGACTTTGGTACATAGGAGTGTTGTAATATTAAAGATTTCTCTTTTATTTGCTTTGGCTTTTAGTTTAATGAAAAATAGCGGCAGTGGTTTCTTTGTCAGTTTTTGTTGTATGTTGTGTATATTAATAACGTCGTGGCTTAGTTCCGATAGCTCGTTCTTAAGTTCGTCAAGGTCAGTGGCGTAGTGCATATTCCTAAGTACTGTCTTGAAACCCCGCTCCTCTTCCGCGAATTGGTGCAAAAATTATTATCAAAATGATCCAAACCAAAATCGCATTATGGAACGCGCGAGGTATCGCCAAGAACAAGGAAGAGCTTTTACTTTTCCTCAATGCGAACTCTATCGACATTATGCTGTTAACAGAAACACATTTATGCCCTGGAAATAAGATCCACATACCTGGCTATGACGTTTATTATGCAAATCATCCTAGTGGCAGCGGTAGAGGCGGTACTGCTGTTATTATTCCAGCCTGCATTATGCATTTTCAAAATGAGCCAATCACGCGCATGAATGTATAAATAGTGAGCGTGAATGTGCACATGAATGGTGGAAACGTTACAGTTGCTGCCTTGTATCTTCCTCCCAATGTTCCGTGGACAAAGATTGAACTTGAACAATTAATAAATTCCTTAGGAGGCCGTTTCATCGCCGGAGGTGATTTTAACGCGAAGCATTCATGGTGGGGCAATCTAATATCTTGCGATCGAGGAAGGCTACTGCAACATATAATAGTAAATATTTCAAGCCCGATTCTTGCAACTGGTGAAACAACTTTCTATACGTACAACTCTCACTTAACCCCAACTCTCTTGGACTTCTTTATTAAAAACGGAATTGAAAGAAATCGAGAAAATATTTAAGATGCTGTATCTATTTTTATGTGCAATATCAATCAAGCCACTGCGTGCGGCCCTTCAAAAATTGCACAGTCAACAAACCAACGACATACAGCTCATCTAAACCCAACAACTGCTGCCCTACTGCATTTAAAAAGAAGAGTCAGAAAATAATATGCCAGGGCGGCATATGTGCTCCAAATTTTTAAGAGACTGTCTAATCGACTGCAAAAGGGGCTTGCTAGGGATCGGCAAGCACAAACTAACATCTTGCTGTATAAAGTAAGCCCAGACGAAACCACCAACTATGCCCTGTGGAAGTTAATAAGGCAAGTTATCCCGAAGGCCCCCATTAAGGATTCAAGAGTTGGCTGGTGCTTCTCCAGTCAGCAGAAGGCCAAGGCCTTTGAGGATAGTTTGGTGGAGAGGTTTACTCCGCTAGATCTGACGTCGAACTTCATGGAAAGACACATAGAATTATCCCTAGACACACCATTCCAAATGTCCATGCCTGTAAATCCAGTGACGATGAAAGAGATCAGGCTACAAATCAAGCAGTTAAAAGGCAAAAAATCGCCTGGAGAGGATCTCCTTGATAGCAATGCCATTAAATCGCTCCCAACCAGGGCGGTACTCTTCATTGTATTGTTGTTCAATAGCATTTTGAGGATAGGTCATTTCCCAGAAGTTTGGCAGTCGGCTGTAATTACGATGATCCCGAAACCTAACAAAATACAAGCTGAAATAGTCGCTTACTCCCCAGCTGTTTCAGGTTGTAAGCAGTTACCTGAACAATAGATCCTTCTGTGTGGTTGTTGATGGCACGAAATCTTCTAAAAGACCAATCTGCGCTGGAATCCCACAAGGAAGCATACTAGGACCCACTCTCTATACCTTATATACAGCAGATATGCCAACACCTAACACTATATCTTCTGTTGACAGGAACAACGTTCTCATAGACCCATACGCCGATGACACTGCTGCATTGACTAGAAGCCGTCTTATTTGTGATGCTGCAAGTGCGCTCCAGGAGTATGTACACAGTTTTGAGATATGGGCCAAAAGGTGGAATATTGGCATAAATTTAAACAAATGTGCAACTGTTACATTTACTAACAGGTCAGCGACTTGTCCAGCCATTTCTATGCTGGGTTCTCCAATCAAACACGAACCAGCACAAAAATATTTGGGAGTCTTATTAGACAGAAGGCTCAGTTTTGGAAGATATATTACTATGGTAAAACAAACAGTTCTATCAAAAGCAAAGCAAATGGTGTGGCTACTTTGCCCCAAAAACAAGCTTTCTCTAGCCAACAAAGTAGCCATTTACAAAATTATATTGAGTGCGATCTGGAAGTATGCGATGCGGGTGTACGGAATTGCCGTCAAAACCCACCTAAACAAAATACGAGTGGTTCAAAGTAAAATATTAAGGAGAATTTGTAATGATCCATGATATATTCGTACATGGGATATTGAAAGGGATTTAGGAGTCCCTAATGTCGGTGACATTCTTCAAATAAGCCAAGAAATATTTGGAACGGCTTAGTTCTCACCCGAATGTACCAGCCAGGCGTCTTACGGGAGAAAGGCTTAGAGGTAGGATAAAAAGATTAAAACGATGCCACCCAGAGGATCTTCCGGACAGAGGCCTTTCTTAACATATATTTTTAAGTTAAAGTGTAAATTTAAATGCATGTTAACAATGGTGTTAATTTTTTAATTTACTACTTTATTATAGTCATTAGTTTTTATCGTTAGTTTTTGACATATAATTACTTTAAGCTGCCATTAAAATAGGTAGAAATTCACTAGTTTAAGAAAAAATTGTAAAAAGTGTAAATAAATACATAATATTTACAAAAAAAGGTAACAAATGCCTAAATTTACTTGAAAAGTTAACAAGATTATAAAAAAAAAACACAAGCACTAAAATAGACATATTTACACACATATGTATGCATATACCTCAATGAATTGACAGTGGCTTCAGCACTGGATTTATCATTTACACAAATGCATTATTTATACCTTTATAAATTGAAATATACACATAAAGTAAAAAGATTGGTGGATTTTCTTAAATTCGCAATACTCACATATATACATTTATAATTCGGTCAGAGTATATAATAAACAAGTACCGCATTTTTAATAATAATATTACAACATAACACTCTTTCTAGCTGTCGTTAACGGCATCACCTGTTCAGTACATGTATGCATAATCACTTGCTATTTAAGTCTCTCAGTTGCTGTTATCAATACCGTTCCCCCGCTCTCGTTACAAATTAAAAACAAATAGTGGACGTATGCAGTAATTAACGGCTACGAACACCTTCGATTTCACCAATTGTTTGATTTCACAGCTGCTTGGTTCGATCTTATTACTGCATGTGTAAATAAAATTTGCATAGACAGACGAGTGCTTAAGAAAACATTCATGTGCACAATGGGCTTACTTATACCAGTGATGAATTTCATTTAGTTTATTTTTATTTAGCATTATAATGCTTCGCTTGCACATATTCTTTAGTATCGTTGCTGCAGTGGATATATGAAATTACCCACGTTCAGTCACCGACTATCTCTCTTCGAGTGCGGATGTCAGTGCTTCTTATCGTCAGTTATTGCTTTTCATTACAGTTAATTTCTAAATTTTTTTTATTTCTTCTCTTCTCTTTTTTACCGCGTGCTTGTTTTAACACTTTTACGTGCGTTTTAATACTCTCTGCAATGATGGCCCCTGGGACACCTAATATAGGGGATAATCGCTTTGCTAGTCTTAGCTTTAGCCCTAAAGTAAAAAAAGGGATCCTTTCAGAAGCATTCCGGCGATTTCCCTGGATTACAAATTCCCTGGATTGTGCAAAATAACCCCAAATTTATAATTATCGCCACCAAAAACACAGTCAAACCAATTTCATATTTCTCGTGCTTCGCAGTATAGCGCGCTCTAAACGTCATGAACAAAGATATTATCTCAATCTCCACACTCCGCGACGGCAACCTGTTAATGTGAGTCAAAACCAAGCAAGTAGCAGAAAAATTCGTCCTCATTGCCTGGGTTATGCGAGATTGAATGCAAATTCCAGGACAGCCTCAACTTTGTAAAAGGCACCTGCTTCTGATTCCTCTTTGCCCCCTGCGGCAAACAAGCCAGTAACAACAAAAGCTACTATTTCTGATAAGAAACACAGAATGTCCAAAGTGCCCACCAGCACAGACACTCAATTGAATATCCCACTTTCTCAAGCTTTCCCCGTCCCCTCTACCCAACCTACTAATACAACATTCGCTCCAATAACACTTAGCGAAATAATTACAACAATCAAAAACACTTCTGTTGCTACAGTAGCAGATCAGCTTTTAAAACAAACTGAACAAAAACAACCAAACGACTCAATCTTTTCATATGACTCATTTTCATCTACTTCTTTAAAATCTCCTCATTTTGATGAATCAATGGGAGAACCTGACTTGTAGTCAAGTCCCTTTCCATTTCATTCATTCCTCTCGCAAACATAAAACATCCCTTCTATACCTTTGCAATGTCTTTTGGGATGTTACAGTAGAATATAAACGGCATTTTCAACAACTATAACGAACTTTTACTACTCATAAATGACCACTCACCCGATGTTTTATGTTTGCAAGAAACACACTTGCCACACAATTTTAATAATTTTATCTGCCCCAAGGCTACTTTTTCCATCATCCTCACAACACATCACCCAAACAACGTGTGCCGTGCTTATTAAATATCACATTCCGCATACGTATAATATAATTAACTCCAACCTTCTCTGCTCTGCTTTACAGCTCAATCTTAATATTCCTATCACCATCTTAAACTTTTATATCCCTCCCAGCCAAAGCTTTACTTTTAACGACATAATCTGCACTCTACAGCAAGCTTAAGGTCTGTTAATCATGTTGACTTTAATGCTTGGAGTCTTCTTCACTTGTCGTCTCACAGTACCTTTACCCACGTAGATATTTCATTAGTGTCCCCAATAATTGCCCATAGATGTACCTGGTCAATCTTTAATTCCCAAAATGGAAGCGATCAATACCCAATAGAATTAATGGTTTCAATTAATTTTTCCCCCGATAAAACGTCCCCTTTGCTCAAATATAAAACTGACCTTGCCAATTGGGAGCACTTCCAAAACAAATGTGTCAGTTTTTCTGATACTCAATTAACAAAATGCATAAAGGATGCTGCAATTGACACAACAAAAGGAAGACTTTCGGCTCCAATAGGATATCTTATCCCATTCTAAGAAACCTACAATCGCCATTCAAGAAGAAACTTCTCCATATTTACAATTGTATGCTGGATTCATGGAACCTATCCACACTCATGGAAATCTGCCATAGCAATAGTTTCCACCCTATCTCTCTTCTTTCCTGTCTAGCGAAAATTATTTTAAAAATTGTCGAACGTAGGTTAATGTGCTTTATATCCCGGCACCATCTTATTTCCCATAACCAGGTTGGGATTAAACAGCAACATAGCAGAATGGACGCGTTATTGCCGATTCAACATGTCGCATCCGACGCCCTTTCACCAAAGGATCATGTCTCTCTCTTAGCGATTTTGTAAGGGCATTCAATCGACTTGAGCTTTGGGGTACTGGTCCCAAACTTTATAACCTTATAAAGGCTTTTATGACCAATCGCACCTTTAGAGCACCATATCCAATCCCCACACACTGTTCAATGGAATCCCACAGCGCTCCCCACTTTCGGTGATTTTATTCGAGCATTCGAACAAATAAACACTTTCTTCTCCAGATATAAAGATATTGATGTATCGGTTTATGCTGACGATGCCGTCTTCTTCACCAACCTCAAAGATAACGACTCAACAAGAGATAAGTTCTCCTACATTTTAAATGACTTGAAATAGTGGGGAATCTGGTCAGGAGCATCCCTCTCCATCGAAAAATGCCAATTGTTGCATATCTGTCGTAAGCACCGATGCAATTTTTCCGACATATATTTCAAAAACAAACGTATAAAACCTGTTAATCACTTAATAATACTAGGAATAACCTTTGACTCGAAATTACTTTTTAAGCAACATTGTATCAATTTAAAAAAACAATTAGAATCTAGATTTAACATTATTAAATATTTGAGCTCCAACTACTCTCATCAATATAACACGTGTCCTAATGCTCTCCAAAATCGATTATAGCCTGCCTCATCTTTGGGTGGTGTTCCAAATCTCATATAAGAAACATACAATCGCTCCAGCACGTAGCTGTACGGCGGACTATTGCCACTTTTCCTACCTCTCCTACTCCCTGATTTCTTGCTGAAGCTGGATTACAATTGAAGTCGAATGCCGCATGAAAAATTTGAATAAATACATTGACAACGCATTGCGTCTATACACTGAGATAGACACCATTAATTCGGATGAGTCATCTAGATCAGATCTTCAAGATCTGTGCATCAATACGAAGGCATTATTCATGTCACTATCGGTGCGCCCTAATCAGCAACCTCGTGCAGAATCAACGTTACATGAAGCATCACTTCATCACAGACGACTGCCAAAGATGAAGTTGCCAAAATTCAGTGGTAAATACCTTGACTATAAAAATGTTAGAGGGATGTTCGACAGTCTTGTAGACAGTGATGAAGGATTATCCATGTAACTGAAGCTAATTATAAAAAAGTATTGTCAGCTCTTGATCGCGTGTATAATAATAAATGTCTAACGTTTTTTGATGGAATTTCAAGACTTTTTGTATTGCCAGTTACATCAAATCCGTCTGCCTCATATCTACGTAACATAGTTGACTCGGTCACTGGAATATATGGGTCTCTGTTATCTATAGGGGATAACACAGCGATTGCAAATGAAATTCTCATTCACATAGTCATGTCAAAGGTAGACTCCGAAACACGATCTAAATGGGAAGAAGCTTTGGATTACCAAAATCTCCCACTGTGGAAGGACTGTGAAGCTGCACTTAACAAGCGATACCAGCACTTGTCGGCTGGAGAATCGATGACGGGTCAGGCAAGAGCAGCAAAATTTAACCGTGATTCAGGGTCAAAACGGAATACTAAAACGTCACTATCCGTTTCGCAGGCAAGACATATTCAAGATTCTGAATTTGTTTGTTGTAAGGGAGAAAACCTCTGACAAAAAAGCGTGTAAACCATTTTCCGCTATTTTCGTCAAAAATCGTTTTAAATTCTCAAAAAGCTTTCCGTTGTGCATTAATTGTTTACGCGAAGGACATGGTGTATCTTCGCGCAAGTTAAAGCATTGCCAAGTTTGTGCTAAGCGTCATCACACTTTGCTACATCGCTATGCCCCTGAAAACGAGATAGTAAACTGCAGGGAGTCCCAAACATTGGCAGGAGCACCTCAGGCGTTAGCGGTGTCGTCGGTAAATAGTGTCTTGACGCCCAAAAGTGATGCTGTGATGCTAGCCTCTGCGTTGATCAAAGTCAAAGATTAGCAAGGTCACCACCAGTACGCCAGAGTTCTCTTGGACGCCGGATCGCAAATGAATTTCATTACTGAAGATCTAGCCAAAAACCTAAAATTTAAGAAGTACCGTAAGAAGGATAATCTATTATGGATTGCAAATTCAGCCTTATCAGCTGATCGCGTCGTACATGCATCAGTTTCGTCGCGCTTAAATTCATTCGAGTTTTTCAACATTTCAATATTGCAAGCATAGATGTTACTAGAGCAAGCGCTATCACAGTTCGAGTTAGACGCAGAATTTATAGTTTTAAAATCAATGACATCACACAAACCAGATAGATCATTTCCACCAGCCAAATGGAATATTCGCAACTATATCGTACTCGCCGACCCGGCAGTCAACAAACCTCAGAATATAAATTTGATACTCGGCGCAGATGTTTTCTTCGATCTGCTGAAGGACGGTCAAATTAAACAAACTTGTCAATCTTCGACGTTGCAGAATACAGAGTTTGGGTGGGTAGTATCTGGATCTATTTATTGAAAATATTGTCAGATTACCCTCGGGGTGGTTTAGCGTGTCATTAACCTTTAAACCACTTATTCGAGAGTGGAAATCTACATTGCTCTACTTTCAGAAAATCGACTCCGTGTCTATACCACGACACATTGGGATATCCAAACAAGAATCTTGCCAAATTCATGGATTCGCCGATGCATATAGATGTTGTTTATATGTTTGGAGTGAATAACTCTATGGTGTACTAGTACGCCTGCTCACTGCCAAATCACGGGTTGCACCATGCAAAACGAAAACTGTGCCTAGATTAACTGAATTGATCAGTTCATTTTGGTACAATGGCCCACGTTTTTAATAACAGGACAGAAAATCCTAGCCACAAAACAAACATATTCAATTAACTGATGAGCAAATTACGCTCGAAAAGAAGAAGGGTATCAACGTTTTTATCGCGGCCGATGTCGACTTAAATCCTATTCTCAAAATCATTGAACATTATTCATCATATCTGCGAGTCTTACGGGGTGCAACCTACAGAATTCTTTGGGTAAAAAGAATAAAAGAAAATCAATATACCTCGCTCGTGCCATCAGCGTCTGAACTCAGTTCTGCATTCTTAACTATAATTCAAATTGTGCAGCGAGGGGCATTCGCAAACGAGATAAAAAGTTAGAAAAATCAATAAAGCTTCCAGCGTCCATTTATGAGCCAGGAGCGCGATGTCAACCGAACACTGTCGTTGTTGCGTTTAGGCGGTCGTTTATTGCAATCACCTTTACCCCACAACGCAAAATTTCCGTTGTTGATGCCAAAACAGTGTAATCTCATCACTCTTTACCTTCACCATTTACATCGTACTAATTGTCATGCACGGCCACGGGCATTAGTATCACTGATTCGCCAGAATATTTGGCTGCTCTATGCACGCCAATTGTCAGACGTTGCGTACATTGTTTCAGGTACAAACCAAAACTATTTTCCCAAATAATCACTAATTTACCCGCTGATCGATTACACGGCCATAGACCGTTCGAAATAAGCGGAGCGAAAGCAGAAAGCAGGCAGTAAAAATGTACATAGCTGTATTCATTTGTTTTGCATCAAAGGCAGTCTAGCTAGAGCTAGTGAAAGACTTATCTTCTAATTCATTTTATGCTTATCCGGTTCATCGGACCCAGTGGTCCAGTTCACAAAATTTATTGCTAAAACGTGACCAATTTTGTTGGAGCCGCTCGCTTGCTGCGGGAATTTATGACGCAACTGAACAACAACATGGATGCCCTAGCAACCTGTGCTGCAGCTCACAATTTCGACTTCGTGTTCATCCAACTGAGAGCGCCCCATTTCGGAGCTTTGTGGAATGCGGCCGTGAAGTCAGAGAAGTATTTACTTCTCAGGGCCGTCGGCAGCGCCCTATTAAGGGAAGACGAAACACAAACAATCTTAATCGACGTCGAAGCAGTCCTGAACTCCCGGCCGACTTTAGCGGACACGAGCAATCCAAACGACGGCCTTGCAATCACGCCGGCGCACATGATAATAGGAACAACGCTCACAACGCTGCCGCCCGCATTCGGTCAACCACCTCCAACTATCAAACTTATACTTAAAACGTGGGAAACTTGTCTCGGCGATCAAACAGCGCTTTTGGAAGGATTGGTCGCGGGACTATCTTCTCAGCATTCAGCATCGCTACAAGTGGAACGAGAGCGGACCGTGTCTCAAAGAGGGCGCAGTCGTTGTCTTACGCGAAGACAACGTGTCACCCCAGCAATGGATACTCGGCGTGGTTATCAAACCAGTACCAGGCTCAAACGGCAAGGTTCGCGTGGCGGAAATTAAAACGAGACAAGGCATCTTTAAGCGTGCCATTCATCAGCTTGCACCATTGCCTATAGATTTAGCTTGAAGCCCTTCTGCCATTCAACGCGGACGATGTTAAGTCATTACTCATATGAAATAGAAGAAACCAAATCTTCCTGTTAAGTAACATAGAAAACGCTAGAGATAACAGCCGCCAGCGTCGTGATGGAGAGAAGCTGGCGGCATAACACATTAAGAATTAAAAAAATTTAATTGTGAATAAATCAGTAAGTGGAGTTAAAAATAACGTAAAGCAATTAAACTGATTTCTCAAGCCTGGAAATTAAGCAGGTAATACTACATTAGGTGTTAGAACCGGTTACGACTTAACAGGAAGGTTGTAATTTTTGTTAGGGTGTGTTTATTAAGGACTGTGGATATGGTTACGAGTGTTCTAAGTTCGTAATTTAAAGTGAGTTCAACATATTCCGGGTTAATGAAAGCAGTACTGGCACCTGTGTCTATTAGAAACCGAAGGGATCGACCAAATATAGTGTTAATTGAGATAAATGTTAGGGATATGCCGAAATAATTGGGATTTATGTGTCCTATTGGTTTTCCGAAGCTTGTATCTGAAAATTTTCAGAATCGTCTATATTGCAAGCTTCTTTTTCGTGTACATCTTGGCTTTCTTTAACCACGTTGTAGAAATCTTGGTTCGGACATTGAGAAAAATTTGATATTTGGGAACTTTTGAAATTACTGCTCTGTCCGAATTTGTTGTATGATTTTTGTTTGGGTGACACTATTGCTGGTCTTGAGTTAAAAGGGAGTTTTGAGTTATTGGTGTTCGGGTTGTAAGTTGTCCCTGAATAACAAAGCGCATTTTATTGGTTTGCATTTTAGTTACTGATTTGTTGTGAAGGGTTTCTTTGATAGAATGGGTTTTGGTTAGGTCTGTACTTGTAGTATAAATTCTGTTCTTCTTGACAGAATTCTAACACTGTTTGAAGCGTTGTTGGTCGCATAGCCCCAACCATTGACCCTAAGCGTCATTATAATCCGGTGACGAATGTGTTGAGGCACACTTCCGTGTATGCCTTCTTTTTTGCCTTTGCTACGTTTAAATCCTTTTCATTCATTTTAACATTACTGCAATTGGCAACCTGACATTCTACAATATCATTATATAAATTCCGAATAGTTTTGTTTCCGTTAGGGAGGTTATGCAGATGTTGCATTAGAGATGCCTCCGTTCTTCTATCAGAGTAATTGTCCACCAGGCTTTAATACCTTCCCATATTAATGGTACTGATTAGCCTCATTAGCCTCTTCAACAATTATATTGCCAAGAGCTAGAATCAGTATTCGACCGTAGGGTGTTTTATCTTGTACGAAAGTCAGAACTTCTTCGACCGTATCGATGAAAGCTTTACTATTTTTGAGATTGCCGTCGAAAGTTGGAATTTCTTTGATCGGATCCGAAATAGAGAACGATGTAAATACATCGGAAGATTTTATTAGTTTATTAGTGGGGGGTATTTCCTGCTATTTCTGAAATGCTCCGTAAACTTTGAAATTCGAGTTTTGCTTTACTTTTTCTTAACAGTATGATTTTTGGGTCTTGATATGAGTTACTTATATTTGTATATATAAACTTGTATTGTATGTGTGTGAAATATGTAGAGAATGTCAATATATGTATGCATGCATATATAAATTATAGTCGATTATACATATACATTCATATATATATGTTTTAATATTACTATGTTTGTATATGTAGATGTATGTAGTTATTTTATTTATTGTTGCTTTTTAATTTTCTTTTAACAACTTTATATTTGTTTATAGTGTGTGCCGGGTGATGCGTGGCTTGAGAAAAGGGTTGTGTTATGTTTATTGATGTGAAATATCTTTGGTTTCACTAGAGTGAAACTTTATAGTGGCGTCAGAGCGTCATCGCGTCATCGCGTCATCGCGACATTGCATTATCGTTTTTTGTAAACAAATGAAATTTAATGAAAACAACAATAAGAGGAAAAGCACGCGCTTTTGTTTTTTTGTTTTTCTTTAAGAAACAACTGAATAAATAATTAAAATTGATTTATATTTCATTTATACCTATTTTTTGCCCTAGATATGTCGAAAAATCAAAGTTGAATAATGCTAATTCTACCTTTACTACCATGCAAACAGTATAACTATTAGCGTTCCATGTGAAAACGCTAAAAAACGTCTGGGGTTGTGGTCTGTGGTTGTTTTTAGTTGTTGTCTGTAAGAATGGTCATGTCGGTTGCTAAGGAGCGTGTTTGGTTGTCGTCTGTGGTTGTTCGTGGCCATGTCGTTTGCTGATGAGGGTCTTTAGTGTCGTGTTCAAAAGAATAAAGCTAATTCTACCTTTACAACAAAGCAAACTGAAACAAAAATTCAAGTGTCCTATTTGAAAACGAAATCAAACCACAAAAACAAAGCGTGTGAAATTTATTTTTTTCTTATTTGCCGAACAAAACTGACACAACCGAAAATATGTATCGTGTTGGTGTTGTGCGAGTATAATATTGTATAGGTTTCTTATTTCTTAACACTCGGAACTTGCTTTGTGATCAAGCCTTCTTTTTTTTCTGGATGCCTGGTATTTCCATTTCATTCATATACAACGGCAAACGTTGTTTTGCCCACTCTTGTATTTGATGGGTTCAAAGAGTATACTCTGAAAGTACGTAGTCAACAGAGAATAGTTTGTAGGTTGCAAGCAACTCACAAACACAATCACAAAAATGTAAATGAAGCATATAGAACTAGAAAGCGTCCGAAACTTTTTTGCGTTGTGAAAATAATAAGCAAGTTATCGTGAGTGCACACTCACACATTGTTTTTTATTATATTTTTTCTTTATTTATTTATATTAATCGCAGAGTTGTGGTCACATAGTCTATTACTCAGCGCTATTCTCAGGCAAAGACTCTATTGCTTTCCACTAGTGTTCTTCTGATTTTTGATTTAATATTAAACCGTTAGTGCATATTATTGGGGTACCTTTCTCAACAAGAGAACCTTTTCTATTTTTATTTAATTTTTGAATTCTGATTTTAATTTTTATATTTTTTTTTTTACTGTCTACTGCTGCGATTTTCTCGTTGATCATTTCGACTTTGTACAATTTGAGCAGCAACGCCGGCAAACTCATTTCTCAAATACTGCTTTGCTTTTTGTGTTTTATTTGTATCTGTATAGTTTGAGGAGCATCTGAATGTTGATTTGGTCTTAATATTTAGCGAATTCAACGCTTTTTTCGCTACCAAAATTTGCAGTTACCTTCTTAAGGCTATTATAGGGATTCCCCAAAATTTTAATCAAATTCGGTACAGCGGTTTCGGCGTCCGTAACGGATAAACATACAAACATGCAGACAAACAGACAAACATCGTTCCAATTTCATATTTATATAATTTTCATATATAAGCCACAGGTAATTGTTATGTATTTTGATGTAGGGATAGATAGGAGCTTTCAGACCAACACAGACATATTTAGCTCAACATAGATGACTTATCTCGCTCGCTTTGTATACAAACGAAAAAGCGAAGCATAGAAATTAAACGAAAATTTCGAACTGTATTGTTTGAAAACAACAACAATATTGTGGTGAACGCTTATATTTGAGAGAATCGAAGCGAAAGGGAGAAACATGTGATTTTACTCCATATAAAAAGCGAAGAAGAGAAAAAACTGAGAGAGGGAGAGAGAGATCACTGATCACGTGTCCACTTTTGCTCTGCATAAATAGCACCAGAAAATGCTCACACATGAAAAAATGAGTATACAGAAAATAAGTATTTCTCTTCTCATTCCTTACACTCACACACCAGTGTTTTTTTATTTATTATTTTTTTTTTTTAAACAGCTTAACCTAACATGAGCGCACTACCCTATGGTACCGCCGATGAGCATTGCTTCGTAGGGTGCGCGCCCGGCACCTTAGCCGGCTCTTTGCTGCCTTCGTGTCCTTTCCACGCATCTCAGTGTTTACATAATTTCCGCTGTGTAATCGAAAACAGCATGCCAGTTATCTACACTGTAGAGTATCACTTCGCAGAGGTTGCTGCTCGACGGCTGATATCCTATGCGATCAGCCAGTTCTCGTCTGGCACGCGCGAATCTGCCACAGGCGAAAGCTACGTGCTCGGGGTCTTCGATGCTCCCGTCCTCGCAGAACGTGCACAATTGGGACTCTTCGTGGCCGAACACATGAAAGTATCTGCGGAAATAGCCAAAGACACTCAGGAATTGAGC
The DNA here is from genome assembly GCA_035041755.1 of Cacoxenus indagator. Lineage (NCBI taxonomy): Eukaryota > Metazoa > Arthropoda > Insecta > Diptera > Drosophilidae > Cacoxenus > Cacoxenus indagator. The sequence continues at coordinate 258,468 of JAWNKX010000411.1, forward strand.
TAGGTAGAAATTTACCTCGCCGTGTCTTCTGCTTAGCCATGGCTCCAGGTTGGGTATCAGACGGTGTGTCCAACAACTCTTCCTCGATGTCGACCAGCGGGCTTGCCACTCGCGTATGCTTCTCATTCGTAAATCCCTCCGCACTCTGTTCATATGCTGTTCGCCTGATCTACTTGCAGTAAAAGAATATGCAAATTCTGTGGCTAGCAGGTCTGTCGGAATCAGAGTAGCAATCATTTGCGCGGCGTCATCCGATATCGTGCGGAATCCGCAGCATACCGTTATGGTCCCCAGTCTGTAGACCGACTCTATTCCGCTACGGTAGCTCTTTGTCTTTAGCGCACTTACCCAGGCTGGTGCGCCATATAACATAATGGATCTCGTCACCCCTTAGAGTAGCAATCTTCGTCCCTCTCTTGGTTCCCGTGTATTGACTAGCATTCCTGAAATGCTTTGCATGATTCCGCCGGTTTTTTTCTGGATCATTTTCTTGAAAGGCACTTGAAAGAGAGTCGGTCATCTAATTGACGTTCCGCCTACAATTACCGTCGCATGCTCCACGCCCTTTCGGCTTGATATAAGGAGAGCCTATGTTTTTTCCTCGACCAGATTAAGACCAACTGATATCAGCCAGGTTTGGGTACTATCAATTGCCACGTTTGCCAGGCGCTCCACATCGCGGACATCCTTAGCCACCGTCACAATAGCAATATCACCAGCAAAAGCAATGATTTTAACATTGCTGTGCAGATTCAATTGCATCACGCTATTGTACATATGTTCCAGAGGAGGGGTCCAAGGACTGAGCCCTGGGGCACCCCGCCCCCGTTACACCATGGCATTGTTGTCCATCGCTAGTGTCGTATAAAAGTACGCTGTTGTCGAAGTAGCTGCGGATCAACTTACGTAAGTGAGCTGGTACTCCGAAGTTGCTAAGTGCGCCTAGAATCTCGTGCCAGCTTGCCGTGTTAAAGGCGTTCTTCACATCCAAAGTGACCACTAAGCAATACTTTTTAGTACCACCTTTCCATCTAGTGCCTTCATTTGCCTTCTGCGCAGTCGTCGTTACTTCTATTATGGCATCTACCGTGGATTTCGCTTTGGTGAATCCAAACTGTAACTGCGACAAGCCACCTGATTGCTCCAATGCTACCTCAATCCTCTTGCAAACGATTTGATCGAGGATTTTTCCTGCAGTATCCAGTAGACAGATGGGCCGGTATGACGATGGAACGTCGGGAGCAGGATAAGTCTCTGCCTCTTCCATCGTGTTGGAAAAACTCCCCTTAGGAGGAGGCAATTGCTGTATAGCTGCGCGAACTGTTCCGTTCTAATTGCAATGGCCATCTTAAGTGAGTTGTTGCCATCTGGGCCAGGTGCTTTGGGGTCGTTTATCTTCCTTGCCGCTGACAGAACCTCAGGCTCGTGGACTGGATCAAGCGGCATATCACTTCCCTGGTTAGAGGGGGTAGTGGCTCTTGTTCGGGAAAAAACGTTGACACTATTTGCAGCATCTGCCCTTGATCCTGGGAAGCAGTGGCTGCAAAGGAATTTATCTTCTTCGTCACTATTTTAAACGCTTTTCCCCATGGATCTCTGCTGGCGTCATCGCATAACTCAAGAAAGCAACGCCTCTTACTGGCGCGAATAGCTTTTTTCAGCGACTTATACTTGATTAGGTACTCCAAGTGTAAGTCATCGTACCTATCAGTACCATGGGCTGCTATCGTTTTGCTTGGATGCAGTCCCTGCGGATATCTGGTAGTTCCTCTGCCAGTTCCACTTATGAAGGTATGGTCGATTATGGAGCCCGCCCTGCCATTGCTGAAAGTGTGCTCAGATCCTGTATTTGCCAGAACAACATCAATAGTTGCAAAGGCTTCCAGGAGCGTGCGTCCTCTAGAGTTGGTTAGAGGGCAACGCCCATGCGTTGAACTCTCCAGCGATAACGACGGGATGATGACGGCGTGCATCTTCAACCAGGTCGTCGAGAATGGTCCCGAAATCCGGGAGGCTGGTACTCGGAGCCAAATATACGCTGTAAAACCACAGTCCACCAATTTTACACAGATTACAAGACCATAATCAAAATATTCAATACAATGATTTCATTTACAATGAGGTTCTAACAAGGATTGATGATCAAGCCATAACTATTACTAGAAAAGGATTTGTCTGATTTTCGGATTAGTAGGCCAAAAAGACGTGGAGAAGTTTGCAGTGGTTTAATGAGAGAAATTGATTACGATGCCTCTTCTTTAGAACAACAAATAACTGAGTCTGTTCCAAGCAATATAAGCTGTTGGTTTTCACTATGGGTAATATGACCGCATTTTGTGTAATAAATTAATAACTCAAAGACAAAGTAAGATTTTTGTGTACGGCTTTTGCGTTAGCTTCTATATATCATTAGGCAACGTTCTGAAAAAAAGTGAGCGTGGCACCCAACCCCGTCAATAGAAAACACAGGTCCAAAAATACTATAAATTGTTTTTGCCTGAAAATCTCAATAAAAAAGTATAACATACCCTTCAGGGATAACATTTTACACAATTCAATAACCTATATTCAAGGAAAGCTTTGTTACTTAAAGTAGTTCGTTATTTTGTATGAAGTGAAAGATATCTCAATAAAAAAGTAATGCATATTACCTTTTTCATATTGCAATAGTTTAACTAAGGTTTTCATTTGGAGCCAATATTATTATAGTAAGAATTTTGAATACAACTTTTAAGCAAGTTATTTAATTTATTTCTATATACTTGAAATTTAATCAAGCTCCTCGAACTATCTTTAAACAAGGCTAGGGGTTTTGTATGAAAAATTAGATTGATGCCGTGAAAACAAGAACATATTTTTGCTCATAAGCTCGTTGGAAAAATAGGTTTTATCCACTTCCATATTAATAGGGAAACTTTTTCATATTTTTTTTTAACAATCCCATCTTATAGCACAATATTGCTCTTTTGTGAAACGATTATTAGAGGAGCTTGAAATGGTTTTGACATTATTATGCGGATCATTTTCGACTTTTCCGAACATACTAACAGTAACTTAACTACCGCTGCCAGATCAACTTGTCTTAGCTTACGAGCAGCTATGCTTGGCTGCTTGAAGCAATAGACGCAAATTATATCCCTCCAAGGAATTGATATATTTACTGCTTGTGTCCTTAGTCCTCTAGCATATATATATATGGCAATCCACGATGTTCAACCGGCTTTTTTTTTTAATATCTATAATTGTTTTTTCATGTTTTTTTTAAATCGCTTCAGCCTTCTTGCACATTTCTGTCATTTCGATGACAAATTAAGACAAGCTTGTTTGCTTTTTTCTGCTAAATACGAATCACACGTGTTTCTGTCTGAACTCGTTGTAAAACTTTCGAAAATCGCCCCCTGTTTTTTATTGCGGTCCATCACTTTTTTCCAAGCAGCAAACAATCTGCATTGCTAAAAAAGAGGTTAAGTCTTATAAAATGAAATTGCGAAAGAAGCGCACTAAAGCGCACATTAAGGTAGAGTGAATCGAAATAAGAATTTATTAAATAAAAAATAACAAAAAACGGCTAAGAAAATTTTGTAGCTCTTTACAAAACTGAATTTTATTTAAAAAGCTGTTTTTTAAAGATGCCTCATATTAACACTCCACTGCAAAGAGAGCACTTTAATTTTACACAGTTAAAGTATACCAACACATAATTCGAATCATAATTAAAAGATTCCATTACCAAAAGATCAATAAAATACTTTGTTATCGTAAGTTTTAATCACTTGCAAATCACTCATAAAACGGCACTTTTATAAGTAATTTTCCTCTGTCAACAACAGCTGTGTTTGGAGGCTATTATTTGGACAAGACTACATTTAATCAGCATTTCTGGTATGCAACATTATGCTAGAATGTATTTCTAATAGAATGATGTGGAGGTATATTATTTTGAACAATTTCGAAAAATGGGTTTTCGATATCAAAATCGGTCAAATTTCATAGTGGTTTGAGATGAGTGTACGATGTCCCACAAAAAGCGATCGAGGCATTAGAAATCACTATGAAAAATAAATGCGTGTTTGAAAGCATCTACATTTTGGGTGCATGTAAAAATTTTTTATCTAACTACAAACATGCGGATAAAACTCAACAGTGATACACCATCAGGGGAATATGCGGCTGCTCTTTACAAAATCATAGAAGATCGTATAGCATCAGGTAGTAACAGTATGATAACACTGAACCGAGAAATCTGTAACACAGATAATTTAAAAAGCAACGTCTATCCCGACCTGAAAACTAATATGAAGAATAGAGAATGGCTATGTGAAAGGGCGACTTTAGCACCGGCAAATGAAATTGTGGTGCACATCAACGGTGATATCATGTCCGATATGGAAGGTGATGTTGATGAGTATCTTTCCGTTGACAATGTCGTGGACACTGAGCAAGTACCCTCTGGAGTCTCTCAACTTTTTGGAATTGTCAGAAGTGCCTTCCCATAACTTAAGGCTGAAAGTTGAGATTCCAGTCCTGTTAATGCGAAATCTTGACGCATCAAGATTGTGTAATGACACACGGCTACAAATAACACACCTAGGACGCAATATTATAAGAGTAATAATTATGACAGGAACAGCAAAGAGAGAAGATCTATTAATTCCCCGTTTTTCAATAATCCCAACCGACTTGCCATTCCACTATAAAACTTTCCAGTTTCCCCTGAAAGCAGCATCTGCGATGACAATTAACAAAGCTCAAGGACAAACACTGAAAGTAGCAGGTGCACATTTAGAAAAAAAAAATGTTTTCCCATGGACAGCTAGCTATATGTGTTGTGCTGCCCTGATGAACCTGATGAAAACTGTTCCTCAACTAGAGAATCCTTCAGTTTTTCCTATTTTCTTTCTTTTTATTCCGAAAGCACACCACCTCTTATTGTTTGTTGTTTGAATTTATTTTTCACAACACTTCACACATATATACACACCAACAAATAAATGCTATTACTTACGTTATAAATATTAAGATTAACTTAGTTGGCTGTATTTTTGGTGTTTGTTGTTGTTGGTGTTGTTGATACGTTCGTCCTGATGTTCACTTTTTTGTTGTTGTTGCTATTGTTGATCCCGATGCCGTTGTTGTTAAAGTTGTCGCTTCCGTCGGTTCTGGTGTTTGCGTTTTAAAATGTTGAGGTTGCTGGTTTTTTTTTGGGTGCTTATTTCTCATTTGTACAGTTTTTTTTCGATCAGATCAAAGGGTTAGAAGCTCAAGGACAACACTTGGAACTCCTCTAGATATTCCTTATTGACTTTGCTCTCAAGTGTGTTTATTTTGTCCTGTCTGAGACTATCGGCTGCGGAAGTTAACTATCGAGAAAATGAAACACGAACGACTCTGTTGAGTGGTTGTTGTTTACTGTGTATTTTGTTCGAAAAATGCATGCCATTTATATCATTCTTACTTCTATGTAAATTAATTATGTTTCATTCTTACATTTAAGTCAGTCTGCGACGTAAACAATATATTCCTTCATTCTTACTTCTACGTACTGTGCTTATGTTATTTGGGTAAAGTTACGCAGAATTTGCAAATGCCAGATGTTCTGGCGTCACAATTTGTTTGTGCGGCAAAATAACAATGTTGCTGATCGTTCCCGCAACCTCTTGGAGTGCGGAAAACCAAACGTGCCGATCGCTTCAACTTAAAGGTGTCGGTATGCCACGTGTGCGTTTTCGGCAATGTTACTTTATGCATTCCTGTCAGAAGGGAAGGTGGGGACAGCTCCACTGCAGCTGTAACTTGCGCGTACTTTCATTGCTGTCACTGGTTACAATTTTGTGTACGTAATAAGTAGCGGCGTTTTGCCGGTGCGTCAACAAGGCTCTGTTGGACATCCATTTTTCTCAATACACGAAGTTGTAGAACCCAGCACCGATAACGAATTGACTGCGAAATCCGATAGAAGTAGTTCATCTACAAGCACCGAATCGTCTTTAAATCGTTTGCATTTAAACGCAATTATTCTAACTAAGGAAGTAACGGCGACTTTCTAACAAGGTGCAATCCTACGGAATGCAAAGAAACTGATGTATTTCTGCAGACCAACCGGAATAGAGGCTTCATTAAGGTATCCTCTTCCTGGGCAGATGGACGCATCATCTGTTCACCCTACGGTACGGGCGTTCATTTATTTGCCTACACTAAACACGGCTCCGAGTACCCGTGCATTCATATGTTTGATGAGGTAAAGAGCAATCCCCGTGAACTCTGAGAAATAAACTCAATTAAGAATCACAATAAAGTTGTCTATTACACAGAGTTTATTCCACCCGAATCACTCCTCGTGTCTGGGTGCCACGAAGGGCGTATCGTCTAGTACTACCCATATTTGTGATAGACAGGAACCTATTGTGGTACATCACTTGCTGGTATTTGTTTTTTCAGTTTTTTTGAATAATTTTAATCATTTTACTATAGAAAACAACAATTTTAAATTTACATTCTAAGAAAGTGCTACCGTACGCGACTGTACTATGTGTAACTTATACTATCCTATAAAACAATGAATGAATAGAAAACCAAAAGCCAGCCATTGTTTCAGTTTGTTGTGCAGGTATAGTACGTTTATGAGATTTTGTTGGTTTTCTTTGTCTCCCTTGCGTGAGAAATATGATGTTTAAGTGTGTTGTTTAGATATCGTGGGTATTGGGTATTGTGTAGGTATTGGTTTCTTATTGTGTGTATCATTCTGAATATTTTTGTATTATTTTGCATTGTGATCAAGCCTTCTCCTTTTTGTAACCCTCTGCCATTTTCATTTCATTCATATAAATAAACCAGTGCCCTGGCAAACGTTGTTTTGCCCACTCTTGTATGTGGTGCGTTTAAAGAGTACACTCTGAGACAGCAAATGAAAAATTTTGTTCGTGATTTTATTCTAAAATAAAAGTCGTTTTTGGGTAGAAATCCAAAACGGCAAAAACACAAAAGCAAAAGAAGTTGTTACATCGAAAAATGAAATGAGAATTTTCGTATTAATAATGTCACACTTGTAGTCTCTATTCGCTGTAATATTTAAAAATGTGAGCTCAATGATGGGCTCTTGCAGAGCTCGTGAATATAACGCTTTATTGATTTGAAACGTCTTTGATTTCGGTAGAATGCAATTTTAAATGCACGTCATCGCGTCACCACTCATCGTTCTTCGTGTAGCCTATGAGCGTTGAGCCGAAGTTGTGAAATGACCACAACAACAACGGGGGCATGCATTGATACTGTAAATTTGACAGGAAACAACAGCAAGAGGAATAGTTTGCATTGTTTTTGTTTATATACTTATATACACATTTATTCATTCAGTTACATACTGAATATGTCTCACATCAAAAGCTCGTGAGTGCTAAGCACACACATATATTTTATGTGAAACATCTTTGGTTTCGGTAGAGTGGAATTGTAAAGCGAAGTCACAGCGTCATCGCGTCATTGCTTTATCGTTCTAGATATATCAAAAAATCGACGTTGAAAAATGCTAATTACAACCAGGCAAACAGCAAAAGTAAAAGTGTCACATGTGAAAATAAAATTAAACCTTAATTTAACATTCCAAATGAAATCAGTATGGCTGCCGGGTATTTCGCTTATATTCCTTTATATGAATGAAATCAATATACCAGGCGGCTATTTAAAAAGACAGCTTAATGAGAGAGCAAAACCACACAAAAGTATACCGAGTGAGACGCCCAACTACAATTATTGTGTTTGCGCGCAAGGAAGCCAATAACAAACAAACACAATCTCACACACGCACGACACCTACATAAAAAGGTCACCCACACTATGGAAATTTTTATTTTGACTTCAACTTCTTGACGACAATATTCAGTTGTTGTAGATAACGAAATGCATTTCAAGAGCAAATACAATTAATGATCGTTCATTGAACAACCAAAAAAACGCAAGTAAAATTTCTAACACCGTCGTTTCCATAGCTCAAACTTCTATAATTTGAATATCTCTATGACTCGAATTGAGTGCGTTTATAGCGAAAAATTAATACAATATGTCTTTCATAACTCGAAAGTCTCCATAATTCGAACTTTTGTTATGCATTATGGTGATTCGAGAATACGAAGTTTGACTGTATGAGGAATGCGCATAGTAGATAGAAACGAAAACCGCGAAGTTTGAGTCTCGATCACGCAAGGCAAATTACGTCATCCTTACTTTGAGTTGTGTTCTTTCCTTTTCTTTCCTGGCGATCGGCAAAGAAGAAAAAAAAATAAAAAGGTTAAACTTCAACTTAAAGTTTTCGATTTACATAGCGAAAAAATAGTACTTTATTATTACGTATTAGGTTCATCTTAAATCATTATTTATTTATTGAGTTATATCTTAAAAAAATTTAAAACAACCAAACCATTTTGACTAATTCGCTCCAAGAACGATAATTTCACAGAAGGGCTCAAGTCAGCCAAAGCAGAAAGGGGTTGCTACACAGCGGCCTGCACTTGTAGTTTGATGTTAATAGCAGAAAAATGACATAAGCCAATAGCTTCGGCCTCGCAGATAAAAAATGTTAAAACCTTAAAAGAGAAGTATAAAAACGTACAAAACATTTTGTGCTTGTGCTGACAGTGGATTTGCAAAAACTTAATGCTAAATAATCTCTAGTAATCTTTAAAATATCAAAAAATGAAGTAAAAATTAAGCCATCTTGTTCTATAGCGCATATGTGTTGTTTTAAAAAATATTAAAAACGTTTATTATAGCGTCAGGAAAGCGTTATATACAGTTTTCATACAATCAATTTTATGTAATAGTATAGATATCACACAACTCAATCGGTCCAGTAGATTCGGACCAAATTGGCTGTAAAGTGGGACAGAAAGAAGGACGGGTGATCCTATAATGGTTCCGTTTTCACCCAAGAGTACGGAACCCCAACAACACATATGACTTTTACACACCAACAATATGTATGTAGCAGTTGAACCCCGCCCGCTTCACCGGGGGAAAAAAAAGGGTTTTTGAACAATTTTAATGAACATATGCTGCGTTCTTGAGAATCTTGTGTTATCTGTGTGCGCTGTACTTCACTTACTTCTTCTCTTCCGTTTTTCTTTCCTTCTACATTGACTTAGCAGGTTCGCAATGACCAAATGATCAGAATTCCCACAGTTACATAGCCCAGTCTAAGGCTCAGCTAGTTTTAATTGCTAAGTTCTCTGGTGAACATGAGATACCAAAGTTAGTGGCTACTTACTAAATATTGGGATACAGATAAAAACATCAAAAACCTCTAACAAATAAGCATGCAAGATTAAACTTAAGCTAAGATTGAACTTAGAATACAATACATACAATGACAAAGAAGAACAAGGGGATAAAATGTAGGTTACGAGTTTATAAGGTAAATTACACAAATAAAGCTATCATTAATTCAACGAAGCAAACAATTTGGGAGACGATGAAGCTGAAGCAGTGGCTGGTAAGGTAACCTGCAATGGCCTAGATATATTCCTAGTAACCACCATATGGGCAGAGCAGAATTTAGCTTTACAAATGACAGAAAATGCTTCCATAGGAACTGTCGAAGAATTAAAATAAATTAAATAAGGAAATTCCTTTTGCTATAACCTCAGTTAAAAATAAAATTAAAAATAAGAACGGGTAAAATTAAGCGCCATTCGGTTCGCCGCGTTGCGGCAAATGCATTAAAAATGGTAAAAATTCGGAATCTTTGCGACGTTTCGGGTGTTAGCAATTCTAACAGGGATGACTCAATTCTATCTAACTCCGAGTTGCGGCGGGTTCCTAATGATACCTCATGGCTAAATGACAACTGTACATCAACTACGACAACAACAACATCAAATGTCTCCAATAGTGACAATTTCAATATCCATATCCGTCTCCATAGTGACGCATTCAAGCGCCTTACCTGAAATGTGCTCGTTCGTTGATTTGCAGAGTAATTTTTTGACTGGCGCTGCCCCGGTGCCAGCTGTTTCTTTTAGCACGGTTCCGATTTGTACCACAACTGCGACTCCTTGTGCTCAGGTGTGTTGGCAGACGGCTGCGTCAAAAAGACCACCCAGTCCACTTTCCCGTCATGGTAGAGTAAAGAAGGGGAAAAAGATGTCAGCCCAAACCGTGGAATCTTTTATTTCTCTGGAAAGTCCTGGCACATCATCAAATCGCTTTGCTCTGCTATCTGACGCTGGGAATGAGGATGAGACCACTGAAACACTTGCCGAAGCCGTGAAAATGGTCCTTGACGCTGATGCTCTGCTTGAGGGAATTGATACTGAAACCACTCGCAGGACTAGAAAACCACCCCCTATCAACATTGATAATGTGAGCAATGCTCACCTTTTGGAAAAGGAGCTGGCTATGGTCTCCGGACCTAACAGTTTTTCACTTAAAGTTATGAAAAATGATACTGTAAGGGCCTATACTGAGGATTCTGATTCGTATCGTATTCTGGTTCGTTACCTAAAAGAGCGCAACATTAAACACTACACATACCAGCTTAAGGAGGACAAAGCTTTCAAGGTAGTTGTTCGCAACCTGGCTAGCACCACCCCCCACAATATTATCAAGGAAGCCTTTTATACAAAAGGCCACAATGTCACCGGTGTGTTTAATCCCAACCCCGGCAAGTTAATCACTAAGGTTAATGGAGCACACGCTGAAAAGATGGTACCAAACAAATTCTTCTTCATCAATCTTGCCAAAGCGCCTAACAATAAGGAGGCTCTGAAAATTCACCATATAGTCAGGCAACGTGTACTGGTGGAAATTCCAAAAAAGAACTGACTGTCATTCAGTGCTATAGATGCTTTGGATTTGGGCACACCAAAAATTACTGCCTGCGACAGTTGATTTGTGGAAAATGTGGGCAAAACCATATAACCACCCAATGTTTGGATGTGGAGGAACTTTGCTGCATAAATTGCGGTGAGAAACATGGTGCTTGGAGTAAGGACTGCCGAGTTTTCAAAAAGAAATTAAACAACTTAAAACCCAATATATTAATTTCGGAGAGTGGCAGTAACAGGAAAGTTTCTATGAGAAGAGTGACTTATGTCCCGGCAGTAATGGTTAAGGTAGACACCTAACTAATCCTCCGAAGAGATCTTGCAATGTTAACAACAGAGCTGTGCATCTACATCAATTGCCACAGACCCTTGACAGCATAAGCAGGTTAAAGGCTGCAATAACAGCCCTCACAGCTAAAGTTGACACAATTACATTAATGTTTAATGAACTGAAGGAGAGCAATCAGTTCCTCAAACAATTATGCCTCAATTTCGTGAATACCCGTAAATGATGCCCCGTTCACTTAGCCTTGGATTGTGGAATGCTCACGGAATTTCTGGGCATGTTGAGGAGCTTAAGCATTTCCTAACCGACCATAACATTGATGTGTTGCTCATCACTGAGACATGGCTGCAAACTGGAGTCCAGATCTTTATATCTGGCTACAACATTCACAAGGCTGACCATCCCAGCAACAGGCATAGAGGAGCAGCGGCTGTGCTTATTAAGCAAGAAATCTGCTATTCTTTACAAGAGCCAGTGAGAACAGCGAAATTACAGATGGCCACCATCGAGATTTCAACCAGTAGGGGCGAGTTAATAATCTCTGCACTATATCTACCTACCTTCGAAGATCTTTTAAACAATCTAGGAAGAAAGTTTCTCATAGGTGGAGACTTTAACGCCAAAAGCAGATTCTGTGGTAACTTTAGAGGGGATACAAGGGGTAGCTGCTTACAAGAAGTTGTGCAAAACTCAACAGCTCAAATCCTGACAACTGGTCAAGCGACCCATTTCCGGTACGCCCAAAGGCACACACCCAGCGCTATTGATTTCTTCATTTATAATGGGCTGCGTTCGGATGAGTTGTCTATCAGGACTGAGTATCAACTCTCCTCTGATCATCTCCCCCTTGTGGTTGATTTTGATTCCACTCCGAAGATCAAAACAATAAAAGGACGACTGCTGCCACCTAGAACTGACCTAGCTGCATTTCGCCGAAATTTGGATGAATCTCTAAATTTAAACTTGGAAATCCTGATGCCCGAAGACATTGAAGACGCGTACTCGATATTTCTAAATATGGTGCACTCAGCTGCTCTCATTGCCGCCCCCTTAAATCCACCACATGGCTCAAGAGTGCGTTCTGGACTACCCCCAGCTATTGAAGCACTGCTGTTTATTAAGAGAAGACTAAGGAGACAGTTTTGTCGCACCCGCGTCCCTATTGTGGACAGGGTTTTTCGTAGAGTGTCGAATAGAGTCAAAAAGCTGCTTACGCTGCATAAACAGGAAGAAACTGACAGGTTTTTGCCTAATGTCTCCCCCGACGAGCCCACAAAGCACTCCTTGTGGAAGTTGGCGAGAAGGTATAAACAACAGGAAACCCCAAAATTTCCAATCAAGAAGGCTGACGGATCCTTTAAGCGACAGAGCCGAGGCTTTAGCTGAGGAATTGGAAGCTCGATTTCAGCCATTTGATACCAGCTCAGAACTCAGCGTTCGCCAGATCCATATGAGACTTGAAAGCGCCGGCCTATGCCTCCCGGTTGCTCCCATTACAGCCGAGGAAGTCTTAGCACGTATTGAACTGTTGAACACAAAAAAGGCTCCAGGTGAAGATAGACTGGTCAACCTTATATTTAAGGCAATGCCGCTAAAAGCTGTGCGATTCCTGGTCCTCATTTTTAACTCAGTGCTGAGATTGGGATATGTGCCGAAACAGTGGAAGAAGGCGAGAATTTGCATGATTCATAAGGCCGGCAAGAGCCCTCACACCTTAGATTCCTACAGGTCAATGTGCCTGATACTAACTGTAGCAAAATTGTTTGAACGCTGTTTGCTGACACGAATCCTGGACTTAAAAAGGGTAAAGCAAATTGTTAATTCCTTTCAATTTGGCTTTCGTAAGTCCCATTGAACTTCAGAGCAGCTGAATAGGGAGGCTAACTTTATTCTCGAAGGATTTGAAGCTAAGGCGTACGTGGTGGCAGCGTATCTTGACATAAAGCAGGCTTTCGACCGAGTTTGGCACGACGGGCTGCTCAGTAAACTCAAGAATCTCTTGTCGCCTCAACTATGGTTAATCGTGCGCAGCTACCTTGATAATAGGACCTTCTCAGTGGTACTGGATGGTGTGGAATCTAGCATCAGGGCGATTTGAGCAGGTGTCCCCCAGGGTAGCGTTTTGGGGTCTACACCCTATACCCTGTTCACGCAAGACATGCCCACTGCGTCAGAAATAACACTGAAGGATCCTCTGGATCTGATCATTGCCTCGTTTGCAGACGATACGGCCATCCTCGTCAGAAAAAATTGCATTTACGAAGCCACGGACTCACTGCAGCAATACCTGCATATTTTTGAAAACTGGACACGACGTTGCAATATTTGCATTAACAAAAACAAATGTGCCAATGTGACGTACGCCTTACGGCCGGATTTCTGTCCGGTAGTTTTCATTGGAAACCAGCTGCTGGAACACCATTCAGGTTACAAATAACTGGGTGTGTGTTTGGATATGCGGCTATCTTTCAAGAAGCTTATTTCAAGTATCACGAAATCCTTAAGGCAGAGGATTGGTAAATTGCATTGGCTTTTAACTAGCAGGAATAAATTGTCCTTGGGAAATAAAGTGAACATTTACAAAACCATAATTGCTCCTGCTTGGCGATACGGTTTGCAGGTGTATGGCATAGCAGCGAAGTCAAACATCACGAAGGTGAGAGTACTGCAGGCCAAGACATTGCCAATGCTTACTGGTGCCCCTTGGTTCATGCGAACGGCGCACCTTGAAAACGAGTTTAAAATACCGAAAATTGGCGATGTGATAAATCGTCAGGCCAAAAAATATATAAAGAGGTTAAAAAATCATCCAAATAAACTAGCAAGGCGCCTTCTAAAACGACACAGAATGGTAGGAGTTAGGGCGGCGAGACGGCTGAGAAGATCGCACCCTGTCGATCTCCCTATTAGATCCTTATAATATTATTAATTAATCATTTCCCCACTTATTATTTAAGTTGTTTTGTTAATTTTTGTATATACAATTTAATATAAATTGTTCTAATAATAACAGAAAAATTAAAAATAAAGGAAAAAAGAAATAAAATAAAAAATAATTTAAAAAAATAAAATAAAAAATAGAAACTGAAAGCTTGAAAGAAGAGCCTTCTCTAGGGCTAGAAAAGTTGAACTTATGAATATTTATATTCGAAAGGTTGCATGCTTCTGATGACATATATCGTGCAACGTCGTCACTGGTTGTCTTCTTATCCAACCAGGAAACAAAAACATGTTTACGAGGATCCAGCACCTTCAAAATACATGGCACTGGAGTAGAGGCAATATGAGACTGCGAAGAACTCTTTGGGGCAGACAAAGCTTGAGACTTTAGTAGAAGATTAAGCTGAAGTAACAGTAGTAGCACAGGGAATAGAGGAAGACGAGCAAGTAGTGGTGGGAAGTTGAGAGCGACGGATTAAGAAGTAGTAGAGGTAGTAATGCGAGAAGAAGCTACTGGAATTGGAGCGGGATGGGACGATTGGGTAGATATAGAAGAAAACAGAGAAAAGTGGTTAGTGGTTGGGAATAAGATGAAGAGTGAAGGGAATGAGCAGAAGGGTGTTGATATGGGTTGGTAGGCGCAAGTTTGTGAGAGGGTAATGGCGACAGTTGCACTGGATTAGGAGTAGGAGCCGAGTCAAAAGGATACTCTTTAAACATTTTAGCCCCAGCATCAAACTCTGCGGCGAGCTCAGTGAATAGTTTTTTAAGTTTGTGGTATTTATTTTGCATACGGTGGTACAATATTGAGAAGTCCCACTGGCGTTTAAAGCAATTGGAGGAAGACCACCTGATGCCACCACTTCCAGGTACCGCAAAGTAGGCCATGGTCACGAAAAGTCAACTAAGCGCCTTGAGGTGGGCGTTGTTATCGCACATCCAACAAGAGACCACTCTTATCATCATTAAAGTTGTCTTTGTTAGTGCAAGCAGGATTACAGCAATTCATTTTGCGTCAAGTGTTGAAACCATAAAAAGAGATAAAATAAGCAAAATAAGATAAATAAGACAAAATTAATAAATAAATATAATGAAAATAAAATATAAATATGAAATTGTTGAAACATGAAAAATTAAAATAATGAAAAAGGAAGTTAATTAAAAAAAAAATTTGGAATAACTTTATAAAAGCTTCACAATTAATAAATATATCAAATCAATAATAATAAATTTATTGAAAACAAATTAATAAATTAACTTGAAATTAAAAATTTTAAAATTCATTTTCGCAGATTCACAAACACATCAAGTAAAACTCGAATGTTGACACCAGAGAGAACTAATTTAAATAGAGTTTACATTCCTCTCTTAAGTTTTTTAGACCATTTTCCAAAAGTCAGGCGCTATTAGAATCTGTTATCTTTCTGCTATTAACATCGAAGAACCAGCGCAGGCCGCTGTGTAGAAAACTCATTGTGCTAACTACTGAACTGAAGTAATCCGGCAAACAGAAATTTTAGAAGGTGGGAGCCTGTTGTGAAATCGAAGCAATCGCTGTTTCCGCTTCTTGTTATGTCTTTCTCAATTTTGTGATCTTAGCGCGAATTAGCATGAAAAGGAATTTCTGTATATCACCTTTGGTTTGGTTGTTTTAATTGTCGTCACCCATTTTTATTTTGATTGTATTCATATTGTTGTGGGAATGATAGCGAAAAATGAACATGTATAGGTTTGGTGCAATTTTTTTATGAAAAACCTTATTCGTACGGTAATGTTTGTTTTCTGGCGCAAGCCAAAAGTGTGTCAATTAGTTGAAATTTTTTAAAGAATAAATAGCTAAAGTTCATTTAAAATGCAATACTTTGCGCTAAATATCGAAAAATCGAAGTTGAATAAAGCTAATTCTACTTTTACTACCAGGCAAACAGAAAAAACAGCAAGCAACTGCAAGTGTCCTATGTGCAAACGATATCAAACCAGCTGCGCTACTGCGAATACAGGAAAGACAAATAAATTTTGCATTTGACCACCCAACAACAAAGCGTGTGACATTTGTTTTTTTCTCATTTGCCGAATATAAGGGAAGGCAAAGAAAAAAAATTTGCCTGCAAGGCAGCCATGTTAATATGGGCTCGGTTTCGTTTCTAGTGTAGAATTAAAGAAAACTCCACACAATTTGGTTAATATTCTCGACCCACCTTGCAAATAAAGAACTTTAAAAAAATCAAAGAAAGAAGACAGTGTCTCTGACTTTTGTTTTTATTACGTCTTTCTTGTGTTTTTGTAATTTACTTATCATTGAATATTTTCCCCTTTTACGGCAGTTCGACGACCGTCCATTTTCAAACCCAAGCAAACCAACAATATGTTACCCTGCATAAGTTGAACAGCCAACAATTCTGTTGATATACAGAATCAGTGTCCGGTCCGATTCTAATCGTGATTCTAATCGTGCCTGATTCTAATCGTGCCTCTATATGAATGAATACTCTTTGGTTGACACTCTTAACTTGTCAGTAATGAAAGATCAAGGAGAAAAGTGAGGTGAATTATTAGTTTCTATGTAAACTTTCCAAGAGAGCAAAGAGGAAATATATTTATTCAAAAATAAAAATTGCTGTATCGAGAGCAAAAAGGAAACATAAAAAGACTAAAATAGCAAAAAAAAAAAATCTGGCGTGCGACTAAGTGCGGGTGCTAGAAGTGAAACTTTAATAGGCCTGAGTGATATAGTACACAACTAACAAAAATAACCTAAATTACAAAGAGAAAGTCTAATACTAAGAATAATAAAGAGTACAATACTAGTAACTATAATAGTACTAACAATAATAATACAAACAGTAATTATACTAACAATAAACTATCGAAGCTAACTGCCAATAGTACCAAAGAACAAGAGAAAATTAAAACAGCAAAATAGATCCCCTCTGTCTTAAGGTCACAATTTGACTGAGAAGTGCGCTTGCCGCTTGCTTGCTTGATTTTTCTTTGGTCTCGCGACAGTCGCAAATTTTGTGCATACTCGAGTAAACCGAACCTCATGTGTCATGACTCTCACGAGCCAACATGCCAACAACTGCGTGCCCAGCGCAGCTTATCTCTGCTTTCGTTTTCTTTCCTCTTTTTCTTTATTTCCATCGCTGAGCAGCGCGCACACAAAAAAATTTATACGTCTAAAGTGTATTCCTTCTCTGTTTCTCCTACATATTTTTCTTCCTTCTCTGTCGTAGAACCAACCGGCCATCACGGCGCGGAAATATTGTCAGTTTTTACTGCCAATGCGCCTTTAGAAGATTCACTTTAAAACAATTTTAAAGGAAGAACACAGCAGGAGAAGAAATAGATCGTACGCATAGCACAGCCAATTTTAAGTATTGTACTTGCCAAAATAAATTGAACATTGATAAGCACAAAATGTATATGGGTGAAATAATTTATACACCACAAATAAAGCCAGTTCAATCAAACACCGGAAAGAAAATAAATATGAGTAAAAATTGAGAACGACAATAGACCAGGGACCGAAAATAACAGTTATTGGGTCGATTTTTAACTAAAAAAATCATTATGATGGAATCGGCGTGCACATATAAGACGTATATCAAAATTATTGCTTATTCAATGGGCTATCCAAATAGCGCATAATTTTATATTTTCAATTTATTTGTATAAAAATTAATTATTTTTTTTCCATTATATTTCATTTTTCTGTTATTATTATAACAACTTAAATTAAATTGTATATACAAAAATTAACAAAACAACTTAAATAATAAGTGGGGGAATGGAAAGGATCTATTACGGAAGTCGGCAGGGTGCGATCTTCTCAGCCGTCTCGCCATCCTAACTCCAACCATTCTGCGTCGGTTTAGAAGGCGCCTTTCTAGTTGATTTGGATGATTTTTTAACCTCTCTATATATTTCTTGGCCTGACGATTTATCACATCGCCAATTTTCGGTATTTTTAAGTCATTTTCAAGGTCCGCCTTTCGCATGAACCAAGGGGCACCAGTAAGCATTGGCAATGTCTTGGCCTGCAGTACTCTCACCTTCGTGATGTTTGACCTCGCTGCTATGACATACACCTGCAAACCGTATCGCCAAGCAGGAGCAATTATGGTTTTGTAAATGTTCACCTTATTTCCCAAGCTCAATTTATTCCTGCTAGTTAAAAGCCAATGCAATTTACCAATCCTCTGTCTTAAGGATTTCGTGATACTTGAAATAAGCGTCTTGAAAGATAGCCGCATATCCAAACACACACCCAGGTATTTGTATCCTGAATGGTGTTCCAGCAGCTGGTTTCCAATGAAAACTCCCGGAGAGAAATCCGGCCGTAAGGAGTACGTCACATTGGCACATTTGTTTTTGTTAATGCAAGTGTTCCAACGTCGTGTCCATTTTTCAAAAATATGCAGCTATTGCTGCAGTGAGTCCGTGGCTTCGTAAATGCACTTGTTTCTGACGAGGATGGCCGTATCGTCTGCAAACGTGGCAATGATCAGATCCAGAGGATCCTCTGGTGGTATTTTCTTGGATCCTTCAGTGATATTTCTGACCCAGTGGGCATGTCGTGCGTGAAGAGAGTATAGAGTGTAGACCCCAAAACGCTACCCTGGGGGACACCTGCGCAAATAGCCTTGATGCTAGATTCCACACCATCCAGTACCACTGAGAAAGTCTTGTTCTCAAGGTAGCTGGGCATGATTAACCATAGTTGAGGCGGCAAGAGATTCTTGAGCTTACTTAGCAGGCCGTCGTGCCAAACTCGGTCGAAAGCCGGCTTTATGTCAAGAGACGCTGCCAGCACGTACGCCTTAGCCTTTATTCTCCTTCGAGAATAAAGTTAACCTCCCTATTCAGCTGCTCTGAAGTTCCGTGGGACTTACGAAAGCCAAATTGAAAGGAATTAACTATTTGCTTTACCCTTTTTAAGTCCAGGATCCGTGTCAGCAAACAGCGTTCAAACAATTTTGCTACAGTGGGTAGCAGGCTAATTGGCCTGTAGGAATCTAAGGTGTAATGGCTCTTGTCGGCCTTATGAATCATGCAAATTCTCGCCTTCTTCCACTGTTTCGGCACATATCCCAATCTCAGCACTGAGGTAAAAATGATTACCAGAAATAGAACAGCTTTTAGCGGCATTGCCTTAAGTGTATAGTTGTCCAGTCTATCTTCACCTGGAGCCTTTTTAGTGTTCAACCCTTCAATATGTGCTGAGACTTCCTCCGCTGTAATGGGAGCAACCGGGAGGCATAATTGGCGCTTTCAAGTCTCATATATATCGGGCGAACGCTGAGTTCAGAGCTGCTATCAAATGGCTGAAATCGAGCTTCCAATTCCTCGGCGAAAACCTCGGCTCTGTCGCTTAAAATACTAGCCCAGGATCCGTCAGCCTTCTTGATTGGAAATTTTGGGGTTACCTGTTGTTTATACCTTCTCGATAACTTCCAAAAGGAGTGCTTTGTGTGGTCATCGGGGGAGACATTTGATAAAAACCTGTCAGTTTCATCCTGTTTATGCAGCGTCAGCAGCTTTTTGACTCTATTCGACACTCTACAAAAAACCTTGCCCACAATAGGGTCGCAGGTGCGACAAAACTGTTTCCTAATTAGCAAGAAAGCTGGAAGCAGCAATGCTTCAATAGCTGGGGGAAGCCCAGAACGCACTCTTGAGCCATGTGGTGGATTTAAGGGGGCGGCAATGAGAGCAGCTGAGTGCACCATATTTAGAAATATCGAGTACGCGTCTTCAATGTCTTCGGGCATCAGGATTTCCAAGTTTAAATTTAGAGATTCATCCAAATTTCGGCGAAATGCAACTAGGTCAGTTCCAGGTGGCAGCAGTCGTCCTTTTATTGTTTAGATCTTCGGAGCGGAATCAAAATCAACCACAAGGGGAAGATGATCAGAGGAGAGTTGATACTCAGTCCTGATAGACAACTCGACCGAACGCAGCCCATTATAAATGAAGAAACCAATAGCGCTGGGTGTGTGTATTTGGGCGTACGGGAAATGGGTCGCTTGACCAGTTGCCAGGATTTGAGCTGTAGAGTTTTACACAACTTCGTGTAAGCAGCTACCCCTTTTATCCGCTCTAAATTTACCCCAGAATCTGCTTTTGGCATTAAAGACTCCACCTATGAGAAACATTCCTCTTAGATTGTTTAAAAGATCTGAGAAACCTACAGATGACCAATTAAGATGCGGAGGTAGATATAATGCAAAGACTATTAACTCGCCCCTACTGGTTAAAATCTGGATAGTGGCCATCTGTAATTTTGCTGTTCTCACTGACTCTTGTAAAGAATAGCAGATTTCTTGCTTAATAAGCACAGCCGCTCCTCCTCTAGGCCTGTTGCTGGGATGGTTTGCCTTGTGAATGTTGTAGCCAGGTATAAAGATCTGGACTCCAGTTTGCAGCCATGTCTCAGTAATGAGCAACACATCAATGTTATGGGCGGTAAGGAAATGCTTAAGCTCCTCAACATGTCCAGAAATTCCATGAGCATTCCACAATCCAAGGCTAAGTGGACGGGGCATCATTTACGGGCGTTCATGAAATTGAGTCATAATTGTTTGAGGAACTGATTGATCTCCTTCAGTCCATTAAACATTAATGTAATTGTGTCAACTTTAGCTGTGAGGGCTGTTATTGCAGCCTCTAACCTGCTTATGCTGTCAGGGGTCTGTGGCGATTGATGTAGATGCACAGCTCTGTTGTTAACATTGCAAGATCTCTTCGGAGGATTAGTTAGGTATCTTCCTTAACCATTACCGCCGGGACATAAGTCACTCTTCTCATAGAAACTAATATATTGGGTTTTAAGCTGTTTAATTTCTTTTTGAAAACTCGGCAGTCCTTACTCCAAGCAGCATGTTTCTCACCGCAATTTATGCAGCAAAGTTCCTCCACAGCCAAACATTGGGTGGTTATATGGTTTTGCCCACATTTTCCACAAATCGACTGTCGCAGGCAGTAATTTTTGGTGTGCCCAAATCCAAAGCATCTATAGCACTGAATGACAGTCAGTTCTTTTTTGGAATTTCCACCAGTACACGTTGCCTGACTATATGGTGAATTTTCAGAGCCTCCTTATTGTTAGGCGCTTTGGCAAGATTGATGAAGAAGAATTTGTTTGGTACCATCTTTTCAGCGTGTGCTCCATTAACCTTAGTGATTAACTTGCCGGGGTTGGGATTAAACACACCGGTGACATTGTGGCCTTTTGTATAAAAGGCTTCCTTGATAATATTGTGGGGGGTGGTGCTAGCCAGGTTGCGAACAACTACCTTGAAAGCTTTGTCCTCCTTAAGCTGGTATGTGTAGTGTTTAATGTTGCGCTCTTTTAGGTAACGAACCAGAATACGATACGAATCAGAATCCTCAGTATAGACCCTTACAGTATCATTTCTCATAACTTTAAGTGAAAAACTGTTAGGTCCGGAGACCATAGCCAGCTCCTGTTCCAAAAGGTGAGCATTGCTCACATTATCAATGTTGATAGGGGGTGGTGTTCTAGTCCTGCGAGTGGTTTCAGTATCAATTCCCTCAAGCAGAGCATCAGCGTCAAGGACCATTTTCTCGGCTTCGGCAAGTGTTTCAGTCGTCTCATCCTCATTCCCAGCGTCAGATAGCAGAGCAAAGCGATTTGATGATGTGCCAGGACTTTCCAGAGAAATAGAAGATTCCACGGTTTGGGCTGACCCCTTTTTCCATTTCTTTACCCTACCATAACGGGAAAGTGGACTGGGTGGCCTTTTTGTCGCAGCCGTCTGCCAACACACCTGAGCACAAGGAGTCTCAGTTGTGGTACAAATCGGAACCGTGCTAAAAGAAACAGCTGGCACCGGGGCAGCGCCAGTCAAAAAATGACTCTGCAAATCAACGAACGAGCACATTTCAGGTAAGGCGCTTGAATGCGTCACTATGGAGACGGATATGGATATTGAAATTGGAGACATTTGACGTTGTTGTTGTTGTGGTTGTCGTAGTTGATGTAGAGTTGTCATGTAGCCATGAGCTATCATTAGGAACCCGCTGCAACTCGGAGTCAAACAGATTTGAGTCATCTCTGTTAGAATTGCTAACACCCGAAACGTCGCTAAGATTCCGAATTTTTACCATTTTTAATGCATTTGCCGGAGAGCGGCGAACCGAATGTCGCTTAATTTAACCCGTTCTTATTTTAAATTTTATTTTTAACTGAGGTTTTAGCAAAACGAATTTCTTTATTTAATTTATTTTAATTCTTCACTTGACTTATTTGACACAAAATACAACGAAGGACAAAAGAACACGAGTATAAAAATTAAAGATAATAATTATTTTCAACTTGTAGTTTAAAAAGCAAAAATAACAATTATTTTCAATTTTTATTTTAAAAATCACAAATAATAATTATTTTGTGATTTTTATGTAATTAATCATGAAAATAAAAATCAATACATGTATTGCTAATTTTAAATGCATTACTGAACCGGAGATAGGATGTTGTTGGCTGTTAAAGCAGATTAAGACGAGCTTTCAATAGACGCTCAAATATATTAGAGAAACTACACAGCAGTCTGATTGGACGGTAGTTTATTGGTGAATCAGGAGCATTGCCCGTCTTTGGTATAGCCACAATTTTAGCGACTTTCCAAGCAGATGGTAAATATCTTAGTTTAGCGCATAGATTCAGAATTCGCGCAGAGTAGACTAAAGTTATTTTAGGAAGATTAGCAAGACACGCATTGGGTATTTGGTCTGGGCCAGGGGATTTTTTTTCTTGAGAGAACGAATCACTTCCTAAATTTCATCGAGGAAAATGGTAGGTAAATTATTGTTAACATCATCTTCTAGAACACTAATAGAATCTTAAACTAGTGCGACAGTATTTGCATCGGATAGCGATTCAGGCAGGTGGTGCTTTTTTTCAAAAATTTCAGCTAAGATATGATCTATTTGTTCTATAGTTGTAAAGTTTTGATTATTGTAGCGAAAGCTGGGGGTGAATTGCTGATTTTTTTATTACTTTCGCTGTTTTTCAAAACGCTATAGTATTAGTTCTCAAATCTGCAAGTTTACAGTTCCAACTAACGTTGTTGTGTTGGAAAAATATTAGTTTAATAACACGGTTAAGGTGATTAAACCCAGCTTTAAAATTTGGTTGCCTTGTTCGATCCACTGTCTTTGTGTATCGTTCTTGATTTTCATTAAGTCAGTAGTGAATGTAGTCAACTTGAAAATGCGCCGCTTTTTTGGCTTTCTAGGAACAGCAAGGTTCATAGCATCAATAACATCTGATTTTAGATTGCCTACCAATTTGTCAATCATATCCGTCGTAGCGAGAAAATCATCTGGATAATTCATCCTTCTCTGAGAAGCAATTGAAATGAAGTGCTTAAACTTACTCCAATCGGCTTTGTCTTCAGTCGCATTATTAGAGTGGGAAGTTAACTTGCAGAAAACTGGAAGGTGGTCAGAAGATAAATCGTTGAAGATTATCGGTTGATTGGAGAGTTGGTGATAAACAAATCTAAGGTAGGCGGTTGATCTTTACGATTCGCTGGTATATAAGTGGGATCGTTTGGATATACTCTGACAAACCTTCCATGAGAGGATAACTCTTGCAAAGAACTGCCCCAAATCTATACGGAATCTTGCAGATATCCCAAGAAAATAGGCTGCATAAATTTTAAAAGGGTTCACTGCACCAAAATTTATATGTACTCCAATATTATCAATTAGATGAGTATTAATGTTAACAAGCTGCTTGTGCCTAATAGTGTTTTTGATAATGATGGCAACGCCACCGCCTCTATTGGCATATCGGTCAGATCTGTATATGGTGTAATCAGGAAGAGTGAAATGAGCGTTAACCATGTTTCACTGAGTAGGAAAATATCGATACTGTTTTGAATTATAAAATTTAAGAGTTCAAATCTCTTATTGGGAACGGCATGCGCATTCCATGCCATAATATATAATAAGTTTTATTTCTTATTTGCTAGCATAGACATACTTAAGAGTTAGTTGAGTAATTACAGTAAAATTTTCACTCTTACTAGAACAACGACTCAGATTCTCAAGTAGCTCAGTTGTGAGTGCGGTGATTTCGTCTATTGTGAAGAGATCATTTGTTGCTTGAGTTGTGGACTCTTTTAAGCCGTTACTGAGAAGAGCGTTCTTGAAACTTTTGTACACAGCTGGTTGAGCCAAAGTGAGACCGATGCTGGATTCATTTCACGTGTTGTCGATTAGCGGTTTAACGGCAGCTGGAATATTGTCGTTGTAGTTTATGTTATTGTAAGAAGCGTTGTTGTTGAGTTTGGTCGCCTGTTTATAATTTGGTGCTCTTTTTTGCAGTACAGCAATATAAGAAGCGCGACACGGCCACGATGGAGCAGTGGAGAGGTGATCACCTTTACAGTTTGCACATTGGAATGCATCAGAGGCTGTGCACGACGCAGTATGGTGTTGTGCAGCGCAGCGGGCATATAAAGTATAGACATGTTGTAGCATTGAGTAATCTTTGCAGATGACTTGGACTTAAACTCCCAGCGGACTTTGGTGTGATTAATACAAGAATGCTCCTTTCGTAATTGCTGAACAGTTATAGATTTAGCTTTAAAATATACGACATGCAATAGTATTTTGTAGCCATTACTAGTTGGTTTATCTACTGTTTTCACATCATTGGATTTGATCTCTTCGTTAGTTAATTTGTCCATACCAGACAATACTGCTTTGTAGGGCTTAGTTTCTTATTCTCATAAGAGAAAAATTCAATGCTTAGTCTTTTAAGTTCATGGCAGATGATAATTTGCCATTCGAGAGTGTTTATGAATACCTTAATTTTAATCGATATGGTTTTAACAAAGTAATCTCTTATGTAGACACTTTTTAAGATATCGTGAACCTGCTTAGAGGTTCTCTTAAGAATTGTGATTGTTGGTACCTTGACTTTAGCATGAGTAGTGGAGGTAGATTGCTCGATGGTGTCATCTACAACTAAATCATCTTCGTCTTCATCGTCATCCATCACAGTTCGGAGAGGGCGAAAATAGTTAGAGAACTGACTTTTGTCAGATGATGACTTGCATCCTTTTGCTTTAAGCGCGGCATTGTGTTCATAACTGATGCTTTAATCGCATCACTACTGGTCTTAAGTTGACGCTTAATTGTTGCTGCTCTTGAGTTGTACAATTTACAGTATAATACCGTTGATTTTGTTTCGTAAAAGCGCACTTAGTGATCTTCGCTCGCGACGGGGAACGGAATCGACTACTTCGAATGACCGCTCGGTTCGAGAGTATGTCGACTCTTGAATTTTTATTTTTGATTTTTAAAATAAAAATTTAAATACTAATCAAAATGCGGAGCTGATTTAAAATACGTCTATTAAGCACAAGCACAGCTTGTTTCCTAGTATTATTAGATTGTTGACTGAGACTACATTTTCTTGGCATAAATCTCAAAAATACTGATAAAATAGATAATTATATTTTGACAATTGACAAATTTCTTTTTTGCATTTTTTTAAATGTTGTACATTCTCTCTCCCTCATACATAAAAGTGAGCGTAATTGCTTCGTTTTTTTAAAACGGTTTTGAAACATGTTTTGCCTATTAATATTGTAGAGCAACTATCTACATTAAAAGAAGGATGTGTCGCGAAACACCTGGTTAGAACTAAGCATCTTACGTATATGTTAGCTAAAAGATGAAATTTAATTAAACTTAATTGGAAAGTAACAAATTTCACAAACATTAGTATTTTTGTGATTCAGATCACAAAGTTCCTTCACTGTCTCTGCCCCGACCAATATGTCATCGATGTAAAAGTTCTTAACTACTGCCCTGTACCCAGCTAGGTACTTGTCCTGACACAACCCGGCTAGGTGACGCACAAACCGAACCGATAGAAACGGTTCTGCCCTAGTTTTACACGTGGCTAACCGACTATTACACTGATCGCTTCGAGTGTCATTTGGGTTTACGTTAAGAAGAAATATGGTAATCTTAACATGTCGCCGGCACACCGCAACCAATTTTTGTACGGAAACTATGAGAACTTCGAATAGATCGACGCATAGCGTAACACAAAAGAGCAGTGGTAAGAGCCTGATTGGCTTGGCCGAAGTACAGAAAGCCAGAGGCTAATGAGAGCATGTCGAAACGGTGGATTTGAACATGTTGTGATGGTAGAGCATATATTGGTCGAAAAGCTGTATTATTCTTCATTATTTCCCGAAAAGTTTAATAGTTACCAACACACCGAACACCGATCTGAGTATATTAATACTATCTATTTTTTAGACAAATTTTATATACTTGTATCTATCTATAGAAATTTGATTGTATGAAATCTGTATTTAATGCTTTACTGACGTCATCCTAAATAGTTTTCAATATATTTTCTTAAACAACACAGTTGCGTTATAGAAGTTACTGGCATATTTTTTTTTTTTTTGATATTTTAAAGTTAAATATGTTTTTCTTTAGTATTAAGTTTTGGCAAATCAACTGCCAGCACAAGCACAAAAAGTTTCCTACGTTTTTTGGTTGTTTCTGCTATGATTCTTTTTCATTTTTGTGTTTGTGAGTTGTTGCAATACTACAAACGTATACTCTCTGTTGAGCACTCACAAAAGTATTGGGCTCTTCTAAGTGTTTTTTTTTTTTGTAAATGATTTTCACTGCAATTGGGAAAAAGAGAGGCTAAACTACTTTCGTTCGCTTTTTACTCTCACAGAGTATACATCATTAATAATTATAATGGATACTCTTTTTTTTAGTATTTGCTGCTTTGTGGGAACCAAAGAGCATAAAATATATTGTGTATATTGTATATTCTTTGATCGCATCACATACAAGAAGGGGCGAAACAACGTTTGCCGGGGCCACTCGTGTTTTATAGTGTATGTTCAAAGTTTTAAAAGTTTGATTTACAAAAATGTTAAAGAATTAATGTAACATGTGACTATTTTAAGTCGTAGAAATCGCATAGCCTTCTCGCTACTATTTTGCATGCTTATCATTAAAAAGAAGCAAGTAAGAAAGTACTATTTTCCTAAGTCGTTGAGGTTCACAACTAACCTTAAGTGAATTTACGAGACAAGACTAAGTGTCTGTTCCGCAGTGTGCAGACAAATGTCAACAGATATTTTCACTACCAACCACCACCAAGGATTGAATAAGGTGTTAGCATTACTACAGATGCTAAAGAAAATTTACCAAAGAACACGTGCATGTGAAAAAGGTTAGAAAGTAATAACACAGTGATTACACAAATAATTTAAAATTAGTTCAAAGTCTAGTTTGGATTTTTATAGGATTAATAGAGGTCGGAGGAGAAGCTAACGCATAGTGAGTGTTAAAAGACTTACATACTTAGATGTATGTAATGTTTAGTATATCGAGCAGGGTATTGATTAAACTCAGTAAGAAAGTTGATTTGATGTTTCCGTAAATAATATTATGCATTAAGACCATGCCCAGGATTATTCTACGACTAGATAAAGTAGGATTATTAATCGATTTCAAACGACTCTGATATGATGGGAGGCGTGCATTAGGTTCCCCGCAATGATTTCTGAGAGCAAAGAGCAGAAGCTGTTTTTGAACAGACACAACGCGATCAATATACCTTTGATGTAGAGAGTTCCAAACGCAAAACCCATGTTCAACAATAGGTCTAACAAGTGAGGTGTACAACACGTTGGTGGTATGAGGGTGGTTAAATTCCTTAGATCAGCGTTTAATATATCCAAAGGCACCTCTGGCCCTAGATGGATGCCAAATGCAACTTGGAGTCACACAAACTTCCAAGGCTAACAAATTGAGAAACGTATTCCAACCTATTACTATTGATGTAATAGGGGTTTAAACTTAAAGATCCACGGAAAAATCACATAGCTTTATATTTATTAGAGATAAGTGGAACACCAAGTAGATAAAGAGTCTAAATCAATATGAAGACTGAAGCGTTGAGAAGGGCCGTTGAGGCATGAAAACAGATTAACGTCATCTACGTACATTAATATATGAGAGTGTTTGATAATAGTAGGTAAGTCGTTGATGAATATAATGAAAAGTAAAGACTTTAGAGACTGCTTTGAAGGATACCAGACGTTACAATAATATATTTTGAAATAGAAGACTTGAAAAATACCCTTGAGTTCAACAAATAAGATAATATAACTACCATCGAACAAACGGAAGAGGGAAACCAAACCCTTTGAGTTTGGTTAAGAGTAAAGTAGGCGATACTGTGTCAAAATCTTTACTGAAATCAATGCAGATAACATCAGTTTGACTACCTTCCGAGAAGTTGCAATCTTCCCGATACACCAACATATGCGCAACAAAATTTAAAACAGATCATCTTGGATTGTGGGCCCACAGCCAGCATCTCATTTAAAGACACACCATTACTCGATTTGCAAGACGTTTCAAAAAACCACTCTTAACTTAGATGTTGAACTATCCGATCGCAAAACTGGGTCATGAGGGATAAAATATCCAGTCAAGGTAATTGTATTCGTTAATGAATTTGAGAGCATGAGTCTTTCTAAACTGACTGAAAGCTCCAAACGCGATTCAAAGCCACATTTTATGACTCGCCTAAGCTCATATCGGCCACCTTAAATGGTAGCTGTACGAAGAAGCGACCCGAAAGTGTGGGTGTTACATTCGTAGAAAGTGGTTTTCACAAAACTATTCTTCAAGTGTACATTGCTTTTCTTTTTTTCTTTCATATTCCAAAAGAATTCCACGATCTGAGGCAGCCTATCTGACTTTGGCCTGTCAACAGTCATCGCGTCTAACATGATTTCGGTAACAATGAGAATGAGGCGCCAGGCTAATTTGGTCGACTGCCAACATCGTAAAAAAGGGATCGACTCCTAACACCATATCAATTTGGCATTTGCCATAAGACAAGAAATCCGACAATTTTATTTCGTTGGGTATCTTCAAAGACTTCGGCGCGTATCTTGTGGTGTGGTCTATTAACTATTTTTTGTCACGAAACAACTAAGGGAATTACTACGACTAAGGGAATTAATTAACCGATCTCGGGCTGGATATAAGTCTGTCTCTCGGCTAGGTTTGTTCGATGTCATTATCCCTTGTTAACAACTGAAATATCCACCAAACTATATTATAATTGGTTCAACTGCGTCCCATTGTTCGCCAATCTCTGAACACAAAATTCATCGCAAACATTAAATGATAAATGTAGTCGCAACAACAATGTAATATTCTTTAACTGCGAACTTCTCTATGCGCCAATTGACTCAAATTAACTGTATCAACATACATATGCATATTTTTATTCCGAAATTTACCGCAATACTCCGGTACCTTTGTATATATACACATACATGGTACAGCAAATCTAATGACTACTAAATATTCACCTAAAATGCAACTCTTGGAATCATATTAATTTTTTTTGGTAACTTTATTTCAATAAATTAAATTTCATTAAACTTATCAAATAAATGCTACATTCTCTCTTATATCTACCCTACCTACTACCTTACTTTAACATAACTGGAGAGACATGAATAAGAGCGCTCCCTTAGCTAATTGTTAATTAATGCAATACATATGTTCCAACAACTCAAATCAATCTAATTTAATTTCTTTAGATTAAATAAACGATACTACATTCAAAAAACCAAAACATCTCTCACTTTTCTCTGTATTTCACATGGTGATTTTCTAACTTACATCAAATATCTCAGTACTAAAGTGTTCATTAAGTAATAAACTCAGGATTTTGAAGTCATTTTTAGGTATTTATTTTAAATTCTTAATATGTAGCCCATTTTCCAATTTCTCTAGTAGTTTACATATACTGATGACGGGAAACTGTTTATAAGTCAACATCCAATGCCTTAACAATATCATATAGAGTTTGAGCTTGATTTTCGTTCGGCACAGACTCTAATTGTTCATTTTCAAATTTCTCCTCAGCTCCTACACGAGTATCAGATCACCTTCAAGTCTAAAATTTCCGCTACGGAATGTAAACCACTTTTTGGCCCTTGAATAACTTACAGAATTCCAGCCAAGTGAATGAAAATAAATCGAAGAATGTCTTGACTAATTATACGCTTAATATCAGAGCAAAATAATAATCCCAAAAAAACTTTTTAGTCGAACTTTTTGAGCCGATTTTCAAATCCAGCCATATATAATAATTTTTGTAATGTAAAACGTCGTTTTGCAATCAGACAGGATGATTTTCTTTTGGCAATGGTAGCTGTGTACGAAATTCAAGTAACAAATAACGGACAATAGACGGACGTCTATTAATTAACTGAACGGTAGACACAATAATTATTGAGAGCGAGCGCTTATACACTTCATAAGTGAGTGAAAGGACATGCTGTTTATGACTGAACTGGACAACCAGCGATTACAGCAATATGAATGGTAAAGTGTGGTGAGAGAGTGCAGAAAGGAAAACCTTAAAAACAAGATCAAAGTAAGAAATTTAATTGCAATGAAGAATGAATGCCAATTTTTTTTTTTTTTAATTTTCATTGAATCACAATAAAAAAGTCCAGAAAATTTTCAAAAAAGGATTCCAAAAAATGGGGGACGCAAAATTTTGCAAAGCTGACTGACTGCACCACTATTTGGTTAACTTTGACTAAAGGACCAACCTAAGCGGCGGCAACAGCTGGCTGCCTATATATCTCCGGTCGATCCGACTGCGATTTACAATTTTAATCTCATTCTGCCCGAAGAGTTCGAACCAGTTCTGTGGGCGGAACGATAATCATAGGTGAACTTTTGTTGCCCTCCATGTTTCTGAAGGTAACAACGACTAAGACGGACTCTTTGTGTAAAGTGCTACAAAATTATATTGGTATGGGTTGGGTACATGAGGTAAGGAAAGCTCAGTCATAATTGAAAGTGAACACATGCACAACATCGTACGACTCCTACTTAAAAAGTGTTCGAAACGAGTGTAACTCTTTATAGTAGGCAATGCCTTTTATTTGTAGCCAATAAATCCCTTTTAATATTAATAAAACATAAATCACAACGGTTAAAAACATGTACAAAAACAATGAGTTGTAAGAGGGGTATAATGAGGTTTGATTGTGGCGGATATGCTGAAGCAAGTAGCATGGAAAATAAAAAAGAAACACAGTAACGGATATAACTTGAAAGTTTTCACACTTCTGAAGCTGCGGCTTAGCGTTGAAGTGATGGCGCGCTTCCAAGTGAAACATCACGGGAACAACCACAGTCTTACAACAATAACAACAAAGCGAGAAACAGAATGAATCAAGTGAAGTTTATGGATTACAAAAAAGTTGGTATTAACGCCAAGAAGGGCGAACACATTAAAAAGAAAAAAGAAATATAAATGAAGAACAGGAAAGGGGAGACAACACCAAGGAAGGAAAATAAAAAAAAAATCACCAACTTTACTTTGAAGCGTCAAGGATAAAGTTCAGTTTAGTTGGCTCAATGTAAGTTTATTCGATATGGTTTTGTGTGGTTCAACTTGTTACGCTGTTTCGGGGTCGAGCTCAGTTGAATTCAGTTCAGTTGCATTACACCAGGGCAGGTAAGGCCAATGTTCAATGCGTGTTTTTCTGTGGGTGTTGTGCATATGAGCTCGTCCATAAAAACCAAAGCTGCATCATACACGCACTCGTGGACACATATATGAAGTTGTGACCGGTGGCGGTAGTGCGTTAAAAGTGACAGCAGCCGCCATCGCCATTGCTGCCATCATGACATCGCCAACAAAGTCAGTAAGGCAACGGAAACAGCGCAACGGAAATGCATTTTTGGTTGCCATCTTCGCAAAGCAAAGGAACTTTGCGTCACTTTCATCTGTGTGTGCGTTAATATTTTACTGCGTCTATGTTTTGTATTTTATGTTTTTTTAATTTTTGATTTTTGTTATATTTCATATATTTTTACTGAGATCCACGAAAGTTTCAAAACGAATAAGAAAATCGGCAGAGAGCAAATTAAATAGAAGTAGTGGAGGTCATTATTCGTAAAAAAAAAACAAAGTTTGATCGCGGAAGCTGTCAAACTCCTTTAATGTGCAACACACAAAATAGAAAATAAAAATATATCAAAAAATAGCGTAATTTAGTAATTACAAAATCAAGCAATTGTCAAATTTACCTTCTATTTTAACTGCCACACTTTCACTCAGAGTTGATTCAATTTAATTTAATTCAATTCCATTACATTTTAAATCAACAAATTCTTTGTTACAATAAACAAAATTTTTTACAGATTGTCTTCCTATTATTTTCTTTTAACTACTTTTGAAATACAGAACTGTTGAGTGTTAGGATTCAAGCATTTTGCTTGCGTATTCCGGTTTAAGCGAAAAAATTTTCCCGTAAAACGTTACCGACTCGTTAAGAAGTTGCACGAGAACTAACTGAAAACGCTTTTCACGATTGACAACAGCAACACCAGCAACAGCAGCAGAATTAATGGTACCCACACACATGCAAACGTATAGAGCATGTAGCTGGCAATGAACGGCAAATAACAACAAAAAAATAATGCGACAGCACACGAAGTAGATTATGGAATGAAACAACCACGCAACGCAGGGCAGAAAAAAAGTCCAACCAACGGCAACAAATCAAATCACAACACAAAGATGCAAAAGGACCGAATACAACAACGCAGTACCTTCGTCGATACGAACGTATCAAAAATAGCACCAGCCGACCAACAAGTCACATCGTATGTTCTAGTCGAATCGTATTTAACGAGAACCGAACGGATGAAAATAAACGCAACGCACGAAGGGTAAGCATTCCTTCCCAGCTTTTTTACGATGGCCGATGTCTTCGGGCTTCGATATTGCTTTGTTGCGATAATCTTGTGTGTGTGCCTGTGTTAAACAAGAAACCTATTGTGGCAACATTTATTTTTCGCCGTTTCGCTTTCGTGTTGCAAACCAACGAAACCATTCAAATGTTGCTGAATTGCTTAAAAAGGGTTTGTTGATAACATTTCTCGACTTGTTGCAAGGCGCCTGTGCATACTCAATATACATAGCTTTTTTTGGGATTAATATTACTATTCTTATTCTTTTTTTTGTAATTGAGTATCAGAAGAGCAATTTAATAAAGCTCTATTGTTCCATTTACTTTTTTAAGAAAATTTCATGTGTTGACATTTCTTAAACTTCTTTATATTGGTCATATAAAAAGGCTCCGCGGTGTTTTGTCACATTTTTGAAGAAACATTTTCTTTATTCAGAATCAATTTCAATCAATCAAGTACATATCGGCATATTGTTATCTATGAAATTTTGTAATTTTTCAGGTAACTTCATAATTCCATTGGTGTAGAACTTCTGTGGTTTATCAAAGAAAAACTTGGCCAAGTGGTTTTCAGCGGCTCCTCGGTCGGCCAATTTTTTACTATGAAGATGGTTTTGTAGAGACCGAAACAAATAGAAGTCGGAGGGTGCAAGGTACGGGCTACACCATATATGCATCAAACCTTCCCAACCAAGCTAGGTCAATTTGTTCCGGGTAATCAAAAATGTGTTTGGCCTAGCATTGTCATGATGGAAGACAACTCCCTTTCTGTTGGCCAACTCTGGTCGCTCTTTCTTGATTGCTTCATTCAAACGGTCGAGTTGTGCACATCAGAGGACCAAATTGACCGTTTCGCCACGATCTAGAAGCTCATAATAGACAATTCCCCTCCAATCCCACCAAACACTCAACATAACCTTGTTTGCCTACAATCCAGGGTTTGAAGTCGTTTGTAGAAGGTCACCGGCCTTTGACCATGATCCCTTACGTTGGATATTCTCATATATAATCCATTTTAATATCCCGTAATGATTCGTTTCAAAAATGATTCCGTTTCGTTACCTTTCAGCAACATTTCTCTGATGTTTATTCGGTAAATTACATTTCTTTGCGTTAATTAATGTGGCACCCAAACATCTAGGTTCTTTGAGTAGCCTGCCCTTTTTAGATGATTTCAAACTGTCATATTGATGATAATTAGTGCATCCGCTATCTTCTGACAGCTTCCGTACCAGTCTTGCTCTATCATCGAAATTTCCGGAACCGAACCTACCAAACCACTCCTGGGTCCAGTGTTCGCTTACAGCATTCTCACCGTAAACTGAACAAACTTTTCGGCATGTTTTTTCAGCGTTTTTCCCTTTTTTATACTAAAAAGCATCACATAACGTATTTCTTCAGATATTTCACTCATATGCAAATCGGTATAACTTTTAACATGAGCAACGAAACAGTCTTTACAAGAAATGTAGCCTGAAAGGTCACCGTTCAAACACATGTTCATTTGAAATCAATCAGATTAGTGTTGCCAGATTTATGGGCACCAACACTATCTAGTGGCAAAAGCCGCTGAGGCTTTTTATATGACCTATTACATTATATATTATATACACATTACGGGGATAAGAACAAATGCCATTATTTGGTATAGAGGTAATATTTTCACCTTTTCAGCTCTTCTGTTTTGTTTCTTTTTCCGAGAATTCACCTTTATTTTTATTTAAGCTGGGTGCATGTTCAGAAAAGTGATGATAAAATGAATGGGTATGCAGTTTGGTGCTGTGCCATCTAACCATCTATCATCTACACCCAAAATTTAATTACACCACTCGTTATCATGTTGTAAATAAGAAAATCTACATAAGGCAAAACTAATAGAAAAGTAGTGCCTAGTTGGACGTGCTTGTACACTAAAGTTAATCATACTAAGTAAGAAAGGTGAGTTAATACTACCTTAAATGAGGTTATATATAAAAGTTACACCCATTACACTTCTATGACTAGACGAGTTAGGGAGGTTGATCAATTTTAGTTGACACCGATAAGATGGTAGGCAATGGTTAGGATCCCAGTGGAAGTTATTCAGAGCAAAAAGGCAAAAGGCAGAGCAATTATACTAACGTTTAATATTCGAGTCCATCAAAATATAAAGGTCGTTAAACTGAGAAACACGTTCTAAACTATTTGAGTTAATGTAATAAGAATTTAAAATAAGGGTTTCGAGTGTAGGAGTATTCACATATATGGCCGTGGCCATAATTGTATGAAATCTGTGTGTAACGCTTTACTAACGCTAAACTAAACTTTTTTTTTTTTATAAATATTATGTATTTATTTACACTTTTTACAAATTTTTCTTAAAATTTTTTATTTCTAAAAAAGTGGACTACTACCTGTTTTATTTGCCGCTTAAACTAATTATATGTAAAAACTAATAAAAAACTAATGACTATAAAAAAGAAGTAAATTAAAAATTAACAGCATTGTTAGCATGCATTTAAATTTACATTTTAACTTAAAAAATATATGTTGAGAGAGGACTCTGTCAGGAAGACCCTCTGGGTGGCATCGTTTTAATCTTCTTATCCTATCTCTTAGCCTTTCTCTCGTAAGACGCTTGGCTAGTGCGTTCGGGTGAGAACTAAGTCGTTCCAAATATTTTTTGACTTGTATCTGAAGAACGTCACCGACATTAGGGACTCCTAAATCCCTTTTAATATCCCATGTACGCCTATACCATGGATCATTACAAATTCTCCTTAATATTTTACTTTGAACCACTCGTATTTTGTTTAGGTGGGTTTTGGCCGCAATTCCGTACACCTGAATCGCATACTTCCGAGATCGGAATCAATATCATTTTGTAAATAGCTAGAGAAAGCTTTTTTTTGGGGGAAAGTAGCCACACCATTTTCTTAGCTTTTGACAGAAATGTTTGTTTTACCATAGTAGTATGTTTTCCAAAAGTGAGCCTTCTGTCTAATAGGACTCCTAGGTATTTGTGAGCTGGTTCGTGTTTGATTGGAGAACCCAGCATAGAAATGGCTGGACAAGTCGGTGATCTGGTAGTAAATGTGACAGTTGCACATTTGTTTAAATTTATGAAAATATTCCACCTTTTGGCCCACATCTCAAAACTCTGTACATACTCCTGGAGCGCACTTGCAGCATTACTAATAAGACGGCTTCTAAGCAGTACAGCGGTGTCATCGACGTATGTGGCTATGAGAACGTTGTTCCTGCATACAGAAGATATAGAGTTAGGTGTTGGCATGTCTGCTGTATATAAGGTATAGAGAGTGGGTCCTACTACCCTTACTTGTGGGACTCCGGCACAGATTTGTCTTTTAGGAGATTTGGTGCCATCAACAACCACACAGAAGGACCTATTGTTTAGGTAACTGCTTTCAAGCTGAAACAGCTGAGGAGTAAGCGACCGTTTCATCTTGTATTTTAGACCACAGTGCCCCACCCTGTCGAAAGCTTGTTGAATATCCATGAATATTGTCACCGCGTACTCTCTGTGCTATACTAAACTGTTTTTAATAATTTGTTTTAAAATTCAAATGCATCATGTGTCGTTATTGGTAGTGGAAACACACGGCATAAAAAAATTCTGAAATGATTAATTTTTAAGTACATACTTTTCAGCGCAAATAAAAACAAAGTTTTCAACAGTGAAGTTTCCGAGGCAGATAAGAAATGGCTTGGCGAAGGCCGATATGGCATGCCCAAAGGTTTAGGGTGACGTCATTGAACAATTCCTCTATAAATGATTTCGCCGTTGCCCATCTAACACCGGTGTTGGGTCTAAGACCGATAAATTGGGAGGATGAACCAGTTCTCGCCATTTCATCACCACATTCCTTATCCTCGATGCCTTAATGGCCGAACAACGTGACCCTATTGTGTTGGGTCATTAGCTGGACGGGATCAAATCAGTCGCTAACACTATTCAACGAGAATTTCCAGAACGTAAATGCCTTGGTCGATGCTTGGTTATCAGAAAATATAGGTCTATTTTGTCATGTTGGTCCCTTTGCCAGGAGGTTGCGCGCACCGATATCTATGGCGAGGATCTCCGTTTGAAAGGTAATGAGCCATTTGACCGTTGAGGATTAGATTCTAGTGTGTGGTCCGAAAATCCCAGCAATTTCCGTTCTAGAACTATCGACGAACCATGTGTTGCCACGAGTGCTAAGACCTGGGCTGCCGAGTTCCCAATCAGCTCTACTGGGAAGCATAGCCGTGAAGTGCCATCCCAAGGGTAATTCCGTCTTAATATGGTATATTTTGACAGAGATTGACATGCAAGGGATTACGATAAGTATTCTAGGGTGACCAGTGCCTCTGAAGGGCATGCCAGAATTTATCTAAATATTCAGAGTACTGGGTGCTCTTGAACTTTTAATGAAAATATGTAAAGGAGTTAGTCCACTGATCGGCTCCATGGCGGATGTTGGGCAGGTTCGCATAGCCCCACCCCTGGCGAAGCACATAAGCGGCTGTTGCTTGTGGCATTGTCGCATGGCTGATGACTGAAGCGTCTTAGGCAACCACACGAGACCTGCATACGTGACGAAGGATCTAAGCACCATGGAGTATAACCAGTATATCAGTTTTGGGGGATAGGCCCCACGATCTATAATATAAGGGTCTACAAGCCCACATGGCTCTGGTGGCTGTGTTCAGAACTGTTTTAAGATTAGCATTCCAGTTCAGGCATTTATCCAAAGTCACCCCTAGATATTTAACTTTATTGGAAAGTTCAATTACAGTACTGTCCAACCGGACTAAACCAATTAACAGTTTATTCTTCTTTGAGAAGGGTACCAATACTACTTTCTGTGCATTAATGCTGAGACCTCCTCTGTTGCACTAGTTGTTGTCGACCTGGAAGGCACAAAGCACATTACATCCGATACAGTTCGTTCAAATCTCTTCGCTACAATAGGGGCTGGGGCATCCGCATATCTTATGATCTCATAGCCAAGTGAGCTCAATGCCCAGCGTGGGCGAAATGTCATGCTGCTTTAGCACGGCATCTACCCAAGCTATTGTGCGATCATCTGTATCACTATTGCCTTATGAATTAGTTATGATATGATAACCGGCATTATCGAAGGCCTCTTCCACGTCTAGAAATGCACACAATGAAGCTTCCTTCGACTCGTATTCGCAACGATGCATTATCAAGTCCTTACGCACGCCACTCTGCTCAACCGGCACGCATTTGAGACATTCGATTCGCTCGATTCGCTCGTTCGCTTCAGCCCTTTCTTATTGCGTTTAATTTCTAATTGCTTCTTACATTCTGACCGCTCTCCAAGTACGATGACTTGTGTTGAACCTTCCTCGAGGCATTGTTTTAATAAACAAACAATAACATGCAATGCAATGTATTAAAATACGATTGAAAAAGAAAATTAAATGTAGTTCACACGGAAGCTACTATAGCTACTATATCACACACACTGTTTTTGTATAATTGAGAAAACAACAACGATATACCACGTTTTCGTTTCACAACTGCGGCTCAACGCTCGAATGCTACACGAAGGACGATAATGCAATGACGCGATGTTATAAATAAAAAAATATAATAAAATTCTTGTTCTCGTATTCGAATAGAAACGTTCTGCAAACATTTCATCGCAATCGGTGAAGAACATTCGGAGATGATAGTGCACAAACAGTTATCATTTACATTTTTATTAATATAGATTATAGTATATATTATTATATTATATTATATTATATTTTATTAAATTATAATATATTATATTTTATTACATTATATTATATTATAATATATAATGTAATAATATATTATATTATATTATATTATATTATATTATATTACATTATATTATATTATATTATATTATATTATATTATATTATATTATATTATATTATATTATATTATATTATATTATTTCTCCTAAAAAATGTAAATTTTGTGAACCTATTATTCGATGAACATGCGAGGAATAATCATTTTCTCAAAGATATTTGGGCATCACTTTTCGTGATGGAATTACTATCACACCGTTTATGATGGGTACAATTGAACTTGGACGATCCTTTCGACTAGAAGTTACCCCTCATAATATATTATACTTGGCCATGAAAATAATGACAATAACAGTACGATATCCGTTTTCTAAGGTTCTCAAATATGCTGGGAAAAGCCGAACTATCATTAAGAGCAAATACAATCACAAAACTATAAACAAGGTTGTTTTGAAAGTATTATGGCTTTTTTAAGCACGATCTCTAATTCAGTATATTATTGGTCAGAAAGGAAAAATGTCCTGTTTACAATTATTGGGCAATATAGTAAGCCAACTCTTTTTGATGTGAAACATCTTTCGCTTCGGTAGAGTGACGTCATAGCGTCTCCGCGTCATCGCGTCATCGCATTATCGTTCTTTGTTAGCAGTGTATCTAATTAAAACAACAAAAAGAGAAACGGCACACGCTGTTGGTTTTTTTTTTTTTTTAAAAACTAAATAAATAACTAAAACTTATTTAAATTGCATTTATATCTATTTTTTGTGCTAGATATGTCGAAAAATCGAAGTTACATAAAGCTAGTTCTACTTTTAATATCAGGCAAACAACAAAACTGCAGTTGTCGCATGTGAAAATGAAATCAAACCAGCTGTGTTACTGCGACTATCAGGAAAGACATAGCAATAAATTCGGCCTTCGCTACGCAACAACACAGAGTGTGACATTTGTTTTTTTCTTATTTGCCGAACATAAGTTTTGCATGTATACACATAAAAATAAATGCTATTTGTCGAAAAATGTAACTTATTTTCAATAAATATTGATTCGTTTGGTAATTTTGAACAGGCACGAGCTAAAGTATACGAGAGGCATTTTGAACAGTCACCAGGTAAACAGAAAAACAGCAAGAAATAGCAAATATGCTAGTTATATTGAAGAAAAAAACCAGAAGCATTTGTTTTTTGTTATTTGCCGTACATAGGAAAAAAGACAACAAATGTCCAAGTGATAGTAACTGAAAAACAAACAACTGCACACAACACGCAAGCAACAACAACACAAGCGTTCAACACTCTAACTTCAAGTCCGTCACGCCGATTTACAGTGGGCACACCTATATTTTGCAAATTTCGTGTTGCCTCACTATGAAACTTGTGGTTCAATACCTCTAATTTGCTGCTATAACTGAAAATAGAATGATTGGACTCAACAAGAAGTTGAAATCAAAAATCAAAAGCCAGCTATTATTTGAGTGTATTGTGTAAGTATCGTGGGTGTATAAGATTGTATTGGTTTCTTATTGTGTGTATCATTTCTATGATTTTGCATTGTGATCAAGCCTTCTTTTTCTTCTGGTCGCTTTTTATTTTAATTTCATTCTTATCAATGAACTAGTGGCCCCGTCAAATGCTTTGCTCGCTCTTGTCTGTGATGCGTTTAAAGAATATACTTTGAGAGCAGCCAGCAAATCAGAAATTTTATTCGTGGTTTTGTTCCAGAATAAAAGCCGTTTTTGGACAGAAACGCAAAACGGCAAAAATATGAATAAAACACGAAAGCAAAAGCAAAATTTGTGCATACTAGGAGTAGACCGAACCGACCGAGTCATGCAAAGACTATTCATTCATATAGAGGTTACATTTCTCTCAAAAGATTTTTGAGCTTTTTTTAAATAAGTAGAAGTTATGCGAATATATATTGCTTTTCTGCTATAAATATCGAAGTAGCAGCGCAGTCCGCTGCTTAGCAACGTCATTCTGCTAATTACTGAACGCGAATTAGTGTGAAAGGAATTTCTGTATGTCAACATTGTTTTGTTTGTTTTGATTGCCGTCACCCATTTTTATTTTGATTAAATTGATATTGTTGTTGAAATGATAGCGAAAACGGTACATGTATAGGTTTGACGCGATTTTTTTATGAATGAGGAACATGATTTTTGTTATTGCAATTCGCACCACCTACTTTTATTGATTTTGGTGGGACTTTTAGTAAATAAAATACATTATTCGTTCTGGCTGTTAGAAATAAAGAAATAAATAACTCAATAAATAAGAAAAATTGATTTAAATTGCATATTTTGCGTTAGGTATGTCTACAAATCCAAGTTGGATACAGCTAATTCTACCTTGACTAGCAGACAAACAGAAAAAACAGCAAGCAACTGCAAGTGTCCCATGTAAAAACTATATCAAATTAGCTGCGCTACTGCTAACACAGGAAAGACAAAGAAATACATTTTGCCTTTGACCGACCAACAACAAAGCGTGTGACATTTGTTTTTTCCTTATTAGCCGAACATAAGGGAAGACAAAGAAAAAAAAATGTGCCTGCGTATATGAATATGTATACTTTTGCGTGCAAAACCTTGAACTCAACAACGAAACACGAGCTCGGGGCCTTACAAGCGAAAATTGACTTGTTGGCTACGATGTGAAGTGGGGCGCATGCAGGAATAAAAAATCATCTTTTTTGCAACGCTCACGCAATAACAAAGTCTTAACCATTTGTTTTTTTCTTCATTGCCGATCACAAGGAAATAAGAGGAAAGAACACAACACAAAGTAAGGATGACGAAATTTGCTTTGCGCGACTGAGACTCGAACTTTGAGGACTGTGCGTATTTCTCGTACAGTCAAACTGCCAAATCTTGAATCACCATAATGCATAACAAAAGTTCAAATTATGGGGATATTCGAGTTATGGAAGACATATTATATTAATTTTTCATTATAAACGTACTTAATTCGAGTCAGGGAGATATTCGACTTATAAAAGTTTGACCTATGGAAATTCGACGGTAGTTAGAAATTTCACTTGGGTTTCTTTGGCTGTTCAATAAATGCGCATTGACTGTACTTGCTCTTGAAATGGATTTTGTTTTCTGCTGCAACCGAAAATTGTCTTCAAGAAGTTGAAGTCAAAAATCAAAACTTGCTATTGTGTGGGTGACCTTGTTGTGTAGGTTTGGTGCGTGTATAAGATTGTATTGGTTTCTTATTGTGTGTATCACTGGGTTTTTTTTTTACGATTTTGCTTTGTTTTCATGCATTCTTTTTTTGCTGGCCGCTTGGTATTTTCATTTCGTTCATATAAATGAATATAGGCAAAATACAAGGCAGCCATGGCTCGGTTTCGTTTGTTAAAGAACGATTTCATAAATTAAAGAAAACTCCACACAATTTGCTTAATATTCTTGAACCTTGCAAATAAAAAACATTGAACAAAAAAATCAAAGAAAGAAGACAGTGTCTCTGAAATTTGTTTTTATCATGTCTTTCTTGTGTTTTTGTAATTCAATTGTCATTGAATATTTTCCCCTTTTACGGCAGTTCGACGTCCGTCCATTTGCAAACACAAGCAAACCAACCGCAACATGTTACGCTGCATACGTTGAACAGCCAACAATTCAGTTGATGTACAGAATCAGTGTCGGATTCTAATCGTTCCTGAATAGTCTCTCCGGCCATTTTTTTAAGAGAGAAATGTAACCTCTATATGAATAAGTTCTCTCTGGAGTCATGTGTTATGACTCACGAGCAAGTCAACATGTCAACAACTGAGAGCACAGCCCATTTTATTTGTTTTTCGTTTTCTTTCCTCTTTTTCTCTCTTTCCATCGATGAGCCAAACGACATGTAAATATGTAAATTCTAATATCTTACATTGTATAACTTATATTATAATATTACTATAATATTACTTTAATATAATATATAACACACACACAATTTATATAATAATAATATTATATTGTAATAACCATACACCACCACCAGGCCGAAGGTTGCTGCAGCAAGCGAACCCTCCCCCCCCGCCGACAGGTTAATCATAGCTATTTAAGCTTTATTAACTTTATTAAATAAATAAATAAATAATTTTGTCATAGTCCTGGTAATATGCAAACTGAAGGTTAGTTTATTGTCAATATGTAATACAGTATTTAATACAGTTCGTCCGAGGTATGGGTTCACAACTAAGTTGAAGGTTTGAATTTGGTAGATAGTATATAGCATTTGTTTTGCGTGTGTTGAGTTTAATTTTCCACTTGTGAAAAAATCTAGCAAAGGTGTGAAAGGATACTTCTAGGAACCCTTGAATTTCACTGTAACTCATTCCAGAGCAGTATACTGCAATGTCGTCAGCGAAGACTAACGTGTTGGACTGGTCAAGCATTGGTATGTTGTGCGTGAAAATATTGTAAAGGGTAGGTCCTAAAACCGTCCTAAACTTTGGGGTACCCCTGCAGTGATTAATTTTAGGTTGGACTTAACACCGTCCATATCAATCCATAAATTTCTGTCGGATAAGAAGCTATAGATGATTTTTATAAGATATAAAGGAGACCCGATGTTTTGGAGTTTGTGTATAAGGCCATTGTGCCACACGTTATCAAAAGCAGCTTGCACGTCAAGCGTTACCATACCCAAGGATTTTTTGGAGTTCAGCTCCTTTTTCACAAAAGCCTTAAGTTTGCTAAGCGAATGAATAAAAATAAATTTAGCCCTGAAGCCATACTGCGAAGTTGGTAAAATGTTATTTTGTTCGATGAATGTGTAATCTGAGCTTTAGAATACGTTCGAAGATTTAAGAGAATCCGGGTGAGTGGGCAGGTTTATTAGGCTTTGTAATAGGTATAATTTTTGCTAATTTCTATTTGCGTGGATTATACACTTCATACACTTTGCGTTTATACAC
The DNA here is from genome assembly GCA_035041755.1 of Cacoxenus indagator. Classification (NCBI taxonomy): domain Eukaryota; kingdom Metazoa; phylum Arthropoda; class Insecta; order Diptera; family Drosophilidae; genus Cacoxenus; species Cacoxenus indagator. Next base: position 302,050 of record JAWNKX010000411.1, read on the forward strand.
TTATTAAAAATATTAGTTGGAGAGCTTGTTTCAGGTGGTACTTAAGACATATAACACACCAAGTGTTATCCGGACCTGGGGATTTTTTGGTTTTGAGTAGGCGAACTACGCTTCTCACATCAGCAGTTGTGATGGGTTGTTCATTTATGAAATTGTCGCTGTCTAGTACACTTAGAGAATTATTCACTAACGTAATGGTGGTTGGATCTGAAAGCGCTTCCTTAAGATGGTGCTTTTCGTCAAAGATCTCACTGAGAATATTGCCTTTTTCTTCCAGAGAGGTATAAATTTGATTGTTATGAAAAAGGGTAGGCGTAAATTGTTTTATATTTTTAATAATTTTTGTTAATTCCCAAAATGGCTTAGAGTTTGTTTCTATTATGGGGAGTTTTCTGTTCCAGTTAGCATTGTTGTGTTCAATGCATAGCGTTTTAATTTGGCGGTTTAGGTGATTCACTCTAGCTTTGAATATAGGTAGCCTTGCTCTTTGCCAACGCCTTCGAGCAATGTTTCTAATTTTTCTAAAATGGCTCTAAAATGATATTGGGAGTTTTAGGGTAAATAGACTGAGTCTTAACGGTTTTAGGTACAGCTTGTTCAATTGCAGTGCTGACACAGAAAGTCATGAGGTCAACCAGAGAGTCTATTTTATTGGAAGTGGATGTTAAGCTAACATTGAGGATTTGGATGCGTCGGAATTGTTGTTTTGTGGAGTGCATGAACAGCTTCCAGTAAGCTTTGTCAAATTTTAATGTTTGCCCCCTTAGGTTTGTCCTGGACGAGTTAATTTTGCCAACGATGGGTATATGATCGTATGAAAGGTCGTTGTGAACTATTGGCTCAGTGAGAAGGTGATGTGAGCTGGTTATAAAAAGATCCAGAGTGGAAGGATTTGCTTTATGACTTGAGGGTATGTAGTGGAGTCTCTAGAATCTAAAATGCTAAATTTGCTCTGTGTTGAAAACTCATTTAGAGTGTTGCCACAGCAGTTTGCTCTGAGGCAATTCCACTGCCGATGACGGCAATTTAGATCGCCCCCTGTTATGAAGTGACCATCGATACGATGCAGCTTAAACAGGTCAGCCTTAAACATTTCTAGTTTCTTCTTTCTTGTTTAATGTCGCTGGGGAAGCTACAGGAATTAGACAAACATTTCGCTGAAAAGCCAGGAAAATAAACAGAGAAGATTTTTATATAGTAAGTACCATTTGATTCAACCAGTATTCCTATGTTCTCAATTAAATCGATATTTAAACAGGGAATTTGCTTCTGTTTAATGACACTTCTAATAATTATGGCTACTTCACCACCCCTACCTCCGCGGCGGTCGTTTCTATTGATAAAGTAGCCCGGAAGGAGGAATCTATCAGGATGGGCTAACCATGTCTCACATAAAAGTCAGATATGTACATGATTAGAGTTTACAAAATGTAGAAGTTCGCATCGTTTGTTGATTAAGGCACGCGAATTTCATGCCACGATGTTGAAACTTTCTCTTAAATTATTTATTAGTGTAAACGTATTTAACAGCTAACTGCGTAATAATATTAAACTGCTCTCTTTCATTTGTTCAGCAGCTTAGCTTATCTAAGAGTTCATTTAAAAGCGAGTTGATATCTTCTAGCGTGAACAGGTCGTGGGACATTTCGCAGGTCGTCCATTGTTGCTATTGCAGAGGAGAGCTTCTTTATAACTTTGAGTGTTGTTGTTGGTTTGGACATTTAATTATAGTTCTTTAAATGTTGTTTGTTTATGGAACTATTTAACGACGATTGCTTTGGTTGATGAAGTGAAGAGGGAGAGAGGTTACAGTAAGCGACACTATTATTTTTGTAGTTGTAAGTACGGTTTTCGCGAGCGTTTTTGTAGTTGATTCTACTGGCAATGCGTTTACTGCTCTGGTTTCTTGCATTGAGCATCGACTGATATGATGTGCGAAAAAGGTAAGTTAGATCAGTGTAACCCATAAGAAAAGTTTTGTGTGACCCAGCACAGTAGGAGCAAGAAGTTTTCACATTGCACTTACTTGATCCATGACCGAAAAGCTGGCAATTGTAGCACTGGATGAGCTCCCATCGAACTTTGGTGTTGTTGATGCAGAAGAGTAGTTTACGCAAGTCTTGGAGCGTTATGGAGCCTCTTTGGAAGTATACAATATACAACAGAAGGTTATAGCCAGCTCGTGTTGCTTTGTCGATGGTCCGGACGTCGATGCAATTTAGACCACGGTCGCTTACATTGACGAGGGGCTTACGCCACTTACAGCGTCGTTGCTCAATTTATCCAATCCGGAGAGTGCTGTCTTGTAAGGCCTAGTTTTCCTTGTCTTATGCGAATAGAATTCACAGTTGCGTTTTTTTGAGCAAATAAGGTTAAAGTCCGCTTCGGTGGTCAAAAATATTTTGATGCCAATGGAGATGGTCTTAACCGAGTAGTTGGTGATAGGTATGGCTTTGACCAAGTCATAGATTTCTTTTGCAGGTTTCTTTAAAACCGTAATAGGTGAAGGCGAAATTTGCTGGAGTAACCTGCTCCTCATCAGATGTGTTCGTGCTAGCGCCGTCATCGTCGATGGTTTGGAGAGGGCGGAAATAATTATGGTACTGATCACTGGCATGAGTTACTGATTTAGTTTTCAGTAATCGGTGCATTTTTGATTTGCTTGAAGAGCCAAGTGCGCCAAACCAAATATTAGGAGGTGTTTGTTGCCGCTTTATGTTTCTCCTGCTTATCTTTTGTTGTTTCAATTTAAATCGAAGAGTAAGACAGTTGCTAGACTAACCGATTTAAACTCGCGAGAATAGCGTGAAACGATGATTTCAGGGGCACCGCTTCTAAGACAACCGCACGCTTAGAGAGTTAGTCAAAGACCAATTATTATTATTACTATTATTATTATTATTATTATTATTATTATTATTATTATTATTATTTTATTATTATTATTATTATTATTATTATTATTATTATTATTATTATTATTATTATTATTATTATTATTATTATTATTATTATTATTATTATTATTATTATTATTATTATTATTATTATTATTATTATTATTATTATTATTATTATTATTATTATTATTATTATTATTATTATTATTATTATTATTATTATTATATGTATTATTATTATTATTATTACAATATTTATTATTATTAACCCATAAAGTCTTATTACAACATGCTTAGCTTATATTTATATGGTATATATATAATATATATTTATAGTTACATTTGCTAACTTTACAACTAAGAATTGAATTGTGGATAATTATATATTTAAGTAATATCATGTTTTCTTAAGGAAAATGAGGAAAAACCTTACATTACAGGTTAAAATTCCTAAAATTTTTTGATCTATCTTACAAACATGTGCCATTTCATAGGGAAGTGGAAAAGAAAAAGGGAAGATTAAGAATCATTTTCAATAATTTGTTTTGGGCCCTCTGGAGCCGTATAGCACAGATAATAAACGGATACAGTAATCTAATTATTTACTATTTACTTGTATTTTACTATTATATTGCTTATGTGCAAATTAAATATTAGTTTTTTTTAAGCGTTAATCCGAAGTATTTATCCGAAGTTACCCTACAAGTTGTTGTTAGGTATGAAGCTGTGCTTTCGCTTTCGAGTGAAGTATATCACACTTCCTTTACCAGCATTTAATATGATTTTCCACCTATTTAAGTAAATTGCGAAGAAATGTAAGGCTTGTTCAAGCATAAGCTTAATGTCATTATAGTTGTGGCCAGAGCAGTATAGAGCAGTTTCATCAGCGAATATTAAAGTACTGCAGTGATCAGGCGCAGGTATGTCATGGGTAGAGCTTGTTCCCTAAGACAAATCCCTGAGAAAGGCCAGCTGTTATCCGCTTTTCATTGTACTTGACACCGTCCATCTCAACCCAAAGGAGTCTCTCAGTTAATAAACTGTCGAAGATTTTTGCTAGGTACAACGGGGTATCAATACTTATGAGCTTGTGTATAAGAATTTTGTGCCAGACAGTGTCGAAGGCTGTTTCAACATCTGGAGTAACCATGCCTACTGCTTTCTTTAAGTTTAGTGCATTCCTTACAAATTTCTTTAACTTATTAAGCGGATGAATACAACTAAGGCTCTAAAGCCATATTGCGAGGATGGGAGAATATTATTATTTTCAATATGAGTATTCCAACTATATTTGAGAACACGCTCGAAGATTTTGGAGAACCCACACAGTAGGCTAATCGGTAGGTAGCTTCTAGGAGAGTCTGTAGATTTATTTGGCCTTAGAATCGCCACAATTTTAGCTAGTTTCCATTTGTTCGGAAAATAGCTAATGCTTAAGCATTTGTTGAAGACTAGGGTTAATAGAATAAGAAAGCGTTTAGGGAGACACTTAATACAGATATTTGGTATTTTATCTGGACCTAGCGACCTCCTGGTTTTGAGAAAGCGAACGACATTTTCGACTTCTGCAACTGTAATAAATTGATCATTGGGGAATTCTTCGTAGTGCAGTGTACTTAGTAATCTCTTTTCTAAAGTGATGGTAGTTGCATGCGATAGCGAGTCAGTGAGGTGATATTTTTCCTTGAAGATCTCAATTAAGATGTTGGTCTTTTGTTCCCTAGTGCTGTATAACTGGTTATTATGACATAAACTAGGGAAAAAATGCTTGTTATTTTTAATAATTTTGGTAATATTCCAAAACGGTGTGGAGTTTCTTTCCAGACGCGATGCTAAACTTGCCTTCCATAAGCAGCTGACTAAGCATGTTGCCCCAGCATTGGCCCTTGAGCAATTCCGTTGGCGAATTCGACAATTTAGATTACCACCAAAAATGTAGTTGCCATAGATACGATGGAGCTTAAGCAGATCCGACCTAAACATATCCTTTTTACGCTTAGTATCGTTTGGCAGGCTACAAGAGTTTGACAAATATTTCGTAGAAGAGCCTGGAAAGTAGACTGAGAAAATGTTTAAGGAGTTTGATGAATTTGGTTTCAGCTGTTTGCGAATACTTTCGATCAGGTGGGTCTTTACTCCAGTAAATCTTCGTGCTTAATGTCACTTTTTATAATTATGGCAACACCACCCCCTCTCGTGTTACACCGGTCGTTTCTATATATTAAATAACCCGGAAGGAGGAATCTGCTCACTGGGGATAACCATGTTTCGCAAAGGAGGAAGATGTGAATTTGATTTGTGTTTAAAAATTTTAAAAGTTCAAGTCGCTTATTTTGATCGGAACGCGCATTCCATGCCATGATATTTAGATGTGCTCTGAAGTTATTAATAAGAGTATACATATTTAACTGATAGTTGGATGATGATATTGAATTGTTCTTTTTTAGTAGTGCAGTTGCTTAGCTTATCTAATAGATCATTTAGGAAAGAGCTGATTTCTACACCTGAGAATAGATCCGATGACATTTGATGAGATGTATCGTTGTTATTGTTGTTACTCATAAGAGCTCACTTATAAGTTAAGATGTTATTGTTTTTTAAAGTACCAAACGGTGTATTTGTTGTTTGACCTCTGTTACTATTTGCATTGTTCGTAGTCTGCTGATTTACTGAAGAACAGTTGTTAAAGCAAGCGTTATTGTTGTTTTTAGAGTAGTAAGTGTTGGTGCGCTTAGCGTTTTTGAAATTTGCATTACTTACGAAAGAGCGTTTACCGTTACGGAATGTTATTTTTGGCATAGACTGATACGAAGCACCATAAGGGCATGCTGGATTGATAGAGTTTGCAGTTAGAGCAGCGAAATGTACCAAACAGCCTAGCTTTAAAACATATCTGGAGCTAATAAACACATTACTATAAAGAAATAAATCCATATCGGAAACCAGCATATATACTTATAACTGTAAACAGCAATTATCTACACTAGATTCAGGCTAGGACACACGAAGTTTGCACACGAACACTTATTCAAAAAAACATCACCACCGATCTGTCCATACTACAATAGAAGCACTCCCACTATTGAACATTTCACGAATAACTGCCAATTTATCCTCAACCAATGGATCTCCTTAAATATTCCCAGTCCGACTCAACTCCTCGCAGAGGCCAACATTGAAAATATGAACGATTTTGTAAAACTTATTTCTAAACTAAATATAAGCCTCTAAATATATTTACATGTAAAAAACCAGTCGAAAGCCTTCATTGCTCTGGCTATAAAAGTATTGTAATTTGGGATTAATTCTAAGCTACAATAAAAAATAATAATAATAATAATAATAACGCACCTTCAACACAAATAAACAACCTCTAGCTCTACCGCTCAACTAACTGTCAGCTGTTCCATGGCTACAGGTGATACGCAGTAGCTCTTACTAGGCTGTTGAAAGAAGAAAACCGTTCAAAATTAATTAACGAACCAGTGCTTACGTTGACCAAAAAGTATTTTGCAGGTAAGTCTTCGTCGCAGTCCTGTAACACTTCAAATTGTTCGTCATCGAACAGCCAGTTACTTTCTTTTTTCCTTAAGGAAGTAGGACCATACACCCAACGAGTACTCGTGCTAAACTCAACTTTATTGTTAACACGTGTTGCTTCGTCGGCAACGTTTTCACTGGTTGGGATCCACTTCCAGTTCGAAGCTTTAGTAGAAGCCAGGATCTCTGCTATTCTGAGTTGCACAAATGGTTTATATCGATGATGTTCACTCCTAATCCATTTGATTACGGTTTTTGAATCAATCCACAACATCCTTAGGATTATCTTTTGGGAATGTTCCTCGAGAATACACTACAAAAGGCGCGTTCCCAACACGGCTGCTTGTAGTTCAAGGCGCGGCACAGTTAATGACTTCAGTGGCGCAGATCTATATTTCGCATAAATGAATGAGACTTCAATGTCTCCGTCTACGTTAACAGCTCTCCAGTGAGCAACAGCGGGAAATGCGTCCTCGCTGGCGTCGACAAATATATGGAGTTGCAACTGCTCCGGTTTCCCCTTTCGGAAGTAGCTCATTGGCACTGCAAATGCTATTACGGATTAAAGCTGCTTACGCCATTGTTCCCATTGTACTCTAATATTGTCAGGAATCAGTTCGTCCCATCGCATGTCATATCGCCATACCTCTCATATTAGCAATTTAGCGTTGACGACAAAGTTAGCCAGGAACCCAAGCGGAATCGACATGACGACGATGAGTAGCTTTCTTTTTGTAGATCGTGTGTCACCGTTTATTAGTTTATAGTCAACGTTATTAAAAGTAAGCTTGAAGCAGAATGAGTCTGTCGATGGTTGCCAAAACAGACCTAGCACCTTTTCGGTCGTTAAGCCCTCCTTTTGTAATAATGACTTTGTATATTCTGTGCTGCCCAAGTCTGCCGCCACCTTTACCGAATTGGATGTGAAGCTACGGATCTCAAACCCTGCTTTCAAATGAATCGCGCGCACCTCATTTACAACGGCTAAAGCTGTCTACTAGTTTGTCGACGTAGTGGTGCTCTAATATGGATTTTATGGCTCGGCCTGCAGTTGGTGTGTTGTTTGTGTGTTCTAGGGCATTTCGTCATTTAAGGTAGTGTGCTGAGCAAGGCGAGAAAGCCGAACTCATAGACTGCGAGGCCATTGTCTGAATTTCCTTCATGCCACAAAAATTGTTAAGCGCATCTGTCTTCTGGTCGTATCACTACTTGATGAAACATTTCTTTTATGTCGTCGCATACGCCTACCGCTCCCTAACGAAATTGGAATAGAATAGACGCTAGAGTCTGATTCTCCTATAGACGCTTCAAAAGGCACGAATTGAGTGACTTAGCATTGACATTATTTTTCCTGGCTTGTTGGGGTTTAACACGGCGAAGTGCGGCAAGTATCAAGTTGGTGTCACTTGCGACTCGATTTCTTTTGGCTGGAGTTTACGCGCATAGCCCTTCCCTATATAAGAATCAATTATTCCCTTGTATGCTTTAGGAAATTCGGCATCGGAAAGGCATGTCGTAATTGTCCGGCAAATTAAATTTGTCACACGCCCACAGAAGTCCTGTTTGAAATCGTCCGCCGACGCGATATGTAGTCGCTTCCAAGATTGCTTTATCTCTCTTATAAACTTCGCTCTGCACTGGTGGGGTGGCCCTAACGCCAAAGGTTTCCACGTCAAAATAATTGACAACCATGTCATGAAGCGATTGAAGTGGGGAACATCCGACAAACAGGCATACTGGCACTTCAGGTATATCCACCCTTGATGGACCGAAGACCACCCAGCCCAGCTCAGTGTTGGCCGCAAATGCTCCGCCCTTCCTTAGCGTGATTGTCGTTGACGGTATGCCCAACCGGCAATGATCCATTCCGATGAGCAACTTCGGTATTGCCTTGGTGTATGGCTCTGTTGGTAATCAATTTGCTATTACTTTTCAGATCGCACTTACTCAAACTTTGTAATGGCAGCTGAAGATTTGAAATGGTGTATACATTTTTCAATTTATGTGTCCTCTTAATGCCCTTTCCACTTATGAGTAGATCAACGAAGGCAGCTGGTTCCTGTGCTGTTCTGCCTCCAATCCATTGCACACTAAGGCTCTGTTTTTGTCCGCTCAGGTTCAACTCTTAAGCTATTGCTCTGTGAAACATTGTGTAAGCACACACAACCTGGCAGCCCAACTAAGTGGTGACTTTCTTCCTCTTGCGTGGTGAGATGAAACGAATATTCGGTTCGAGTGGTGAAGTACAGTCGGAAACGGATCTTGGCGAAAACAAAACGTTCCAGGTCCCAAGCGGCGATTACGTTTAAATGTTTACTTTAAAAATTAATACATGAATCGGTCTTAAACCCATAATAAACAACGCCTAAATTAAGACGGTTTAATTCAGAAATTTTGCTATCTTTCAGTTCAGAAGTGAGATAGGCACACGCCGGGGAAAAAAAACATATGCATGGGGCAAAGTGACGCCGGCGAATTTCGCTAGAAATGGGTATTTAAAAACGAACGATCAACGAGTCTTGTATGTGCAAACGTTCACCGCACAACATACATAACTACGGAATTGTGAAATTCAACAATCAACGAGTCTTGTATGTGCAAACGTTCACCGCACATACATACACAACTACGGAATTATGAAATTCAACGATCAACGAGTCTTGTATGTGAAAACGTTCACCGCACATACATACACAACTACGGAATTGTGAAATTAAGCGAACGAGTCTTGTATGTGGAAACGTTCACCGCACAACTAGGGAATTGTGAAATTCAACGGTCAACGAGTGTTGTATGTGCAAACGTTCACCGCACATACATACGCAAAAACGAAACGTAAAAACGCATAACGTGGTGTCAAATCGAAATTGCTTATTAGCAAATACGTCACAAAAAAGCAACAATAATTAATACGATCAGAGCGTCACGGGTGCTTTGTGCATCAACAGAGTAGGAAAACATGCCGAAAATACATGAACTAAAGGTGGACCAATTAAAGTTTTTGATACGCGAGAGTGGTTCGCAAACGACAGGTTCACGTGCTGAATTGATACAGCGACTCGAGGAGTACGAAAATTCAGAAGACGTAAAAATGCCGGTTGTAATGAATGCAGATGGCGCCGATAAGGAGACAATTGCGCGACTACAGACAGATGTGAGTAAACTGCGTGAATTAGTGGAAAGGTTGTTACAACGAGAAACACCCGTCAACTACGTTGCTGTAGCAGAAAGGACGCCGACTCCCTCGACTTCCAACGACACTCGACGAAGCCGAAATTCACTTCAAAATGGAAAATTCCGTAAGACGACCGAAAGAGGCGGTTAATGAATTATGTTTTCGAATATCAGCAATGGGGAATCTCTACTGTCTTAGCCAAGCCGCAATAATACGGTATGTGCGATCCGGCTTAAGACACAACGAACTCCAGCAGGCCAAATTTAATAGCATGAAGCAAATGCGCGACGCAATTGGAGAATATTTCATGAATCGAAGCAGAACTTACGAGAAGAAAGCCGACAGGGTAGGGTAGGACATTTCTGAAGTAAATGTCCACTGCCCCAGACACGACCACGGTTTGCGACGTGCAACAGAGTACACGGACATAAATATCCGTCAACTGAGTATCATCAGCGACGACGAATGCTTCAACAAAACCGTTATCGTCAACACTCCATCATACTCTGCCTTCATCGACACTGGTATCCAGTGTAGCATCGTGCGACGAAGTACCGCTAATGAAATAGACTCGCCACGGTTTAATTGCAAAATACGAATAAAAGGTATATGTGGTGGCACACGCTTACTGAAGGAAGGTATGACTATCGAAACGGAAATCGACAATACAGTGATCTAGGCAAACGTTAATATACTAGATGTCACAATCAGCCAATATGACTTCATTCTAGGACAAGACGTCATCATGAACGCCAATCTTACTCGAGTTTTTGCTGGCAGACATACGAATGCCGATGTCCAACGAGTAGTAACGGGGGTAAAAGTTCCAAAAATGCTGACGGAACGTTCGGAATTACACACTCGATTCACGTCTAGAACTCGAGAATGCAACGCGTGCACGTCTGGAAGTGAAAGTAAATCGTCATTAAGAGGCCTTGAAAAAGGTACAGAATGAATTGTCTCAGACAAAACTACACGAAATGCAACACAAGGAGTGCTACTCTCGTGACAAATATGTCTTGACAGGGGAAAAGTTCACGCTGGAGCAGGCTTTGGTGGATATACGTCTCGATTTGAAGTTGAAGGAAGAGAAGCTAATGTCCCTTCAGCGGCGACGCTCCAAGAACGAATTCGATCGTCGCATGAAAGATCAAGCTAAATAACTAGATGAAATGGCGGGTCAAGTGCAGCTGTTCGAACAGGAAAAGTTGCGGCTGGAAATGACGCTGGAAGCAATGCGAAAAGTAGCACGGCGCAAAGCGTAACAACGCGATGATGAATTGGAGGAAACGCGCAACAAGGCTTACAAGAAATTTAACGCACTCCAATGCAAATTGGAGATTGAACACGAGGAGCGTACGTTGTTGCTGCGTGTGAAACACGCACTGGAGCGACGTCTGCCATCTTGGAAATACTGTGATCGTAACGAACGTGAAGCAGAAGATGCGCTCAATCAGAAACTACAACGAGATCTACAAGGCCCGTTTGAAAGATGCCCAAGCAGAGTTGGAGCGCTTAAAGGCCGACACGCAGGGTAAGACACTCATACGTCAACTACGTAATCAACTTGAAGATGCCGAGTCAGCACGTTCATTGGCCATGAACGCACGTCAAACAGCGAAAGATGAATTGGCTGAGATGCAAGCCATGTTGGAAGAATCGAATCGTGCACGAAATGAAGCTGAAGACAGAGCCAATGGAGCACAACACTATAGGACTGAATTGCAAGTGCAAATCAAGAAAAACTCGATTAAACGAGTACTCAATGCCGTACGTACGCCTCGGGCAAACGGACACGTATAGCGTACAAACCGAATAATTTTGGGAATGCTATTGCCAACCGACGATAACGACAAGCACTGGGACATTCATTTACGTACGATACAGCGGAGCATTAACACGATGAAAAACGAAACCACGGGATGTGGGCCATTACAGCTACTATACGGGAACGAGCCTCGCGACATACTCAAGAATGTGCTAACTCAGGCAGTACACGAAAACAACGACAGCTTGCTAACCGACGACGAATTGGATAAACTGCGTAAGACTGCTGCCGAACGCATCCACTGTCAGCGGCCGAAAATTAAAGAACGGTATGATGCCATATGGGCCCGACCAACAAATTACAAGACAGGCGATATGGAATTAACCACCAACGACGCCCCTAGCTCTGGAACGTCGTGGAAACTAGAACCACGTTTTAAAAGCCCTTTTATAATAAGAAAAGTCTTACCAAAGGATCGTTACATTATTGAAGACTTGCCCTACTCTCAACGCACACAACGACAGTACAAGTCAGTTTACGCATGAAGCCGTGGTGTCAGCTACCGCCCAACGAATCAGACGACTCAGGAGAAAAAGAAGACGACGACGACTATTCGGGAGAGCACGCTCCGAAGGTCAGGAAAGCCGAACTGTAAGCACACACAATTTGGCAGTCCTTCTTCCTCTTGCGTGGTGAGATGAAACTATTATTCGGCTCAAGTGGTGAAGTACAATCGGAAACGGATCTTGGCGAAAACAGAACGTTCGAGGTCGCAAGAGGCGATTACGTTTAAATGTTTACTTTAAAAATTAATACATAAATTGGTCTTAAACCCATAATAAACAACGCCTAAATTAAGACGTTTTAATTCTGAAATATTGCTGTCTTTCAACTGTGATAGTAGAACCTTCATCTAACAGTGCATACGTGTCAACGTGCTTCTGGTGTCCGTAAAGTCTTACCGAAAGGAATTTTAGAAGTAGCTTATCTCGCTCGGTAGTGCAGTTCAGGACTGACGATTCTGAATGGGTGGCCGGTCTTATTGTCAAGGGAATTGTCAAGGAAAATCGCGAGTTGTGTGGCCAGCATTTAAACACGAAAAGCACATCTCCTTGCGACAGTGGTACTTATGAAATGATCGCATTCAACCGGTTTATGTTGTCCCTGGCACATCGAACATTTACCTGTTGCTTGGTTTTCGCCTAAGTGAAGACCAACACGGCGCTTTGACTCACAACTAGAACCACTTTCACAAACAGTACAAATAATGTTGGCTTCTGTACTGATCCAGTCACCGAAGTGAATTAACGTAGCGTACGGCTGTATGGCTACTGAATGCCTTGCCCACTCGATTCGTTTACTTAAAGGCAATTTCTATATACCGATACCCATCAGCGGCTTGTAAAAACTCACAAATATTTTTCACCTTTCCACGGCACTCTCCGATAGCGTTGGGCGAACGATTTCTAATTGACTTCGGATCACCTGCCCCAGACGTCCAAATCTAAACTTTAACTGCTCAATTATTCTATTGACTTTGGCCGGCCTGCATGGCGGTTGATTGGGAAACTACTGACTGTTCAAAACATGGATTGGACCAGTAGCGTAACAATAAAGTTCGTAATGCAGTTCGTTTACCTCCTCGTGGTGGACCCCGGGCAACTCCGTGTATAAATCCTTATACATGTAGGCCAAAATTGCAAGTGCGAGATTGTCTAGGGTCTTATGCGTAGACTAGGTAACATGGGCCAGCAACCCGCGTTACCGAAACCAACCGCTACGGAAACCGACATAATACCTCGGATAAGGACAGATAACACGTTGACGACCTTTGGCTATCGTACCCGAACTAAGATTGGTTTTTGGAATGTGAAGACGCTCCTTGAATCTCAGAGTAAAGGACCTGAGAATACCAGATTCCTTCAATTAGAGCATGAGTTTATGGGATATAAACTGGACATATTGGGAGTAAGCGAGATAAGATGGCTAGATGCGGGTGAGTACCAATCTCCAACGTGTAACACTGTATTACTCTACTCCGAAACACCAACTGGAAGCCCTCGCGGATATGGAGTTGGCCTGCTTTTATCACCTACAGCACGCAGAGACCTAATCTCATGGCAGACGCACGGTTATAGGATTTTAACGGCCAGATTCCGAACGAGATTACGTCACGTCACCATTATACAGTGCTACGCCCCCACGGGTGGTTCATTTGATGAAGATAAGGAGACTTTCTACAATCAGTTGGGAGCAATTTATAATGCTACACCCAACGGCGACATTATCATTGTGATGGGGGACCTTAATGCCAAGGTAGGCAGCGACAACGAAGGGCTCAAACATGTTATGAGACGGCACGGATTAGGCAACCGCAATGACAACGGCGAAAGATTTGTTGACTTTTGCAACGCAAACCGTTTTGTCATAGGTGGCAACATGTTTGAGCACAAGGCCTGCCATAAAATCAGTTGGGTGTCAACTGACAGGCTAGCAACCTCCAACCAAATCGACCATTTGGCCATCAGTCGCCGTTTTAGAAGTAGTCTTCTAGACGTCCGAAACAGACGAGGAGCAGACATGTGGTTGATACGAGATCACCATCTTATGATAGCTAATGTACAATTACGCACTGCTGCCGTTCGAAGATCTAACAACACAAGAATACCTAGGTTCAACATAAACAGACTGAGAGTTCCTACAGTACGCCAAGAACTAAGGGAACATCTCTCACGTGGAGTTGAAACAATCAGCAGCTCACTGCCCGCCACCATCCAAGACCATTGGTGTGCTGTGAAAGCTGTTTACGCATCAGGTGCTGAAAGGATTGTCGGTTGATTTCAGGGAAGCCATAGGGCGTGGCTTTCCGAGTATACCTGGAGAAGGATCAACGAACGAAAACAGATAAGGGCTCGAAATATATCGCATGAAGATGAGAGAAGTGCAGTGTAGCGTGAGACGTGACAATCGCAATCACATCAATGCGCTGGCCACTCAAGCAGAAGAAGCAGCAGCGAGGTGCGACAACAGAACCGTTTACAGAATCACCAAAGAGCTTAAAGGGGGCCGAAGCTCTACCCAACACCCAGTGAAAGGCTTAGACGGCTCGTTGCTAATATCGGATGAGGATCATCTGAAGAGATGGAAGGAGCATTTTGCTTCGGTTCTTAACAGAGTATTCGCCAGCAATATGCACCCAAGTCAGACTGAAATGTCCGTAGAAAGAAGTTCCCGAATTCGTACCACAACCCCCAGTAAGGAAGAGATTATTACCGCGATCAAAACACTGAAAACCAATAAGGCGGTAGGACTTGACGGCATACCTGCGCAGCTACTTCGAGTTGCGCCCTCGGCATCAGCCGAGCTACTCTTCCCACTTGTCGGGAGAACATGGGCAGCCGAAAGTTTTCCGGACGAGTGGAAGAAGGGAATGATCGTCAAGCTTCCTAAAAAAGGCAATCTAATGCAGTGGGAAAACTGGACAGGTATCTGCGTGCTTCTTGCTGTGGCCAAGATAATAGCTAAAATCATCCTGGAGAGAATAAAAGAACACCTCGAAGACACACTCGACGCCGAACAAGCAGGTTTCCGCTCTGGATCCTCCTGTGTCGACCACATCAACACCTTGCGAATCATCATCTAGCTGTGCGTTGAGTATCGATCACCACTTCACCTGCTGTTCATCGATTTTGAAAAGGCGTTTGACAGTGTCAACAGGGAATTTATGTGGCGTGCCTTGTATAGGAGAGGCATTCCTAACAAATTAATAGCAAGTATTAAAGCTACATATGATGGGTCCACATGTCACGTCTTACACAGAGGAAGGTTGTCTGAGGATTTCGAAGTCTAAAGTGGGGTTCGGCGATTCTACATACTTTCACCAATACTGTTTCTATTGGTGATTAGTGATGTGCTGAATGCGGCCTTGTTAACAGGAAATGGAGGAATTCGATGGACTCTTACATCTGAACTTAAACAACTTGACTACACCGACGATGTATGCCTTCTGTCTCACAGAATAATAGACCTTCACCAAATGACAGCAAATGTGGAGAGGGAAGCAGGCGTCGTTGGGCAGAAAATTAACTCGGCAAAAACAAAAAGGATCAGCCTAAGACCAAACACATCAACTAATATACGTATTGCTGGACAGACGGTTGAGAAGCAATGCAATTAGCTTAAACAGCAAGCTACGGCTGTTCCGTTCCAACGTTGTATCCGTGTTACTATTTGGATGTTGTACCTGGAGGGTGACCATAACTACACGAGGAAGCTGCAAACGTTTGTCAACAGGTGCCTACGCAACATCTTAGGGATATTATGGCCAAGTCGTATCTCTAACGAACAGCTTTATCAGAAAACGGACCATACGACGACGAAAGTGGCAGTGGATTGGTCACACACTCCGAAAGGGTGACATGTCCATAGCTAACCAAGCGATGCAATGGAACCCGCTTACTCAGGATGGCAGGATACGCGGCGGCCCTAGGAGTACGTGGAGCAGAACAGTTGAAAAAGAAGCTCGGCAACTGGGAAAAAGTTGCGGGGAACTGAGGCACATTTCCAGAAACCGCACTCGATGGCGCATAGGCATTGTAGAGTTCCTAGGACCCACAAGGGGATGTAGGACATAGTTAGTTTAGTTTAGTTAGTTGGCCGGATGAATCAGCAGTGATTTGACAATTTCACGAGCATCTACTTTTAAGCATTTTTGAAACCTTTGGTTGTTCTCGAAATCGTTGTATCTGTAGGCTTCTGTTGATAGAGTGAATGCTGTATAAAACGTTGGCCAATCCTCAGGGTTTCCGTTTAATTCCGGTAGGTCAATCAGTTTGGCTGCAACACGTGTGTCGTACGAGACGGCTTTCACGGCTGGATTCTCCTCTGTTGGTAAATATAGCCTTGGCATTACAATGGGTTCACCTCTAGACGTCGACGGGACTGGGAGCGGATTGCCAGCACAAACGTTCGACTTTGTCGCAACTGAGTGCGATGCAATGCTTCGATCTTCCAATGTACCCTTTTGACATGGCGGTTGTGTCACATGCGGAGTCATTGCCAATTGTGGCTGCAATGACTGCTGCTGCTCAACTGTCGTGAAAACGGTAGGTGAACTGTTCCTTATCTTACACGCACGTAGCTCTGGCTCCAGCATGGCTATTCGAATCCCCATAACCCTTATGATATCATCAGCCTTGGAGTCAGTTAACACCTTTGCATTGTCCACCTTCGAATCTGTGGTTGGCGTCAAAAGGATTTCATCAGTCTGTTGTACTCTGCTTAATTGAGCAGCGGGCATGTCGTCATCTTCCATGGATGGATTTAAACGTGCACTCTACGTATTGGTGGAGTGCGTGGTGTAGTCATAGATCACAATTTACGTTGTGAAATGGGTCGAACGTCGCACTCTAGCACACTTCACCTCTTGCGAAATACAAACTGCGCAGAATGTTTCCCTCGCCGCACACACAATTTACGACGCCGAAATTTGATTGAACTAACGGCTCACTTGCACACTGCACCTCTTGCGAAATACAAAATGGCTACAACACCCCACACACAATTTTGGCCGTTATGGTTTACATGCGCGTAAGCATGAATGTCGCAATAATAAATTGCGCAAAAAAATTTGTTCCGATCAAGCGTCGCCACTCGGGAATTTAACTTATAACTCTCTTGCGTGCTTTCACTTGTGTTTATTTCGCAGTGTTTCTCGTGGCTACTGATCCTTATTTCTATCAATAACAATACTCTTCACACCACTGTGTGAGTAGCTGCATAGCACAGCTGAATAGCATGTATAAGTTAACACGATGGCATAAGACGACAACAAAGCTATAGTGTCGACCACAGCAATAGTATGCTCAGCCTATGGGGAAACACTGAGTCTGCTACCTACTCGTATTTCTAGTAATCATCAACTAGAAATACAAACAGTAAAAAATAAATACCAAGGACCTGGAACATAGGACCGGCACCTAAGAAAAATACTGACGCCAGATGTAATGAAAAATGCCGACGCCAGATGTAATAAAAAAATACCGACGCCAGACGTAACACATTTAAGACTAACCGAAAAACGCACCCTTTCAAAGCTAGTAAATCGCGGCAGGACAAAAAGGAATTACTTTGTTCAGCCGACGTTCAAAATAGTATTTAAGCAGAGTAAAAATCATTCTGTAGCAGTTCTAAAATCAGACTCGTGGAAGAAAGCCGTTGTGCTGACGAAAGTAATAAAATAATAACAAAATAGAAAACCCAATTTTGTTTAATTTATACACCTACAAAAGTTACGTTCTACTACAATTTGAAGACCAAATTATCTCTACAGCCACGGATTCAATTACAGGTTCTACAAATCATGAGCAATTTGCTAATCTATACTATTATATATCTATACTGTTATAGAACAAAATGGCATTTTTTGGAATTTTGAAGATTAATATGTTTTTTTTTAGTATTAACTTTTTGCAAATGCACTGCCAGCACAAGCATAACAAGTTTTGTACGTTTTTTGGTTGTATCTGCTACGCTTCTTCTTAATTTGTGTGTTTGTGTTTATGCGTTGCTTGAAAAACGTACTTTCTGTTCAGGTCGCACAAAAATATTGTGCTCTTCGTTCTGCTTTTTTTTGTATATGATATTCATTGTATATGATATTGTGGCAAGAGAGAGGCAAAACGACGAAAAAATTTTTCATTTGCTGTTTACTCTCAGAGATACATCATGAAAAATTAAAACGGCTCTGCAGGAGCCCGTCATAGAGTACAAGTTTTTGAAATATTAGTGCGAATAGAGAGTAAAAGTGTGACACTATCAGTACGACAAAACTAATTTCGTTTTTCGATTTCACAACATATTTGGCTTTTGTTTTTGTGTTTTGTTCATATTTTTGCCGTTTTAGGTTTCTGTCCAAAAATGGCTTTTATTCTTGAATTCCGCTGCGAAAAGAAGGTTACTTCGTTTTAAATCGATTAAAATAAATTATATATTCCAGTGTAAAAATGCCTAGAGTTAGAATTTCAGAATTTAATAAATCTTCTTCAAATAAGCTTCAAATCCACCACAGAAGATCAGAAACCATTGCTCACCAAATCTCCATTTATATACCGATCGAGTATAGATTATAAATCGAATTTACATTTTTCAGTAGGTGAAATGAATAAAATTTGTGTTTATTGCAATTCGAAGAAATGGAAAAATGAGTAGCAAGGAATATGCTGCAGCAATCGTCATGTTTGGTTGAGTGATATAGATGAACCGCCAAAAGTTCTCAGATCACGGATCACAGGAGTACATGAGGAGTCAAGTCATTTCAACAAAAACATACGTAAATACAACGGAGTACATGAGGAGTCAAGTCATTTCAACAAAAACATACGTAAATACAACGGTTGTTTCGCTATAACATCTTTCGGCGGTAAGGAAATTAGAAATTACATGCCAACTTACAAAATACATGGCCAAGTTCACCAGCTTATTGGTAGTTTGTTACCAGCGGCGCACTTAAAACCCCAATTTCTACAAATTTATTTCACTTCCGAAAAAGAACATCTGTCTTTATGCCAAAATGCTGCACCAGAAATGCAAAGACATATTTTGAAATCATTGCAACAAATTTTTTCCATGCAGATGAGCGCCTCTTCCAAGAGCATAGTGGTCGTTATAATGGTCGCACGCTTGAATAAGTTGACCAAAGTACTGGTCCCCGTGATATATTCTTATGATCACGTGACAACACTCTTATGCGTATATCAGAACTACATCGCTCTTACGATCCCTTGTAATGCTCTATTATATTTCTAGATATTGAGAATGGTTACAGTATTAACATACTACAAATTTCACCAAGCAGCGGGGAAGTTACTCCACAGCATACTGTATGCAATTTTATGCATATAAACTAATGGTTAGAAAAAACAGCTTTAATGATTTCCATAGATATGGACAGCTATTTAATCAGTACTGCTAAAATGATTACAGAAAGATTGATTGAGAGAGACAGTTATCTCCAGGAGCGCACACAGGGCGACCTGCTATATGTCTGTCATTACGGAAGCTCTGATTTATTCATCACTTTTACTTGCAACCTGGATTGGAGTGATTTAAAAAAGAATTTGTTTCCCAACCAACGATCAAGTGAACGGCATAACATTGTGTCGAGAGTTTTCCATATTAAATTGCATAAGCTGATAGGCCTAATTAAAAAATAAATAAATTTTTGGTAAATTTACATGCCATATGTTTACCGTTGAATGTCAAAAACCAGAATTGCCCCTGGACATATTCTAATTTGGCTAACAGATAAAATTAGACCCTATGCTATCGATCGCCTCATATCATCAGAAATTCCAAATAATTTAGATGACACTTTGCTGTATGGCATTATTTGCAAAGATAAAATTCAGGGCCCCTGTAGCTAACATAATTCACGGTCAGTTTGCATAGCGAATACTCGATGCTCAAAAAGACATCAGCGTGAATTTCTTCAACATACGCGAACCGATGAAAATGGATATCCCAAATATAGGAGAAGGTGTCCAAGAAATGGTGGGCATACATATACATTATCCAATGGCTGCAAAGCAGGTAATAGGTGGTGTTTATTTGGGTGGACTGTATATAAATAATAATAGTAAGGTACACTTACCCGTGGTTGTGATGGTGAGTCTGCTGACGTTAGACCATTAGTTGGAGATGGTGGGAGGCGAAACAAGTCGTTGGCGCCCGGTTCATATACTGTCGCTGAAAGTTCTAAAGAAAACACACACACTTGTTTGGCGATTTTAAGTTAATTATAACTTTGTTTATTTATTGTCTTTGAACCTTTGAACTAAAGCGCGTAGCTCGGGTTACTCGATTTGCAATTAGCGCGCATTTGTCTTTATCTGTGAGCATGCAGGCGAAAGTTCTATAATAGCTTTCACTCTCAAAGGGAACCTCCCGCTTCCGCTCGTTTGTAAGTGTAGAGGTTGGTCCGTAAGAGCGTGCGTCTAGTCAGAGCTGGGCGGTTCGTGAACAGGTGGATAGTTTGTGCCATTCTTTCCAAATGTTTCCACGCTCACATGAATGTGGGGTATTGTCACTCAATGCAAGCAATCAAATACATTTGTAAATACAGTGGTTTACTTTGTGGTGTTTTGTGAGATTGACGTTATTTTTTGTCACTATGTGATTAATGCCCTGTTCACATTGCAGCTGAGTCACTGAAGCGACTCTTAACGTTCAGACTACCAATTCCGAATCATGAACAGATGGTTTTTGTTTTGATTATACACAATTGTGAGAAGTGAAAATTTTTAACAATTTCGGTTTGTGAAAAAAATAGATATTTTAGAATCATTTATAATGTGTACAAATGTGTTTTCGGACCTAATTGGATTTACTTTAGTAAAAAAAATTTTCATTTATACTTACCTTTGTTTTGTGTCATGGTCAGCTGTTTATTGTTTTGGTACACAAAAGAAAAAGAAGACTGTTGTCAGCCTTGTTCAGAATTGTTTGCGAAACCTTTTACTCCTGAGGATGCCTATCACCCTACTATGGAATTGAACATTACTTTAAGTAGGTCCAATCATCATCCTAGTAATAAGCAGCCCACATCAAAACGCATTTTCTGTTTTAAAAAACCCGATTTTGCAAAGCTCAACCATCTCCTTGCAAACACTGATTGGTCGTACTTGTACTCCTGTAATAATTTCGAATCAGCGGCAAATTTTATGCAACTTTATTAAGACACTTAAAACTTTGCACTCCTAAAAGTAAACGTAAATGTAATCATCATATACCTCCATGGTTTCCTCAGGATTTAATTAAACAAAAAAATGTTAAAAATAGTCTTTTTAAAAAATTTAAAGATTTGGTTCCTGTACTGATTATGCTAATTACGCAAAATGCCGATATAATTTTCAACACCTTATTAATTATTGGTATAAATTATTGGTATTGTAACCAGCGTTAAATATGAGATTAAACGCAATCCCAAAAAATTCTATAAGTTTGTTTATTCTAAATGCATCCTGGACTCACTCCCAGCCTGTATGAAGTTTAATATTGTTGAAGGTTGTAACAAAGCAGAAATTTGAAATCTTTTTGCTAACTTCTTTCGCCATACCAGTCGTTATAATGATGCACTTTCTGTGCATATCAATCTTCTTGCTATTGCCCTTAAAACAAACTAATCCCCGAGAAGGCTGAAAAGGCTCCACCCTTTGCATCTACTACATAGAGTAATATAGTAATATATATATATGTTCATATTTTAAACCTATTTGTTATTATGTTTATTCATCTTTTTTGTATTTTGTAAATCTTAAATTCTCACTGTCACTGCTATCCATCCTATGCCTTGTAAGCATTATTTAATGTTTGATTGGAATTACTAAATTATTAAACTAAAAAAAAGCTAACTTCTTTCAGACCACATATTCTAAATTCAATAATAAAGTCAATAAACCTTATTCTTTTTATATGCCTAATTTCAATCAATTCAGTATGCCAGTGATCAAACCCACCTCAGTATTACAATATTTAAAATCTGTTAAATTAACCCTTTCACCTGGTCCTGATGGCAATCCTAGCTGTATTTTGGAGCTCTGTGCTGACGCTTTACATAGACCACTATGCAAGTTGTTCAACTTTTCAAGTATTTGGAAGCAATCATATATAATTCTTCTGCATAAAAAGGCAGTAAGTCAAATAATTCTAATTACTGAGGTATTGCTAAACTGAGTGCAATTCCAAACATGCTTGAACATATTATCACTGATCAGCTTCAGCCTTTCGTTCTTCCTTTACTAAGTACCTGCCAACACGGGTTTCCAAAAGTCGGTCGACTAATTTATTAGAATTCACTTCTTTATTCAAGCTTAGTTTTTCACAACAACACCAAATGGATGTTATATGCACTGTAGCAAAGCATTTGATAGAGTTTGCCATTCCTTACTTATTCGTAAATTGGATGCGTTCGGGACTCCACCCAACTTAGTCAGTTGAATTACCTCTAATCAATCTTATAGAACTCAAACAGTTACAACACGATCATATCCAATACTATTCGTGTAACTTCACGTGTCCCTCAGGGTAGTAACCTTGGTCCACTATTATATTATATATATATACTATTAATATCTATTAATATTTTTACAAACGATCTTCCGGCTGAAATAAAACATTCTCACGTTCTTATGTATGCCGAGGATGTGAAACTTTGCATGTCCATCTCATCTCCCATGCAATTAATGTTTCTTCAAGATGATTTTTACTTGTTATGGTATTCCATTAACTACCTTTTACTTACTTACGACAAATGTAGGGGCATGTCCTTCTATCGTAAAAATCTAACCATAACCAGTTATTTTATTAACGGTCAAATATTAGGGCGTGTATCTCCATTTAACGATCTCGGAGTATTGATGGACCATACATTGCACTTTGGTTTGCACTTAATCTCTTACATCAAGTCAGAGGCATTTTAGGATTCATTAAACGTTGGTCCAAGAGTTTAATGACCCCTATACTACTAAATTACTTTTCACATCCTTAGTTAGACCTATTTTAGGATATGAATCCTGTGTATGGGACCCACAGTTCAGAAAGTACAGCGATTGCCTAGAATTCAAAAGCAGTCCTAACATCCACCTTCCATCCTATGGATGTCGTCTAAGACTTCTCCAACTAGCTACATTGTCCAGTTGTAGAACGACTATCGGTGTAATGATCTTGTATAATTTAATTACTGGCAGTATCTATTCCCCTTTTCTGCTTGGTAGGATCAATTTCAATGTACTTTCTCTGGTTTCAAGAAGTTATTTCCCAATTTTTATTGGGCTCTGTAAAACTACGTATCTTAAGCATAATTCATTTCGTGTTTTGTGTCAAGCTTACAACTTACATTATAACCTAATATCTATCTCCTCTTAATCTGATAATTTAAAATCTACCCTTATATACTATCTCAACTCATAATAACTATCTCTTCCATCACTCTCTTAGTAATTGCATTTGCATTTATTGTTTAAGGCTTTGTAGTATTGGGTATGCTATAGTATTTTTAGTTACCTTCTCCTTATTGTAAAGAAGCTAAATCTTAGCAGTAGAATAATTTGTTGCACGTTTAGATGTACACGGTTTATAATATTATATCTGTAACCATTTTGTAGATATACATTACTTTTCGTATTCGCATGCCGAGTAAGAAAAATTAGCAAAACACCATCTGAGCCCAGTCTACGTTGTAGATGGAGAGATCAGTGTGAGGTCACTGCGAACCATCTAAATCTAGTAGTAGTAAGTGTAATAGTAATAAACAAGGGTAGCGACGCAGCGACAGTTTCGGTTCAAGATAAAATTACGAAGTACAAACATTTTTGAATGGCCGTTAACCCCAGAGGCTATTTGTAGAATATTAAGGTTCTCCATTCACAAGCATTCTCCAATAGTTGTACATTTAACTGTACCCTTAGAGGATTATCAAAGGGTATATTTTATAACAAACAATATCTATCACGTACTACAACAACAACCACAAACCATTCTTTATTAGCTGTTTGTGCAATTGTCGACTTTAGAAAAACTTTACTTTGCAACGAAATACCTGAATTTGACACTTGGACCAATAACAAATATCAACGGGGGAAATGTGGACAGACTGTTTTTTTAATAATCCTGGTCCAGCAGAACACGGTATTGGATATGATATACTATACTTCCTCATTATTCAGAATATTTTTATCTGAGACTATTGCTACATAATGTTTGAGGTCCAACATCATTTACTGATTAACAGCGCGTAAACGGGCAAATTTTTCAGAACTACCTACTTCAGACCTGCTACCCGTTGGAAAGATACATTGTTAGAAGCAACTATTTCCGAAAGCGCCGACAATATGCGAGGGTTTTTGTAGTCATACTGATTTTTTGCGATATTTCCGATTCAGCAAAGTTATGGGACTAAATTCCATATTTTTTAAAGATATTTTACATCACTCGAGACAGCTAAGTAATTATTCTGATATGGATTGCAATGACGACATTTGTAATGAGGGACTGATTCCTCTTGAAAATATTTTTTTTTCATATGCAGGAAAGCGTGTAAAAGATTTTGGTTTGCCAGAATCTATTTTTGGAAACTCACATTTAAATAATATTTTCTATGTGCGCGAAACAATGTACAATACAAGCTACAACAGTTAGTACAGGAAAACGAAAATTAACAGCAGAACAACGACTAATTTACCAAACGATAATTGGAAGTGTGATCCAAAACTCAGGTAACATTTTTTTTATAGATGGAGCTGGAGAAACACGAAAAACGTTCTTAACTTCAGTACTTTTAGCCTAAGTTCAAAGTGAAAACAATTGCTGTGTCGGTTGCCTCTTCAGGCATCGCAGCAACTCTTCTGTGTGGAGGGAGAACAGCTCATTTTACTTTTAAGCTGCCACTAAGTTTGTTACCAGAACAGGCCTGCATATGTTCTATTAAAAAATAAAGTGCAACTGCCAATGTTCTCCAATGAGCGTCGCTTATAATATGGGACTAGTGTGCAGTGTCCCAGAAGTCACATATTGATACCGTCAATAGAACACTCAAAGATTTGTGATCCTCTCAGGCAGTAAGGAGCGGAGTTACTTTTGGATTCACTGGAGATTTTAGATTAGCTTTACTGGTTCTTCCGAAAGAAAAAACTACATTTGCCTGTTAATATGCGGGTGCATATTTATGGAGATAGTCATTCTAATGAGTTTGCAGAGTATCTGTTAAAAATAGACGATGGTTCCATTATTACAAGCGATGGTTACATTATGGTGTCAAATGCTGTACGAATCACCATTATAACAATTGAAGAACTTATTAAAAAGGTCTATCCAGACATTGAAAATTTCCTGCATATACACTCCAATTGGCTTTGTGAGCGAACTATCGTCAATTAGACAAATACCGATTTACCTTTTACTTTTAAACCAGTACGGTTTCTAATCACAACATGTTTTACCCTTACTCTTAATAGGACACAAGGGCAAACATTTAATGCTGTAGGTGTAGAAGTGTTTTCTCATAGTAAGCTATACGTTGCCCTCTAACGGATATGGACATCACAGAATCAAACTTTTCTTATTCATGGCCATGGATACCAAATTCGAAACGTAGTTTTTACTAAAGTATTCAATAATTAAAACTTTTGATTTTTTAAATTTAAAATTGTTATTGAAAGTATGTTGATTTTTGATGTGAAACCTATTTGGTTTCGGTAGAGTGAAATTTTTAAGTGAGGTTATAGCGTCATCGCATTTTCGCGTCATTGCATTATCGTTCTTCGTTATCAGTGAGCCAGATATGTGGAAAAATCAATCTCGTTTTCGATCTCACGCGGTGCAGACATAAACGCGCATATTACTTAAAGTTACTATTTAATTTTTGTGTTCTGTTATTTATACTCACAACAAGTTACAGAAAAATCACACTTTACTAAGCAAAAATAAATAAAACCTACAAACAACTGCGAGCATAGAGACTACATTTTCGGGGCTCAGGTCTCGTGATGCGAAGCCATCCGAGATAATGGGTAAGTTCATTACACTACTTGTAATGAACTTAAAAGTCAAAACGGTAAGTTCTACGCATACGATACCAAAGTTGTACTCTCTGGCTTAGATAAGCACTCTCATGAAAAAGTTAGAAAAATTCTAATCCAACATGGCTTAAAGTGGGTGGAATTCAAAGCCATTGAAAACACAACAAACTCAGGATGGAAAATTATTTTGTACGTAGTATATTTTGAAAATAGGACAGTTACCCTACATCAATTGAAACTGCAATATTCCTCCAAAGAGTGAGATAGGAATACAAAACTAAGTCAATTAATAAGCTAACGCAATGCTATAATTGCCAACTCTTCGGCCACGCGTCGCCAAAGCTGTAACATAAAAACCTCCTGTGCCAAATGTGGCGGTCAGCGTCAAACAACTGCCTGTATGACGCCAACTATGACACTATGTGCTAACTGCAAAGGCGAACATCGATTTACTGACCCAGAATATTCATGCCGTGCTTCATACTTATTTCTACTTCGTTCACGCATGTCCAAAAATAATCATGTCATAAAGCATACGGGATATAACCACCGTGATTTTAATCATAGCACTAATGCGTATCACAATACAGACTATGGATCCAACTTCCCTTACTTAGCGGGCCATCACGCTCGGGGCAGCTTCCAAGCACCTTGTATAGCCTTTTCTGCTGTCAACCTTAGACACAGCCAACAGCAACAATGTTCTAAAAGTGCTTGACTACAAACGAGCTGTATTAAATTCGTCAATGCTACTATCACCGAATGTTAATACACAATTGATTGAGAACATAAGAGTATAAATTAATATAGACTCGCAAAATACTATTAAGCTATTTTCAGCTTACTTTCCTGGTCATCGGCTAAATGCATTACCAGGTTATGCACACTGACGAATGACAAGGAACATTAAAGATGCTATTTCAAGGCAGACTTACTTAGGTTATCATGGATAAGCGGACACTATATTTTAGGAGCTGACTTAAACTGCAGGAACAGATTATGGAATTGCAGTAGAGCAATTGTTGGGGAAATATTCTTTTTTAATTGTCCTCCATTGGCAAATTCTCAGTATTGTACCCAAAAGATCCAATGTATATTTCAGCCTGCTGCATTTCAAAACTCTCAACACTGGATCTTTTGATTTCAAACTCTCCTAATCTGGTAACTGAACCATTAACACTCTATGACCTTACATCGGACCATCGTCATGTCTTTGCACGGGTAATTTCCAAACCAAATATAGTTGAAAAGACTCTTCCTATGTACTCTAAAGCTAACTGAAAATATTTTAAGAAAACTTTGAACGGAATGCGTGCAGCCTAATCACACTGCGCCTCTTACTTAATATACTTACTTAATATAGAAGTAGCTGCTGCACTTGAACTCGCAGTGCTGAGGAGGCCATGTAAACAGTTTTTAAAAAAATTACCTAACAACCTTTCTGAACTTATCGAAAAAGGAACATTGTGAATAGACATTGCTTAAGGACAAAGCAACCTATCTGTAAAGCGCAACTAAATTATCTTAATTATCAAATAAAGCATCAAATCTTTGCACACAACAACATCACTTCGAAGAGTAAACTGAAGAGCCTTGATAGGCCTTCCAAAAGCTTTTGGAAAATAACAAAATTAACTAGAAACAAAATTCAGTTTGTACCATGCTTTGAATATAATGATAAACTGTTCACCACACGACAGGAAAACGCCGATATACTCGGCGATACATTCCAAGAAAAACACAAACTTCCTGAGTCTCTTTCAGATAGCATAACCATCAACACAGTTGAGGCTTCTGTGAGTGAAGTCAATAATATGATCAATTTTGATTCACCATTTGTCTTCTGACGATATTGAGAGAATAATCTACTCACTCAAGACGAAGAAATCTCCAGATCCGGACAGCCTTCTTAACATCTGTATATAGAACTTATCACTTAGTGTGATTCATTTGCTTGCCTCCAAATCGGCTACTTCCCGCATGCATGGAAAACTGCTAAAATCATAGCCATTCATAGCCATCATAGCACGTCCTGATTCGCCTGAAAATTACCGAACCATCAGTTTACTATGCTATTTTTCGAAAATATTTGAAAAAATCTTACAGCAGAAGCTTAAATCGCATCTAGAATCTCACTCTATCATCCTCGCAATTCAATTTGGTTTCAAGCCATTTATGAGTTGCATAAATCATCTACTTAAGCTTAAAGAGTTTATAAAAAAAAATTTGCAAGATAAGAGATCAATTGGATTTGTCGCCTTAGATATTGAAGGAGTTTTTGACACAGTATGGCACAACGGCCTGATACACAAATTATTGATAACGAGTACGCCTGTTTACTTTTCAAAAGTCATTCAAAGTTTTCTCACCAATAGACACTTCTTTATTGAGTTAAGAGGTATTCAATCGAATACAAAGAACATTAGCGATGGGGTTCTGCAAGGATAAGTCCTGGCACCGATATTACACGTAGGATGTACTTAGATTTGCAAACTGCACTATCTCCACCTTTGCAGGCGATACAGATATACATAATTCCCTCCAATCATCCTTGACTGACTTAGATACATACTACATGAAATAGAAAATCTTGTTAAATGTTAGTAAGACTAGTGCTATCTTCTTTACAAGGAAAAGTAAAAGTATTAATTTACTTAATGCAAATTTAAATATACATAATACTCACATTCTTTGGATAAATGGTTTACGTTATCTTAAACTACATTTAGGGAAAAATTTAAATTAAATTTTTAGAAAACATTGGGAAAACTCTAAATAAAATCAACAAAGCTATATGAATACTTTATTAACTCATGTACCGAAAATCCTAAATTTTACTGCATCATATTCACATCGATTGCGAACAACAAATTACTAAAAATTTCATTAAATTTACTATTCTACTTCTCTACAAACCAATTACACGAAGAAGTCAATCTTCAAAAAGTTCAGGAAAAGAGCTGTCAATACAACACAAACTATAATAATCGCAATTCAATTATATAGGATATTCTTATATAACATTGCTTGTAATTGGCACTTTTCTTCTAATTGTTAAAAAGCATTGTTAAAATAAAAATAATCTCTACATTAATATACATATTTATTCATTCAATTATATACTGAATCACATCAATCTTCACATTTGTAAAGAAAATATGGGAACATTTTTGTCAGACATTAGTGGTTTGAGTACTAAGCACTCATCAATTAATGACATTTGTTTAGTTATTTGTAAAATTGGAAACGATATTGCAATATTTATTGTAGCTATTTATATATCCCCAAATCAAAAGGTTGAGAATATTACATTATTCATTCATGGATCATTGTTGAATATACCGAGCGAGGTTCTAAATTACTTAAACAAAATTTACATAAACTTCCACTCATATTGACTGGAGACTTCAACGTCAACTTCAATAATAAAGAAAAATTCGAAGAAATAACATCCCTTCTTTTATTAGATTTGGTTTACATTTTAATAAAGATACTTGGACAAAATTGAATCTCAAGCATACGCATCTTATTATAGTTACCATAAGCCATTAATTACCACGGTACAATATGATGAGATTTAAACAGTTGATTGGCTTGCGGTAGAAGTTGACAGGTGGGAACCGTAACATAACGAAAAAGCATTACAAATGTAAAGTAAAGACGTGTAAAAAGGCGTGAGGAACACACATACTTTTTTTTAACATTAAGTTTTCGCAAATCTACTTCAAGCCCAAGCACAAAAAGGTTCGTTTATTTGTTGTTCATGCTGTGCTGCTTCTTGGATTTCTTGTTGTTGTTGATATTGTTGTATTGAGCACACACAAAAGTATTGGTATGATGGTCAGTGTGATTGGGGCAGAGAGTGACAAAACTACGAACAACATTTTTCTTTCGCTGTTTACAAATTATAGGGATTCAATCCTCCTCTCAAATTTTCTTTAAAAAATTCAAACGTCGTGACATTTGGTACTATCTACTTTTTGTGTTATTTCTGTGTTTTTACATTGTTATCCTCTCTATCTTATGTATAGTAACATATTTCTACTGTTCCTCGTTAGCTGAGTAGTAAAGAAACACACTACTAAAATATTGATAAGTACATTGAAATCAGCGAGCCTCAAGTATAATAAGTAATAACTTATTAAAAATAATTTTAAAAAAAAATTGTTCAAATAAATTAAAAATAAATGTAGATAAGATAATTTAAGATTGAAAAATTTATTTTAATAGTGAAATAATGAAAAACTAATAAAATAATGAAAATGAAACGAGGTTATGGTGTTGCATTATGACCGATCTTGGAGGACAGGTGCTAAGATCCACCAAACCACATTAAAAAGGCGACCTATTACCATTTAACTCATTAATATCCCACTTGACCCTTACACATACATTTCTTATGTACTCTATCTCATATCACCATGCCTGCGTGAATTTAATGTACATGCGTTTTTTATGAATGATAACCAAACAACAAAAATCAGAAAACTAAAAAAAATTCCCACGGATTACACACACAAAAATAATTGCCTTATGCACTTGCTTCTGCGTGGTTGCAAAATGTATTCCCGATAAATACAAAACCTTGCGTCATACGCAAGAAAAAGAATAACAAACCTACACAATGTCATGAACTTACGACACATACACAACACACTCGCACAATGGCTTTTAAACTTAAATTTCTTCGCGAGCTCAGAGAAAACTAAACTAAAAAACTAAATTGGAATACATAGCATTAAAAATACACACTGACCATAGAAAACAACTCCCGAACGCACAAATATTTTACATCGACCCAACTTTGTTGTTGTGTGTGCGAACAAAGAGCATACATCTGTATGTTTGTATTTCCTTATATTCGACACGGAAGAAAAAAATTATTGGTTTTCTCTATCTTTCTTTCATTGTGTATTCAAATAACTACTCAAAATACCTCACAAACTCATGGCTACTGCTTTCCGTGGGTTTTCGGATCATAAGCCGTGTCTGTTGTAATCGACTCAACATTTGCATTTTCAAAGATCTCCCCTACTTTAAAAAAGGCATACATTTATGTGTTCGCACTCGCACAAATAAGGTAGTTTTAAATGTTACAACTGTGGGAAGACAGGCCACTTTGCTGATGAGTGCAGGACTAGAAAAATCAGTTCAAAATGGAATGGGCGAAATGAGAAAAGCGGTGCAACAAGTGCGAAATCTTTTTTTCTGTATTCGGTGCACACGAAAATGACAAAAGTGATGTGTTCAATAATTTGGCATGGTGTTTAGATAGAGCAACTGCCCAAATGTGCGGTCGTCGCTAAATGCTTAACAATTTCGAACAGTGCAATGAAGAAGTTAGAGTAGCAGGGAATAAATTCGTCGAAGCCAGTGGATGTGGTAACGTTTTGATAAAAAGCTATGAATGTGAAATAACATTAAAGAATGTGCTATATGTGCCGAATTTGCAATGAAATTTTATATCAGTTAGCGAGGCAGTGAATAATGGCAATAAAGTCATTTTTGATAAAGATCGCTCATATGTTTGTGACCAAAGTCGTCAAGCAATAAGTAAGTACATTCGTTGTTCTTTTGTGAAATTCAAAGAGAAAATCCTCAATTATTTTGCAATGACAATAACAAAACCAACGATGAGTTAATGTTGTGGCATAAGAGATACGAGCATTTGAACTGAAAGAAAAACACCATTTGAATGGTCTAAAATGTAACACTAAAGAAAATCAAATAACGTGTACAGTGTGCCTAAAGAGTAAATGATGTGTTAAGCCTTTTCATGCATCTAAAATTAAAACCAATGACCTCCTAGAAATTGTGCACAGTGATGTGTGTGGACCAATAAATGTAAATTCTATTGGCGGATCAAGATATTTTGTGACCATGGTGGACTACAAATCGCGATATGTTTTTGTGTTTTTATTAAGCAAAAATCGCAAGTCCTAACAGTGTTTAAAAATTTTAAAAACATGGCTGAGCGTTAAACCGGCAAAAAGATTAAAATCTCACGTAGTGACCACGGCAAAGTTTACGTAAACAAAGAATTCGATAATTTTCTAAGTGAAAACTATAGTCTGCGATAGCTGACGGTGCCATACACACCACAACAGAACGGGTGGCTGAGAGGGTGAACAGAACACTAGTGGAGATGGCACACAGCATGATTTTGAACGCTGGTGTCGAAGAAAAATTTTGGGCCGAAGCAATCAACACGGCAGCCTACCTCAGAAACCGATCACTAACCAGGACGTTGCAGGAGTCAACACCATATGAGGCATGGTGGGGTAAGGAACCCGGCGTAAATCATTTGAGAATGTTTGGTTGTCAAACGATAAGTTTGAGTAAATCACAACACAATAAGTTTCGTGCAAAAGGCAGAGAAATGCAAGTGGTTGACTTTTCGGAGGAGAACTCCAGCACTTCCACTCCTGCATAATTTAAGTTCTAATTGTAAAAGCTTTCACAGCTGTTCCTTAAGCTCTTCTCTTATATTATATTTGTGCTTTCTGTCTGCGCACAGGTTTGTCTTACGCAGCATCTGTCTGCTTAGCTAGCACTCACTTTAACTCCGATCACTATATAAACAAATATAATTTTATATCGAGTTGCCTTTTTAAAATTGTATTTTTTAATCTGGCCATAGGTGGAGAAAAACATCTCCTCCTCGAAACATTGGGGACCCCGACGTTATCGGAGTTTTGCGCGGTTTTGTGCCGCATTATGTTAATTGCATGCAACAAAAAAGTTAAATCAATATGTTCTTCTCGTTTCTCTCTTCTCGGTTATACCACACGTTCACAGTGCTAGCAGCGCGTAACTTGTACATACCAAATACATACATAACGGGAATCGTATCGCTTTAACCGGTGAAGTGTTCTCGTATTTGTACATACATATATACTGTTGCTTTTTGGCTTTGCATACTGAAACGATTCAGTGTAGTTCATTTGAAAGTACTGTTCTTCGTTTGATTTTCACCTTAGCAAAAGATTGTAAGGTAAAACAATCGGTCAACCGGTGAAGTGAATGCATACATATGTACTGTTGCTGTTGATTTCATACTATAGTAAAAGAAGCAAAAGCTACAATGATCAGAGAGTATGAGTACGTGATGGAGAGAGATAGCAGGAATGTAACGGGACTTTGTGTGCGTGTGAAATGACGCGTTGCTCTGGTTATCGTTCTCTCGAGCTCAGCTCTTCACTTACTTTGTAACAATAGAAGAGACAAGTTGTGTTTATGGGCCCAGATAGCGAATAACATAATATAAAAATAAAAAAAGAAGAAAATATTAATATTAGTAATATACACATAAGAAAGTGAAGCCGCGTGCTTGGCTGGTTGAATTAGTATCCTGTACATTTGTGGGTATGTAAGTATAATATAAGTGCCACCAAAATTTCTTAGAAAAAACAAAAAAAAAAAAGGTAGAATGCAAAGAGAGAACAAAATAAAAAATAGTTCCCCTTTCATGGGAGAGAAATATGCTATCTGGAAGTTTAGAGTGAGAGCCCTTTTGGCTCAGAGTGATATTTTATATATGGTAGATATAGAGAAGCCAAACGAAGTAAATGAGCAATGGGAAAAAGTGGAAAGAAATGCAATTATTGAAGTTTTGAGTGATTAATTTCTTGGATTTGCAAAAGAAGGCAGCTCAGCAAAGAATATTTTCGCTAACTTTGACGCTATTTATGAGCGCAAGAGTTTAGCATCTCAGCATTCCTTAAGAAAACAGCTTCTGCCCCTTAAACTTAAAGGCGACACTTTTCTTATAAATCATTTCAATAATTTTGATCAGTTAGTTGCTGAGCTGATGGCATCAGGACCCAATATGCAGGAGGTGGATAAAATCGCACTTTCTTTTGACTCTACCTTCATCTTATGATGGTGTTGTAACTGCCATTGAAACATTGTCCTTTGAATCTCTGACATTAGCATTCGCCAAAAATCGCTTATTCGAACATGAGATCAAATTAAAGAATTCCAATGAGGACACAAGCATAAAAATATTACAAGACTGAGAATAGTTCACGTTAAAAATTATAGCAAGTCCAAGCCTTTCAAGACCAATTTTAAAGCCAAGTGTCATCATTGTGGTAAGAAGGGACACTTTAAAAAGGATTGCTATATTTATAAGAAAAGTGTGTAAAATAATGAGAAGAACAAGCAAGCTCAAGTAGTAACCATTCAATCAGATAGGGGATTTGCATTTATGATGAAACAGGGGATCAACTCTAATAATAAAGATAACATCTCATTTATACTGGATGAGCTTCCGATCATATAATTGCGAAATTAGTTGAAAGCATTTATGCCACGGCTAAGGGCATAGTGAGGCTCCGCAGGAGGAGATTCCTCATAATTTATTATCTGTAAAGAAGGTGCAGGTTGCTGGAATGACAACTGAATTTGGTCCAGATGGTGTCAAACTTACGAAAAATCGAAAAGTAATTATTGAGGGTAAGTGCAAATCAAATGTACCTACTATTAACTTTCAAATTGTCCATTAAGCATTAACAATCACATCTAATATAAATAAAAATTATCGATTGTGGCATTAGAGATTAGGACACATAGTGCGCAACAATATGTTTGAAGATATAGACCTTTTAGAGAATGTGGAACTGGATAGTGAAATTGGCGATGCTTGTATAAATGGTAGACTGGCTAGATTTCTGTTTCAGAAATTCAAGAATAAAGATTACATCAAGAGACCTTTATTCATCATTCATTCGGACGTTTGTGGTCCAATAACACCTCCTAGTATTGATGGAAAGAACTATTATGTAGTTTTTCTTTATCAATATACGCATTATCTGATGTGTTTTCTACTTTCAAAGATTTTATCGCAAAAAGTGAAGCTTATTTTAATTTAAAGGTTGTTAATTTATATATTGATAATGGAAGAGAGTATTCTTCAAATTAAATGCATGAATATTGAGTTAAAAAGGTATCAGGTACCATTTAACAGTACCACATACTCCACAATTGAATGGTGTCTGAACGGATGATTAGATTTATAACCGAAAAGGCAAGAGCAATGATTAGTGGGGCCAAGTTAGATAAAAGTTTTTGGAGGGAAGCTGTTTTAACAGCAACATATTTAATAAATAGAACTCCAAGTAGAGTGTACAAGTGAAGAAAACACCATATTAAATGTGGCATAATAGAAAGCGTTTGGTTCAACAGTATATGTCCATAACAAACTCAGAAAAAGAAAATTCGGTGAGAAGTCACTGAAAGGTATACTCGTTGGATATGAGCCAAATGGTTTTAAGTTGTGGGATGTGGAGTCAAGAAAATGTATGGAAGCAAGTGATGTTGTTGTAGATGAGACAAATATGGCAAATTCTATAGTTGGTGGAAAAATGCAGAGTTTCCAATTAAAGTAAGGGGAAATTGAGATCAGACAAAGTGAATGATTAAAAGATAGGCCCAAGAGATGCTATAGATTCCTGAATAGTTGATTAATTATTGCACATACATTCTGTAACAGTATTCCTAATACTTTCAATGAAATTCAAAATAGGAGTGACATAGTTCCCTCGGAGGAAGCCATAAAAGAAGAATTAGATTCTCATTCTTATAATGAAACTTGGTCTTTGGTACAGTGATCTCTAGATAAAAATATCATTGAATGCAATTTGGCAACCCAGTTAAATATAAAACTAGACTAGTTGCACGTGGTTTCATGCAGGAATATCTAATAGACTATGATGAGACATTTGCTCCAGTTGCTAGAATATCTAGTTTTCGATTTATTCTATCTATATAAAACTAATTTAATTTAAAGTTTCACCATATAGATGTAAAAACTAAAGGAGGAAATCTATATGATGGTTCCTGAAGGACTACCATGTGGAAGTGATAAAGTATCTAAACTAAATAAAGCAAAAGCGGACTGAAGCAGGCAGCTAGATGCTGGTTTGAGGTATTTGAGAAAGTTTCAAAAGAAATAGGGTTTGTAAATTCAGCTCTAGATCGATGCATCTATATTCTTCATCATGAAGATATTATGAAAAATGTCTATGTACTTTTGTATGTTGACGATTTAGTCATAACAACTGAGAATGTTAGGATAATGTCTAACTTCAAAAGATACCAATCAGAATGATTGATTTATTTGAAACAAGATATTTCATTGGAATAAAATAAATAGATGTGATGATCATTTATATCTTAGTCAATCCGCTTATATTAATAATGTTCTTCAGGAATTCAATATGGCAGAATGTCTTCCAAGTAAACTTAATTATGGAGCATTGAATTTAGATGAAGGATGTAATGCGCCATGTCGAAATCGAATTGGCTGTTTTATGTACATTATGTTATGTACATGTCCTGTCTTGAGTACAGCAATTAGTATTTTGAGTCGATATACCAATAAATTAATAAAGAACTTTGGCAGTGCCTTAAAAGGGTAGAGGGTACTATTGATTTAAAATTAAATTTTATAAAAAATTCAAACTTTAAGGAAACTATTACTGAATATGTTGATGCTGATTGGGCTGACATTGAGACTAATAGAAAAAGCACTACTGGATTTATATTTAAAATGTTTGAATCGTGTCTGATATCTTGGAATACAATGAAACAAAATTCAGTTGCAGCTTCATCCACTGAAGCTGAATATATGGCATAATTTGAAGCAGTTAGAGAAGCTTTATGGTTGAAATCATTTATTACAAATGTTAAGTTTGAATTAAACGAACCAATAAGAATATTTGAGGATAATCAAGGTTGTATTAGATAACAATCCCACGTGTCACAAAAGACCAAAACACATTGATATAAAGTATCATTTTTCAAGAGAGCAAATCGAAAATAAATTAATTACTGTTGAGTATGTTTCCACAGATCAGCAGTTAGCAGATATCATGACGAAGCCAATGCCAGCTGCAAGATTTTTGAATTTGATAGCTAAATTGGGTTTCTCAGAGTAAAGTTACAATTTAACGAAATAATTATATTATTTATGTAGGATTAATCTGGTCTTTATCTTTATTAAAGTTAACTGAAAATATATATATAGATTTAATACTGTAACCGTCGTATATCCCGCACGTCGTCGTCGTGGTTGTCTTGAGAGCAGCTCAAATTCCACTGTCCATTAATCGTCGTTGCTCTCACTGTTCTTGCTGTCGTCGTCCTCGATGATCGTCATCGATGCTTTCACCATCGTTGCTCTCACTCTTCGCCGTCGTGCCATCCCATGGCATGGTCGTTATCACTGTAGCAACCGTCTTGTTGCTTCTCGTCGTCATTGTTGTGCCTTCCCTTGGCACCGTCGACAACACTGTTGTGCCTTCTCTTAGCACCGCCGTCGTCGTCGTTGTTGTTGTTGTCGTCGTCGTCGACCCATGCAGATAAGGCCGTGCTTATACCTTCCCACTTTTATTATAAATACTACTGAAGTATATCAAACCCTTTTTATTCTTTTGTTTTTGTACTTAATCAGTTCTATGAATGATAACTGAATTTTATTTTTATATTTTAAAATTTATGTTGAATTTTTTTATTGTTTAATTACTGAATTAAATGAATTTTGTTTTGTCTGAATTAATGTTTTATGAAAAGGATTTTAATCATGAAACTAACCAACAATGATCTCATACCATATCCCCTTCTGCTATCAATTTATACCAAAGAAATACCAAAAAAAACCATCGTTTTCGCTATCGCGTGTCTATTGTTTTCTATTGTTTTTTTATATTCGCTTATCATCACTTGGCGGCTATTTGTTAAAAAATCAAATCAAATTTTCGTAAATTTTGAGTTTGACTTTATTTTTTGTTAAATTCAAGCTACCGTATTTAGAAGCGTAAGATATTTATTTGTCTAAATAAATTATATTCATAACAGAATAACAACAAAGAAACAACATTCAAAAACCAGTAAAGCATAAAGAAGGCAAAACGTACGGAACTTTTTGTTATTGGTTTTCTATATATAATCGATATTATATATCATAATAGTATAGATGGGTGATGAAGAAGATTAAATGAATATAAGTGCCCTGTAATTACAATCACATTGCAGGTTTTCAAGAATGAACTCTAGTACAATTCTGGAATGTTTGTTAGCCCCACTACAAATGCTTCAAAGCAAAACTAATCGAAAAATTATATATTTTCGATTATACACTTATTTTTTTATTTTAATTTATTTTTTTTGTTTTCCATAGACTTAATAATAGGTCAGAAGTGACCACACACTGATCTCAAATTGGACGCGTCCAAGTGGTATCAAAATTCACTCAGTTATACAGAAGACTGGGCTCAGCTGGTCTTATTACTAGTTTCTTTGGTTAGCATGCAACACCATAGCTAGTGTCTACGTTCTACATGATGTAAAGAGCACTCCTTACGCTAGTAAAAAACATACACTTTGTTTTATCAAAGTTGATTTTCCACTTGTGATAATAGGTAGCTAAGTTATTAAGAGCAGTTTGCAGATTGTTTTTAATAGAGTTAAAACTTTCACTTGAACTGTAGACTGCAGTATCATCAGCAAACATTGAGATGATAGAGTTGTAGAAATACGGAATATCAAACGTGTAGATGTTTTAAAGTAATGGCCCAAGCACTGAACCCTGAGGCACTCCAGCCATGATACTCGATTAACACGCCATTAACAACAGTAATGAAGGATCTGTCATCAAGAAAACTTTGAATAATTTTAGTCATATAACGTGGTGATATTCAACTAGTAGTAGACCGTCATGGCAAACGGTATCGAAAGCGACTTAAATGTATAATGTTAACAATCTGAAGGATTTTTTCTTTTTAAGGTTAAGCTTGACAAAACTTTTAAGCTTGAGAAATGGATGGGTGCAACTGAGATTGCCTCTAAATGCAAATTGCTCGGCCGGAAGTAGGGTGTTTGCTTCAAGATGAAAGTACAGACTTTTCTTAAGATTTTTTTAAAAAACTTTTGAGAAACAACATACCAGACTGATTTGCCTATAGCTTTCAGGAGAATCAAGTCATTTGCCTGGTTTATGAATAGCTATGACTTTGGCCAACTTCCAAGTAGTTGGGAAATAAGCTAGGTTAAGTCATGTCGACCTCGGGATAGC
The DNA here is from genome assembly GCA_035041755.1 of Cacoxenus indagator. Lineage (NCBI taxonomy): Eukaryota > Metazoa > Arthropoda > Insecta > Diptera > Drosophilidae > Cacoxenus > Cacoxenus indagator. Next base: position 341,081 of record JAWNKX010000411.1, read on the forward strand.
CTAGAGGTCAGTGTGTTAGACTACCAGCCTGAGGTCGTGTGTTCGATTCCCACTTCGGGCATGACCCTTGCACTATTTCCAACCTTTCCTTTCCCATTTTTCCTTAACTTTTCCCCCTCCTAATTAAGTAATTAACGGTTTAATTAATTATTAATAATATTAATAGAAAACACTACATGTTGGTGGACGCCTGCTTCCTACCGCCAATGGTACCAGAACTCGACATATATGGCCCAACGAAAAACATTTGGTCATGTTGTAGTGTCATGTTGACCATTAAAATAATAGAAAGGGTAGACCTTGTCTCTGCCATTACAAGAAGGTGTTCAGATAAATAATCGTAAAGAGTACTAGGCGTACTCAAAATGTTCGGTGCAATCGTAATAAATAAGTCTAAAGTAGAGGGCTTCAAATTGTGGTTAGGTGGTTTAATATATTTTGATGCGTTATACTTATTAATCTCAATACAATATAAATCTACGCGAGTTAGTTGACACGATGTTGACGCTGGCAGTTAGAAAGGAAGAAGACATACGGATACATTTGCAACCGGCACAGTTTGCAGTTTGTAGTGGTACCCGGGAAGTCTCTAGAAATAAATTTGAGCGAATTATTATTGTTAAATCAACTTCAACACATACATTTTTATTTATATGACGGTCAATATTGGGAATTTGCCCATGTTTGACAATTATCGAATGAATATTGTGCTTGATACGGAAATCTAACAGTTCAAGTTTCTTGTTTTTTATGCCACGAGCATACCATACCAAAACATTAAGAGAGTTTAGAAATAATTGAGTAGACATACTTAATTGCTAATTATTTCCCAGAAAATTATTAATATGTTCTTAGAGCTAATAATAAATTTATTTTATACAGAGTTTAGCTATACAATGTGGCTTTTTGTACTGAATTATATGTATCCTTATTATTAATACAATTTGATAAGATCATAAATTTAAATTTATCAAGGAAAATTGGAAAGAGGAAAAAACCTTAGAGTAATGATGAACTTAAACTAACTAGACTAGATTAAAATTGACCGAATCTTAATTTCATTAACCAGTGGTTAAGGCTTAAAAAATCGATCGGACACATGTAAATACGCAATATTTAGTTTTGTATAATAAAGTTTCTTTGGGCAAGAGCTATGTTGTCGTGGATATGCTTAGCTTTTGCTAATTCATGCAGACGACCTGTAGAGAAATAAAATGGTAGATTTAGGATTATCTTAACAATTTTATTTTGGGCCGTTTGGAGCTTGTTTGTGTGACACTTGGCACCGTCAACATTATCGGAAGAAAAACTTATTTGTATATGGTCATTTTATTTCGGATAGATAGTGCAGATTTGCGATTGATAAAGGGGTAGAGGATGCAGGTAGTTTTTTTAGTTTTGTCTATTGCTTTGACTACGTGTATATTAAATTTTAGCTTCGTATCTAAGTGTAAAGTTAGACGCGACTGCCATGGAACGCTTTTTGAGTCAACTAGAAGGTTAGAGCTTGGCAGAAAACAATCCTTATGCTTGTTTGTAAAATATATCGCCTTCGTTTTAGAGGCATTTAATTTGGTTTTCCAACTTCTGAAATAATTGAATAAATTATTAAGAGCAATTTGTAAATTATTTTAAATAGTGCTGAATTCAGCATCTGAGCAGTATATCGCAGTGTCGTCAGCAAATATTGAAGTGACACAATGTGCGGAGATAGGTTTATCATGGGTATAGATATTATAGAGAATGGGACTTAGAACAGAGCCCTGGGCTACTCCAGCAGCAATTTGTCTGTTGATTGATTTTTTTCCGTCCATGAAGACATAAAAGTTCCTCTCAGAGAGAAAGCTATTGATGACTTTGAGGAGGTGTAAAGGGAAGTGAGAGCGTTTCATTTTATATATTAAGCCCTTATGCCACACCGAATCGAAGGCAGCTTTTATATCTAACGGTACCACACCAACGGATTTCTTGAGTAATAACCCCTGCTTTGAGTGTCTTCAGTGGTTGGATATAACTAAGTTATGTCCTGAAGCCATACTGTTCGGGCGGAAGGATACTGTTTGATTCTATGTGCGAATTTAATTCAGCCTTCATAAGGCGTTCTAAAACTAATAGGACAGTAAAATAATAGGACGATAGCTACACTCCCAATCAGGAGGCTTACCGGGCTTGAGAATAGCTATAACTTTAGCAATTTTCCACTTGCGTGGGAAATAACCAAATTCGTTTTTCCCTACAAAAAAGTTGGTCCCATTGTCAGACCAAATGCGACTTGGCTTGCCAAGCATAAATATGAAACGATTCAATGCAGCAATAAAAGTCGATGGACTGCGCACCTGCGTACGCAATTTGTCGTCGTTTATTGTTGATGTCGACGATGACGACGATGGAGACGATGCCGCCGCTAGACTTGATGAAAACGTTCCTAAAGATAACCGAATCAAAGTATCAAACTTTACAGTCGACTCCAAGGAATTTTCAATTTCACAGAATTTACGCACGATTTTATCAATTTGAAGTTTGTTATGTGGAACGGCGTGGCAATCAGCCACAACGGAAGATGAATTTGAACTATGCTGATCTCCTCCAGAGACAATCCAGCTTAAGCGTGTTTTCTACAGAATAGGCAAACCAGGTTGAACACGTATTTGGCCAGCACAAAGAATCGAATAGTGCTCGACAAGGAACTAATGTGCCAAATCGATCTTTCACCAGTACACCTGCAGTGGTGAGAAGCACAACATCATTACGATCACTAAGATCTGCGGTGAGAAGAAAGCTAGACGGCGACTATGGGGTTGAAACGATACGAGTAAATACAAGTACATAGTCGATACTTTACTTTCTCATCAAGTACTGTTAGCGGATACCTTGGAACCGAGTACCAATTAAGTATCGTTCAAAAAGTACTCGTATCGGTAGTTGGTTCACCATGATTATTATCATAAAAAATTTTATGAAAATCCGGCATTGGGACAGTAAATATTCAATTGTCTTATGTCTTGTCTTATTTCACAATAAGATAAGTCAAAGAAAGTGCAAGTAAGTTCCTTTAAATTTTCTTTACGATTTCTTGTAGACACCTTTCGGCGCTTTTAATAGTTTCCCACTGTTAGCAGTTTTGTTTGTCTGAAACAACCGTCAGCCAGGTGCCATACTTCTGCTGTATATTTATCGATTCCAATTAGAAAAATATTGGTATAAATATACATAATGTATACCATATATATGGTATATGGTAAACATAAAGGAGAGCTGAAAGCCTCGACGCTAGTGCTCTAGAGGGATAATTACTCATAATTTTATATTTTATAAGTACGTAGTATGTACATACATAAGTATGTACATATAGTTAATTTTAATAAACAAAAATAAACATTATTTATTACTGACATTTAAATATAAGTTGAATCCCTGTATCGTGTGCTAGTCACCCACTCCACCTACGTATGCATACTATCATGCATAGGAAACAACAACAGAGATCACAGCGTGTAGGTCCACCAAAAAAAACTTTTGTGTTATCGTTTTCAGTGTGCTTGTTGTTTCTCGAATCGCTTCTCATCACTGTGAATGCAGGCTTATAAAGCTTTGTCTTATGAAGAATAAATGTACCTATTTCAATAATTTTTAGGAGAATGATTAAGGAAGCTAAAGGTGATGTCGGAGCAGACACAATTATGTCATTTATTGGAAATCCGAAAAAAAATTGTAGTTTTGAAATAGCCTCCAAGTCTTCAGTAGCCACGACATCATCTTCCCTTTACCTCATCCTTGGATCCACATTGGAGCACAATGGGTCAAACTACATTAAAAGATGCGTTCGAAAAAATTACTTCGCAAAAAGGTAATTATTTATTAAAATGCCTTTTTACTACATAAAAAATCTTTAAGGTAATTATTTCATTGAATGTTTAAAGTTTGATTTATTTCAGAGGTTGGCATAAAATACTAAAATATAACTTAGAGCATAGTGTATTTTATGTTTTTGATTTGCACCATAAACTACTAGCAGTTGGCCAAAAGCGGCGATTTGGAAAGTCCTGTGTGCGTACTAAAAGCCAACTCATTAAAAGAATGGGAAAATTTGAAGCCCATCTTTCCAGCCTTGTATAAACAAGCTCGAATGTTTTTACATACTTTTGACAACTCCGTAACTTGTGAAACGTTATTTTCAAAAGCTAGCGCGACGGTTACTACCACACGAAATCGTTTGACGGGCAAACACATAGAAAAATTATTATATTTGGGAAGCACCTCAAAAAACACATCTTACACATCTTAGCAGCCGTTTTTTCAATAAACACTATATAAATACATACTTACTGCTATTGTCTACGAAAAATCTATCGATGCAAGTGCTTGCTCAATACTTTTCATTCGATACCGAATAAGAATAGATAGTTCGCTTTTTCGATCACCACTTTCTAGTTTAAAAGGTCACACGCCAGGCATTGACCGAATTTCTTACTCTATGATTAATAATACTCATTTAAAAACAGACTCACTATAACAACATTTTAAACAATTATATACCTCAACAATACAAAATTAGTTTAATAATCCCAATTTTAAAAGCTAATTCCAACAAAACTTTAGGAAATATCCAATATCCGCCCAATATCCTTGAATCCGTGTTTTAGTAAAATCCTTGATAAAATTGTGGCCAAACGATTGTGGTGGTTTGTCAATGTTAATAAACTACTACACCCAAATCAAATCGGATTCTAAAGAGGGTAGTCTGTTACAGACAGTTTTATTTATATAGACCATCTGATAACTTCCGCGCTTTCACACAAACAACAATTATCGATAATTTCCTTGGACTTTAGCAGAGCCTTCGACAAAATTGTCGTACATGCAGTTACTAAACAGTTAATCGAATGGAGAATAGTACCAAAAATACGTATACAAGCGAAAAACATCTGACTGAAATGTGATGCCAAACTATTTTTGTGATGAATTTTTAGCCATCGACATCACGAAAATTTTATTGACATTGTGAATTAGGCATTCCTAATGAGCGGAAACCATCAAAAAATGTCATCAAACACGTCTGCTGAACGCGCCCAATGTACTCTTCTTTTGGGAAAATTAAAAAAATATATATATATGAAGCTATCAACTGACTCACTATTAGCCCTTCAAGCGATTAAAAACATTAAAAGTCACAACTACTATGAATCAGCCACAAGATACCTCTTACTAGAACTTTACCCCAAACTAATCCTTTTCTGGATTCCTGGACACATAATAATAAAAGGTAACGAAACTGCGGACCAAGAAGCAGAGGCATTACCAAAAAACCCATTAATATATTCGCGCAACGCTAACTTCTCTGATATAAGCAAACTCCTTAAAAGCAACCTAAGATTAAAAAGTTTCAATAGACAAACATCAACCTAGTACGCCCACATCAACAATAAAAACCAATCATCAAATTAATTTACCAAATCCATATGGCCAATATCAAATATCAAGGATCACCCAAACGAAAACAATCAGATTACATTTAGGTCACACAACCATCACACACCAACACTACATCGATACTACCAAATCCAACAGATGACATATTTGCCAAACTAATGCGGAAATTAGCATATACCCCATATTTAATGTATGCCCTACCTTATCTAATATCTGGTCCCGAATCCTTTGCCATACCAATATCACTGAACTATTGTCAGACCCATCCCAAAAAAAAAAACGTAGAAAATATTATACAATTCTTAAAAGAAGCCAATTTGTTCCATTTAATATAACTCTGATAATACATAATTTTGCTTATAAGTATATGTCGGAGATTTAAATTCATTTAACGGAAATTTTATGTTAGAACTAAGTACAGTGCTGTAAAATAATAAACTTTTGATGTAAAGAGAATATGTAAGAGTTGGCGGATAAGAGTCATATTTGCTAAGAGCCTGGCTAGGTGCATTAGTACTGTACAGGAAGGAAAATGAAAGACACACAAGAGGAAGACTGAAGCGAGGCACGAGCATTGTGTCTTGTGTGAGAGTGAGTCAGTCAGTGATCAGCTTCTGTGATAATTAAACGCACATGCGACCCGCTGCGCAATTTTACAAATAAACATGGACAACCTATCTGACAATATTCTCACTCCTACATGTATATATATAAGAAAACCACTATATATTTACATTTTCAATAAAAATTTGTATATTCTTATACCCAACCACTATTTCATATGTAAAATACTAATAGCCTACAATCAGTTAGTCTTTAGGCAACATACTATATACATTTTTATAAATCTAAATATTGTACCATATAGCTGAAGGCCACAGGACGCCATTGATATATTTCATAAGTTAAATTGTAAGTTATTGAAGTGAAACTTCTAAGGGCGCATTGGCAGTCAAAATTTACAATATTTCGGGGCAGTGATGGCGGATTCTACGAAATAGATGTAAGAAAAATACCTAAGAGAAACAGAGAAGGAATACACTGCAGAGGAATGAAAGGAAAATAGGACAGAAAACGAAAACAGAGATAAGCTGCGCTGTGCTCGCAGATGTTGGCATGTTTGCTCGCTCGTGAGTCATGACACATGACGTTCGGTCTACTCAGGTATGCACAAAATTTGTGACTGTCGCGACACCAAAGAAGAATGGACGATAGCTTCGGCCGCAAGGCTTTGTCAAAATAAATATTATCAAGTAAGCCGCAAGCGCCCGACTCAGTCGAATTGTGACCTCAAGATAGAGCGGATATATTTTGCTCTATATATATTTCCGATTGTTCTTTTGTTCTATTGGCAGTTAGCTTCGATAGTTCTTTGGATCTCTTGGCAGTTAGCTTTGATAATTTATTGTTAGTATAATTACTGTTAGTATTTTTATAGTTATTAGTATTAAACTTTTTATTATGCTTAGTAATAGACTTTCTCTTTGTAGTTTTATATACCTATATACTGTGTCTCACTCAGGATTATTGAAGTTTCACTTCTAGCACGCTCAGCAATACGTAACTGAACCAAGTACAACAATAAAAAAAG
>JAWNKX010000412.1:0-63971 GCA_035041755.1 Cacoxenus indagator
GTAGGTGACCGGTTTCTGATATATGCTGCTGTATGTACTGCTTCAGCCCAAAATTTTTCAGGTAAATCTGCGTTTGTCAGCATACAGCGAGCCATTTCCACCAGCGTTCGGTTGAACCTCTCAGCAATTCCATTCTGTTGGGGAGTATGGGGAACGGATAATTGACGAACAATACCATTATCTTTTAGATACTTATCAAATTCCTTATTAATGTATTCCGTGCCATTATCGGTGCGCAGAATTTTTATTTTGCAACCTGTTTGTCTCTCAGCCATGTTTTTGTAAGTTTTAAATATGTTTAAAGCTTCATTTTTCTGCTTCATAAAATAAACATTTACAAAACGCGTTTTGTCGTCGATCATCGTAATAAAATATCGCGAGCCCCCCCACGATTTTACATTTATTGGACCACATACGTCACTGTGAATTAGTTGTAGTTTTTTTAATGTTTTGCTTTCGGACGCTTTAAACGGTTTTACGCTGCACTTGCTTTTTAAACAAACGGTACAATCAATTGGTTTGCACGTTGTGCTAAACTTTAAACCACGCACTAGTTCTTTCTTTTTAAGCTCCACTAGGTATTTTAAATTTAAGTGTCCGTATCTCTTGTGCCACTTAAATAATTCTTCATAAGAGTTTTCGGCATGGTACAATTTACCCGTTAGTTCAAGTTCGCACATAAATAAATCACCCAATTGTTTAGCACATAATATTTTATGATCGTTTTCATCGAACACATTGGCTATGCCTTTCTCAAACACTACTTTGCACCCACTGTTCATGGCTTTGCTCACTGAAATAAAGTTGCATTGAAGTTGCGGTACAAATAAAACATTTTTCAGCCTAATAGTGCACATTTTTGATTTAATTAAAACATCACCACGTCCAGTTGCTTCTATATATTCATTTCCAGCGAGCAAAATTTTGCTATTGTACTGTTCTAACTGTACGAAAAGCTCACGCACTCCACACATGTGTGACGTTGCTCCACTGTCTAAACACCACTTGGTTTTATCAACCGTTGTTCTCTCATTTGCGTTAAAGATTCCAAAAAAAGACTTAGCTGTCTCTTCTTGCTCTGCTCCTCTCGATCCGTTAGTTGCGGTTAAAACTTTTTCGTCTCTCTTATTTCGGCAATCCGCTGCGTAATGTCCCCTGCGACCACAATTATAACACTTGAAGTTACCGTTGTTTCTCCTTACGCTTTTGTTTCTGTCGGCGCCGTTATTCTTGCTGTAATCCACACCTTCCGAATTTTTATGCATTTTGTTGTTGTTTTGCCGAGCAACAAATGCTTGTCCCGTTCCTCCCGAATTTACCAAGTCATTACTGTTTCTGCGTTCACTCTCCTCGATAAGTTTCACTTTGAGGGAATTCAACTGTGGCAAATCGTCGCGAGATTCTAATGCAACAACAAAATTTTCGTAACACACAGGCAAACTAGCAAGAAGCATAATGACGAATAATTCTTCTTGCAAGGTAATACCCAATTCGCTGAGTTGTTCAATGATTTCACTGAAATCCGAAATATATTGCTGCATACTGTCAGCTTCCGTCATTCGCATATGAATCAATTTTTTGAATAGTGACACCTTCCTCACAGGTCCAGATGGTTGATGGATTTCCTTTAGTGCTACCCAAGCTCCTAAGGCAGTGCGACACTTTTTGATGTGGTTTATTTGGCTGTGTTTAACAGACAACGTTAAAACTGCCAACGCCTTCTCGTTAGCCGAAGTCCATGCAGTACTCGCTTCAACTTCATCTGCAGGTGGCTTAGGATTGTCTATTATTGACCACAGCTCTTGATGGACCAACACGCTTCTCATTTGAACACACCACGTATTATAATTGGTCTCATCCAATTTTTCTATATTGTAGAGCGCACTCATATTCACTTTTTTTTTTTTTAAAATTATTTTTATACTTTAACCCTGGACCTAGATTCTGGGCCCATAACCTGTTGAGGAACTATTTGATTTGCTAGATAAGAAAGAATACAACGTACGTATTCTTCAAGCGCCAGAAGAGAAGAGAAGCACTTTAATAAGTTTAATTCAGATTTTACATTAAAAGTAGTTAACATTAGTGCATTTCAAAACATAGACATATTATTACTTATGTTATTAACATTACATTTTACTTATTACATTTTAACAAAGCTACTAAAGGATGGACAAATAAAAGTAATCATCAGGCTCCTTTAAAAATGGAAAACGGGTTAATGGGCAAAGACGAACTTGGACAAAGCTAAAGTATTAGCGGACTATTTCGAAAGGGTTTTTACAGAATTCGCCACCAACTCAGATGATCCACAGCTGAACACAGATATTAGCAGAGGTTCAGAACATATAAAACATGAAAAAACCACCATAGGAGAAATAAGAAAATGCATTAATAATGACATAAAGGAAACAAAGTCCCCTGGATATGACAAAATAAATGGGAAACTCCTGAGAGAACTACCTGTAAAAGCTATAGAATATCTAAGAAACATCTTTAACGCTATGTTCAGACTAAACTATTTTCCGAGAGTCTGGAAAGTAGCTGAGATTATTGCCATCCCGAAACCAGTCAAAGACGCATCAAAAGCAGAGTCTTATAGACCAATCAGTCTACTCCCTGTAATCTCAAAAATCTTCGTAAAGATATTAAGAAGTAGACTATTGCCACTACTAGAACGCGGGCACATCATTCCAAATCACCAATTTGGCTTCCGAAGAAGTCACTCAACGATACAACAAGTGCACAGAGTTACGCACAAAATTCTAAATGACATTGAGGATAATAAATTTTGTATTGGACTCTTCTTGGACGTGGAAAAAGCTTTTGACAAGGTTTGGCATAAAGGACTCAAATGGAAACTTAACAATATATTCCCTCAAAACATAGCACATCTATTAACATCATATATCACAGGTAGATACTTCTTAGTTCAAATATTCAGACGAATACTCAACCCTTAGAGAAATAAATTCAGGAGTTCCACAGGGAAGTGTGCTAGGACCTTTATTATATACCCTATACACAGCAGACATACCATATCCCACTCACAATTCGTCGATGATTGCAACTTTCGCCGATGACACAATACTCCTAAGTGCTCATAAAAACATAAATACTTCAACATCCATGTTGCAAGTAAACTTTAATAAAACACTTGACTGGCTTAGAAAATGGCGTATTACAATAAACAAAAACAAAACAGTACAAGTTATATACACTACTAAGACTAGATTCACACCAATCCATATAAATATTGACGGAGACGACGTAACCATTCAAAAAGAAGCCAAGTACTTAGGATTATATATTGACAGTAAACTAAACTGGAAACACCATATACAAAAAAAGCGTGACCAAATCAAAATGAAAGTAAGACAACTGAACTGGGTGCTCAAACCAAATGCAAACATCTCACTTGAAAACAAGCTCCTAATCTATAAGACAATTATTGAACCAATTTGGACATATGGAGCCGAAATATGGGGAGTTGCCAAAAAATCAAATATAAAGTTAATCCAGAAGCAACAATCAAAAATTATTCGCACCATCACCAAAGCCCAATGGTATATCACCAACACGGACCTTCATCGAGACCTAAGAATTGCGACAGTAGATGGTAGATGAGGAAATAATCAATTTAAGCAAAAAATACCTAATAACTTTCCCAGCATTCGAACGATGGTGTGAATACATTATCATTAGATGAACTAACTCGGCAACGTCGACTAAAAAGGGTGAGATCGGTGGACCTCACATAACACATTACTTCCAATTAATAATTGTTAATAGGGGTTATTTTTAATTGTTTATTTATTGTTAAAATACATGTATTGTTAAATTCCAGTCACAACACGACTTTACAAACTGATTGTAAAATTGAAATTCACCCACTCCTAAATATTAATCTGTTCAATAGTCGATTTATTTTTTTATAATAGACAATGTACTCTTCTTTTGGGATAAATAAAAAATAAAAATAAAAAATAAAAATGTTAATCATTATTGCGTTTAAAACGTCCTCTGCGGAACCAAGTAATGGTTTCAGCCGTTCTCCGAAGACGCCACCGACCAGGCGGAATGTTGTCCTCAATAATTAGTACAAGCTTCCCTTCTTGAATCGTGGACTAGGGCGTTAGCCATGTGACCCGTCTCTGCAGCATCGTCAAATATTCCCTCGACCATCTACGCCAAAAGGAATTTGGTACGACGAGTACACATTTCCACGGATTCGCTATGGATAGTTTGGCTACGTTGTCGTTGAAGGGCTCCGGTAACGGGTTTAGGGGGTGGCCCACTAAAAAGTGACCTGGAGTCAGTGATTCGTAATCACTCGCATCTGGCGATAGAGGGCTCAATGGTCTCGAATTCATGACGCCCTCCATTTGAGCCATTGCTGTCATCATCTCCTTGTAGTTTAGCATTGTTCCATTTGGGCAATGCATTAACAGACTCTTTGCCACCTTAACTGCACTCTCCATGAGTCCACCAAAGTGCGGCGAATGGGGCGGAATAACATGAAAATGCACCCCGCGACACTCTTTAATGATCGAGTTTGTTGCTCCTTCCGATAACAATTGCTCCGCTGCCGCCTTCAATTCTCGAGAGCCGCCAACGAAATTTGTGGCGTTGTCACAGAATATGTCCATGGACATTCCTCTCCTCGCAAAAAGACGCTTCAAGGCCGCAATCAATGCTGCTGTGCTAAGGTCCGAAACTAGCTCCAAATAGCAGGCCTTCGTGGAAAAGCATACGAACACGCAAGGTTACACCTGGTTAATGTGCATCATGATGGGGCCAGTGAAGTCCTGTCCCGTACGACCGAAAGGATGTACATCAGGACAAACTAGCGCCGCTGGCAAATCTCCCATCAATTGTTTAGCTAGAAACGGTGTTTGCCGGAAACAAGCCACACAATTCCTGATTATTCTGCGAGCCAAGCCCCTGCAATTGGTAATCCAAAACTTCTGTCGCACGAAGGCACATAATGCTTGTACCCCTGCATGTAAATTAATTCGATGCGTGTATTCTATAATGGACTTAACGACACCATGATTATTTGGTAAGAGGATCAAATGTTTAGTAGCAAATTGCATATTTACCTGTGATAGTCTTCCACCAACTCGCACAATCGGGACATAGTCGCCTTTTGAAATAAATGGGCAGAGACCTTGCACCTTTGAAGATTTCATAACTCTACCCTCGTTTAAATCTCGTATTTCCTGTGAAAAGTTCAAACTCTGAATATTGTAAACAATGTAAGCTAAGCCGCCTCGCACTTCAGCAACCGATAAAGCCTTACCATTGGCGAATTTACCCGTTTGATCAAACAGCGCCAGCGAAATATATAAACAAAGACTCTATTCAACTTGAGAAACGACTTGACAAAATTGCAGTTTCTGACTCACCGCAGTATCCTCACCGCGGCTAACTGCCGACCCGATCAATGTAAATCTTGATTAGCGCTGCCCCGGCATCTTTTCTCCTGTCTACTACCATCTACCTTTGGGCCTTTCATTCACCAATTTACTTAAGAATTCAGGGCCTTTCCACCATAAGTTGAACTCATTCAACCTGGAAGCGCACACCCCACGTAACACCAGGTCAGGCGGGTTCAGCTTAGACTCAATCTTGAACCATTCTGATACTTGCTACAACTCCTGAATTTTACCCACACGATTCGCTACGAAAGTAGTCCAACGGCTAGAATGTGCAGAAAGCCAATTCAATACTATAGTGGAGTCTGTTAAGTAGTGATTTTCATTTACCGCTATCGGAAAACACGAGCGAATCTTCTGAACTAACTCCACCAACAGCAACACGTCATTTAACTCTAACCTAGGCAATGATGTGACCTTCACTGGCGCTACCTTGGACTTTGCAGCAACCAGATTAACTTGAACTGCCCCTGATCGGTCAGTTACTCTACAATAAACAGTTACTCTACAACAAATAAATAACACTCTATAGCTCTCTATGAACTCTACATATTGATCCTTCAGCAAGTTGTCCCTGTTAAGTCTCTTCTCTAAATTTAGAAACTTACGCAAAGCACTTTGATAAGAGTCATCTAGCTCACCCATTGGTTCCCTGAACGGCAGACTCAGAACATATCGCCCCGAGAAGGTGCGCTTAACGTCCTTCAGGAACTGGGTTTCACAATTCTTCTCGTCCAAGGTATACGCTTTCGACGTTATTATCGCTTCCTCACACTCCCAGAATTTTCGCACTAATGCCAGCAACTCGTGCTCATCCTCATTCTTTGATTGCTGCGATACCAAAAGCGACACTTTCTGGCGGTACTTGCATTCGCCCGCTCTTATCCAGCCTTACAGGGACTTTTGCAATAGCGGACGATCCTTACCAAGCGTTATTTGCCCTGCTGCTATGAGCTGGAAAAATAAGTCAACTCCTATGAGTATATCTATCTTTTCTTTACTGTAGGATTTGGGATCAACTAGAATTGTTCCCATGGTACAATTGGTTCATATTGAGTTATTTCAGGTAGTATACAGAATTTTGATACTGCCGAAAAGCTGGTTAAACGAGACTTGAATTTAACTTCAACTTGTCCTACAATATCCGACTTTGCATTTCCAATCCCACAAATGATAAAATCTTGTTTCTTAATCTTCAACTTTAATTTATATGCTAACCTATCAGTCATGAAATTTAGTTCACTTCCCGAATCCAGCACGCATCTAAAATTGCGAAAGTGCCCCAAATGGTACTGTACCTCATAATAAGCGCCTCAAAAGTGTTAAACCAACTTGTCCACTCAGCAAATTTGCCCGAAAACTTGGGCAGTTGTATTTTGGGCAATCTTGTGGCCTTAATGTTTTGAGACGAATTTAACACAGAGGTCTGCACCGTCTGCTCTAACACTTCCGAATGACGCTTCATATTGAACAGACAACTTATTATTTTTGCCTTAATTTCACAACAGATGGCTTCGAATTTATGTCTAAGCTCAAACACAAAGTCATCATCACTGCTCAACTTCAGTTTGAATTTCACTCAGTTGTTTAAAATTAGCTTAAATTAAACTCAATCTTGCTTCAAGATATGCCTGAGTCACTGGACTCGAATTCTTAAAAACATATTTCTTGTTGCGCACAAGCGATTTGAGCTTGCATTCCCTGGCCTGATTAAAATCAACGTTTCCCTTTTTGAAGCCATCACACTACTGTCCATCTATGTAGCACTTGCTAGCCCAAAGAACCGTATAACAGCATTCAACAAATTTATTCTGCTTATAATTTCTCTAACGCTGCTATGTTTGCAAATAAATAGCACAAAAAAACTCTTCAAGACCACCCAACAACAATTAGTTTTTACCAAACCGAATTTGCATATCTGAATTCGAAGGCTCTGCTATGTATATATTTTCTATAAAACACCAACAAGACGAGTCAAAAACCGCAATTACACAACTCGACTTTTAAGTCAAGCAGATCGCCTATATACCTCAAAAATGTAGGATAACCGCAAGTTGAATTATGTATTAGCGCTTTGCACCTTTGCCGACAAAATTACCGAAATAAACACCAACAATTCGAGATATGTCTCAGCGTGCGAACCGCTAGAAAGCGAATAAATGAAAGGAATATTGCTTTAAATTCAATAATTTCTCAATCAAATATCACAGGTTCTTCGTTGTATCTTGTGTTAAAGAGTCAAGTGAAGAATTAAAATAAATTAAATAAGGAAATTCCTTTCCTAAAACCTCAGTTAAAAATAAAATTAAAAATAAGAACGGGTAAAATTAAGCGCCATCCTTCGGTTCGCCGCGCTGAGGCAAATGCATTAAAAATGGTAAAAATTCGGAATCTTAGCGACGTTACGTCCCTGTGGTAATGGTCAAGGGAGACACCTCATATGAAGACACACTAAGTGCTGGTTTGCATATAACTAATCCTCCGAAGAGATCTTGCAATGTTAACAACAGAACTGTGCATCTACAGCAATCGCCACAGACCCCTGACAGCATTAGCAGGTTAGAGGCTGCAATAACGGCCCTCACAGCTAAAGTTGACACAATTACATTATTGTTTAATGAACTGAAGGAGAGCAATAAGTTCCTGAAACAATTGTGCCTCAATTTCGTGAATGCCCATAAATGATGCCCCGTACACTCAGCCTTGGATAGTATCTTGTGTCAAAAAAATTAAGTAAAAATAAGAACGGGTAAAATTAAGCGCCATCCTCCGGTTCCCCGCGCTGCGGCAAATGCATTAAAAATGGTAAAAATTCGGAATCTTAGCGACTTTTCGGGTGTTAGCAATTCTAACGAGATGACTCAAATTTATCTGACTCCGAGTTGCGGCGGGTTCCTAATGATACCTCATGGCTACATGACAACTGTACATCAACTACGACAACAACAACAATGACAAAGTCAAGTGTCTCCAAGTACATAGTGACGCATTCAAGCGCCTTACCTGAAATGTGTTCGTTTGTTGATTTGCAGAGTCAATTTTTGACTGGCGCTGCCCTGGTGCCAGCTGGTTCTTTTAGAACGGTCTCGATTTGTACCACAACTGCGACTCCTTGTGCTTAGGTGTTCTGGCAGCTTAACTGATCATATACCCGTTGACTAACGCAGCTTAAGTGATCAGCTCGCTGTAGCGGCTTTGTTTTCGTTACGTGTTTTTATGTATATATGTATGTATGCAATTTGTAGCATTTAACGGAATTGTACTCACATAGGTATGTATGTACATACGACTTGCGTGGTGATGGCAAAGTGGTGGCAGGGAGGTGAAGACTCCGACAGTAGCGGTTCCTGGCTGACGGCTATCCTTGGTGATCCTGGCCAGAATATATTCGTTACCATTTCTGCTGTCACTCTGTCTTTTGCGCTTCGGGCTGACGGCGATGCCTAGCTACCCGTACGTTGTCCTGTCACGATCGCTAAATTTTCGTTGACTCCTTCAACGGGGGTCCCTTATGAGTGTGGCGCAGGGTAGTGACTTGGCGTCGCGTTCTTATGCGATTGTCGCACTAGGAACTTTTACAAGTTTACAAATTACAAAAAAATCGATTGGTTTTAAAATCTTAACAATTCAATTTGGAAAGAAAAATTATAATCACAAAGCCATTGGCTTCACGGTTGGCTTCTTCGCCTGCACAGTTCAGAATGAGTTATTCTTTTTGACTGCGCTAAACTTATAATGAGAATTCTCTATGGAGAGAGAGCGAAACCTTTCCATTTTGACCGGGTATGGCTGATATGATCCGTGCCAACAACCAGGCGTGTATGAGGCGGTGCGTTGTCCTCGTGTACGATGACCATTTGCCCTGCTTTCACAATTAGTGCTTCTTTCGCTCACTTGGTGCGTTGTTGCAAATTGTGGAGGTAGTCGCGCTGCCACACACACCAGAAATTCTGTTTTAGCCTTGTGATACGATGTCAACGGTCACAATGGCGTACTGCATTTAGGTCATCGTCACTGACTTGGGCCTCCGTAGGCGCTATGAGAGACGCACCTATCAACAGCTGCGCTGGGGTTAGTGCGTTGAATTTAGCACTGCTTCGACTTCCGTAAGCACAGTGGCCAGTTCCCGGTAAGTAAGATGTTCTTCGGCAATATTCTTGACAAGGAGGTTCTTTGCGGATTTTACAGCTGCTTCCCAAAGACCTCCGAAATATGGCGCTCGTAGGGGGATAAACTTGAACTCGAACCCTTTACACACGCTATATGACTGGACCAAGTCAATCTTGTTCGGATGCAACAGTCTTATAATTATTATTATTATTATCTCCACCATACAGGGGTAGATGTACAAGACAGCCAGCAAGAGCTTAAATGTCGCCATCCCTACAAGCAAGCGGAACAAATGGAAAGATCTCTGTAATGACGTAAATTACGACCCGTGGGGTTTGGGTTATAAAATCGTCATGGAAAAGCTTATGTCTAACATCGCACTCCCTGATATAAAGGAAGAACAAATAGACAACATATTTAAAACGCTCTTTCCCACCAATCCGGTTCGACCAGCAAACTCAATGCCGCAGACTACTGGGGAACACGTAGAGCTTTTCACCGAAGACGAACTAGTCAAAGCAGCCGAGAGCCTTAAGGACAAGAAGGCACCGGGCCCTGATAACATTCTAGGAGAAGTCTTAAAAGCAATAAAAGCAATCCGATCCCACATAGTGCTTAATATGTACAAGATGTGTATACGAAGTGGTATATTCCCCGAATCTTGGAAGATAGATCGACTGGTATTTATCAGCAAAGGCAAAGGAGACCCAGGAAAGCCATCAGTGTACCGACCACTTTGTATGCTAAATACAATGGGTAAGTTGCTGGAGAAGCTGCCCAAGCCCCGATTACCTGCAGCGATCGAAAGCGCCGGCGGGCTCTGCTCGAGACAGCACGGCTTCAGGCCCGGAAGGTCTACAATCGGACCAATTGAAGATGTCGTTGAGGTAGCACGCACAACCCAACAGGGCAATTATCTCTCTCGGCCTAGTTGCAGCATTGGATATCAAAAACGCATTCAACAGCGTCAAATGAAAAAACATAATAAAAGCTCTGGAAAAAGAATTCCGTATCCCAACTTACTTGATGAGGCTTATAGAAAGCTACCTTGAAGGTCGGAAGCTGATATACCAGACCAAAGCAAGCGAGAAGTGTGTTAAAATAACGTCAGGAGAAGCTCAAGGATCAATCATACGGCCAGAAGTCAGGAATAGAAGCTAGATATGCCTGATGACTCCTTCTTAGTAGGATATGCAGATAACATAGTCGCAGTAATCTCGGCACGTAACAATAAGCATGCTCAACGCAAGCTCAACCATGTGATAATACGTGTTATGCCATGGCTTGACACACAAGGCCTTCAGCTGGCTATTGAAAAAACCGAGCTATTGCTGGTCACTAGACGTCGGATGCCAGTGGAAATTGACATGAGGGTCAACGATACCATCATAAAAACACAAAAAGTGATCATTTACCTAGGAGTCAAGATTGATACAACGCTGACGTTCGGGGCGCAAATCCATTAAGCGAGATGCAGGGCTGCAGATACATGGCACATGGCAAACATAGGCGGACCACTTCAATCTAGACGGGGACTACTGATGGACATAAATAACGCTATCCTGTTGTACGGATGCGAAGTTTGTACAGACATTTGAAATTGTTTTAATTACTGCGAAGTTCGAAGACTATTCGTAATTGGAAACTCGTGATTTTACACAGAGTAAAAACGTTGTGCCGTATTTGTTTGTGCGTGTTGGCAATTCTGCTTATTTCCTGAGGCACCCTCTGCCGATTCAATTGTAACCTATTTGCCGTTTGCTCGGTAATGAAATTAATTTCTGAACAAGAGTCTAACAAAACCCGAACTTGGAGAAACTGATTCTATTTATCTCGAACTATTACTACAACCGTAGGAATGATCCCTCGTTTAAAGGTCCGTGCAATCAATGACGTGTGTTGCTGAAACTGGTTGCCGTAATTGATGTCAGGATTTCCTTGGTTCGTCCTAGAATTTGGCTGTGCGGAATCAGCGGCGGCGGACTCTGAATGCAGTAACGTGTGATGGTTTCCCTTGCATACCCTTCAATGAGACGTTAAGCAACATTGCCTTACTTGATGATCCTTTCTCAAATAGTTTTAGCATAAATTTGTTCGTGTGACATAAAGTTTTTGATGTGGTAGCAGCAAGTTTCGAAAGGTTTCACACTTGCTAATGTAATGACTGTCTGCGTTGCAGTGCAGACCCTGACCTGTGAGCTGGCGAACGACTTCGAGCATAGTGCGCTTCTGGATTTTTGCTTTCTTTCCAAAGCATTACTGGTGTGTATTCCATTTTGTTGGCTTTGCAGGAACTGACATCTACTTGTGAGAACTTTGTAATAATTGTCCCATGACGGAAGTTCATCGTAACTTTGACCCTCGACGTAGCATAACTTTGTATCGTCGTCCACGGTTGATAGCACCATGTTAATCATTCGCAAGTGCACTGTCAAGTCGACTAGTCGTCTCCTTTCGCTTTTCGAATTTAACAACACAAAAAACTAAATCAAGAGACAAGATAATCAATTGTTCTTATCTCAAGATGCCTATTGAACGCAGTCCCCCGACTGCGGGCAGCTCGCAAAAACAAAATCATCCATCAAGGAACAGCATGAGCGTACCCCACGCTCAAACAGCTGTCCGCATAAGTAACAACAACGAATACCTTGGCACATCAACAAGCGGTTCAAACAACAGCATCAACATCAGTGACTCACACCAAGCCTCACTGCACGTTAATTTCGAGAGAGCGCGTTCTTGCTCTCCCGCAATACATCAAACAGCTACACACTCACAAAGTGAAAACAATAACGGATCATCAATCCAAACAAACGCAGCCACTCGCTCTACCACTCAACTAACTGTCAGCTGTTCCATGGCAGCAGATAATATGCAGCCTCTGCCGTGGAGTGCACAATGCGCTTCACCAACGACGCCACTCTCCTCGTTCCAACCAACAACAACAACAACAACCACAACGCAGACCTCAGCTGCTATCTCACTAATTACAAAAAGCACCACGTAATCTTTCTCAGTTACAATGCCAATTTGCTCCCTCTCTTCGGCAACAACATTGATCAGAAAAAATACATCAAACACGCAAGTACAAACTTCAACCAATCAAAACCCAAAAGAGTCAAAAATAAAACGCAACCGTACTAATCTCTCTTCCAACAACACTTCCGAACAAAATAGCAAAAAAAGTAGGAGAAAAACTCAAACACAAACGACAACACAAACAACACTGCAAAAGTACTGGCTGAACGCGCCTAATACAAATAACAGGTTCGAACTCCTCTCACAAGACGAAACGGCTGAAGACAGCAGTGGTACAGAAGCAAATTCTAATGCGCCAAATCAACCTCGACCACCTACTAAAATTCACAAGCCACCACCAATATACGTACAGGACGTAGAACAAATCAACGTACTAAACAAAGCTCTGAATAACACAATACAACAAAACTACATTTTAAAAACACTTAAAAACAACGAAGTATGTGTACAGACAAATGACTCGTCGAACTACTCGGCGGTGGTTAAGATTGCCAGGGAAAACAAAACTAAATACTACACCTTTAAGCCGAAAGAGGAGCGGGGTTTCAAGACAGTACTTAGGAATATGCACTACGCCACT
Organism: Cacoxenus indagator; assembly: GCA_035041755.1. Taxonomy (NCBI): domain Eukaryota; kingdom Metazoa; phylum Arthropoda; class Insecta; order Diptera; family Drosophilidae; genus Cacoxenus; species Cacoxenus indagator. The sequence continues at coordinate 13,168 of JAWNKX010000412.1, forward strand.
GACCTTGACGAAGTTAAGAACGAGCTATCGGAACTAGGCCACGACGTTATTATTATACACAACGTACAACAAAAACTGACAAAGAAACCACTGCCGCTATTTTTTATTGAACTAAAAGCCAAAGCATATAAAAGAGAAATCTTTAATATTACAACACTCCTATGTACCAAAGTCATATTTGATCCACCAAACCATAAACGCATAATATCGCAATGCTCAAATTGTCAAAAATACGGCCACACGAGAAATTTCTGCACCAGAGACCGGATCTGCGTCAAACACAAAACAATCGACTGCAAAATTGAAGCCAACGGTCAAATAAAATGTGCATTGTGCGGTGCTGCACACACTGCAAACTACAAAGGTTGTGAGATATACAAGGCACTGAAAATAAAAAGATTTCCATCCTAGAACCCTAGAGAAACTAGCCACCAAGTTCCGGCTGAGACAGTAGCAGTAGCTCCAATCGAGTCTCAAAACTTAAACAAAATTAAGACCGGTTTATCGTACACTCAAATAGCTAAGGATAAGAATGGCAACAATAATGGCGAAAAAAATAAGAAGGAACAACTCACGAATCCAACCAATGAATACATAAGTAGACGAATTGACATAAATATTGATACATAAATAATGAGATGAAAGAGCTGATGAAACAATTGTTTCAACAAGTCACAAATATGATAAACGTCATAACAATTCTCATATCGAAGATGGACAAACAAAATGGAAACTAAATTAAGGATCATAACTTGGAATGCAAACGGACTGAAAAACCATATTGACGAACTACAAATACTTCTTCATGATAACAGCATTGACATAGCCCTAATCTCGGAGACACATTGCACAAACAAACACTTCATACAAGTTAGAGGGTACAAAGTGTATACCACAAACCACCCCGATCGCACAGCGCACGGTGGAACAGCCATAATTATTAAGCAGTGCATAAAGCACAACGAGCTTGAGCCATATCAGCATAACTACATACAAGCGACGAACATTCAAATTAATGATCTCGTAGGACCACTCATAATATCTGCTGTATATAGCCCACCAAAACATAATATTACAGACACAGAATATAAGAATTTCCTCAACTCTCTTGGACAACGCTTCATTGCAGCCGGTGATTCCAACGCGAAACACACTATGTGGGGATCTAGGCTAACAAACAAAAAAGGCAAAAATCTCCTCAGCGCTATGCAGTTCACAAACTCTAAACACTTGAGTACAGGCGAACCAACATATTGGCCAACAGACACTAATAAAACACCTGACTTGATAGGTTTTTTCATCACAATGAACTTTGACATTCGGAAATGTAAAATCTTATCACGATTCGAACTCTCGTCAGACCACAACTCTATAGAATTAATATATGACTCGCACGTTACGCCTACACATGCAAACAGACTTTTGTCGCAGTAATCTCGGCACGTAACAATAAGCATGCTCAACGCAAGCTCAACCATGTGATAATACGTGTTATGCCATGGCTTGACACACAAGGCCTTCAGCTGGCTATTGAAAAAACCGAGCTATTGCTGGTCACTAGACGTCGGATGCCAGTGGAAATTGACATGAGGGTCAACGATACCATCATAAAAACACAAAAAGTGATCATTTACCTAGGAGTCAAGATTGATACAACGCTGACGTTCGGGGCGCAAATCCATTAAGCGAGATGCAGGGCTGCAGATACATGGCACATGGCAAACATAGGCGGACCACTTCAATCTAGACGGAGACTACTGATGGACATAAATAACGCTATCCTGTTGTACGGATGCGAAGTTTGTACAGACACATTAAACGCGAAATGCAGGGCGAAATCCTTGCTGTTGGTTTGCTGGGCTGAAATTGTTTTAATTACTGCGAAGTTCGAAGACTATTCGTAATTGGAAACTCGTGATTTTACACAGAGTAAAAACGTTGTGCCGTATTTGTTTGTGCGTGTTGGCAATTCTGCTTATTTCCTGAGGCACCCTCTGCCGATTCAATTGTAACCTATTTGCCGTTTGCTCGGTAATGAAATTAATTTCTGAACAAGAGTCTAACAAAACCCGAACTTGGAGAAACTGATTCTATTTATCTCGAACTATTACTACAACCGTAGGAATGATCCCTCGTTTAAAGGTCCGTGCAATCAATGACGTGTGTTGCTGAAACTGGTTGCCGTAATTGATGTCAGGATTTCCTTGGTTCGTCCTAGAATTTGGCTGTGCGGAATCAGCGGCGGCGGACTCTGAATGCAGTAACGTGTGATGGTTTCCCTTGCATACCCTTCAATGAGACGTTAAGCAACATTGCCTTACTTGATGATCCTTTCTCAAATAGTTTTAGCATAAATTTGTTCGTGTGACATAAAGTTTTCGATGTGGTAGCAGCAAGTTTCGAAAGGTTTCACACTTGCTAATGTAATGACTGTCTGCGTTGCAGTGCAGACCCTGACCTGTGAGCTGGCGAACGACTTCGAGCATAGTGCGCTTCTGGATTTTTGCTTCCTTTCCAAAGCATTACTGGTGTGTATTCCATTTTGTTGGCTTTACAGGAACTGACATCTACTTGTGAGAACTTTGTAATAATTGTCCCATGACGGAAGTTCATCGTAACTTTGACCCTCGACGTAGCATAACTTTGTGTCGTCGTCCACGGTTGATAGCACCATGTTAATCATTCGCAAGTGCACTGTCAAGTCGACTAGTCGTCTCCTTTCGCTTTTCGAATTTAACAACACAAAAAACTAAATCAAGAGACAAGATAATCAATTGTTCTTATCTCAAGATGCCTATTGAACGCAGTCCCCCGACTGCGGGCAGCTCGCAAAAACAAAATCATCCATCAAGGAACAGCATGAGCGTACCCCACGCTCAAACAGCTGTCCGCATAAGTAACAACAACGAATACCTTGGCGCATCAACAAGCGGTTCAAACAACAGCATCAACATCAGTGACTCACACCAAGCCTCACTGCACGTTAATTTCGAGAGAGCGCGTTCTTGCTCTCCCGCAATACATCAAACAGCTACACACTCACAAAGTGAAAACAATAACGGATCATCAATCCAAACAAACGCAGCCACTCGCTCTACCACTCAACTAACTGTCAGCTGTTCCATGGCAGCAGATAATATGCAGCCTCTGCCGTGGAGTGCACAATGCGCTTCACCAACGACGCCACTCTCCTCGTTCCAACCAACAACAACAACAACAACCACAACGCAGACCTCAGCTGCTATCTCACTAATTACAAAAAGCACCACGTAATCTTTCTCAGTTACAATGCCAATTTGCTCCCTCTCTTCGGCAACAACATTGATCAGAAAAAATACATCAAACACGCAAGTACAAACTTCAACCAATCAAAACCCAAAAGAGTCAAAAATAAAACGCAACCGTACTAATCTCTCTTCCAACAACACTTCCGAACAAAATAGCAAAAAAAGTAGGAGAAAAACTCAAACACAAACGACAACACAAACAACACTGCAAAAGTACTGGCTGAACGCGCCTAATACAAATAACAGGTTCGAACTCCTCTCACAAGACGAAACGGCTGAAGACAGCAGTGGTACAGAAGCAAATTCTAATGCGCCAAATCAACCTCGACCACCTACTAAAATTCACAAGCCAACACCAATATACGTACAGGACGTAGAACAAATCAACGTACTAAACAAAGCTCTGAATAACACAATACAACAAAACTACATTTTAAAAACACTTAAAAACAACGAAGTATGTGTACAGACAAATGACTCGTCGAACTACTCGGCGGTGGTTAAGATTGCCAGGGAAAACAAAACTAAATACTACACCTTTAAGCCGAAAGAGGAGCGGGGTTTCAAGACAGTACTTAGGAATATGCACTACGCCACTGACCTTGACGAAGTTAAAAACGAGCTATCGGAACTAGGCCACGACGTTATTATTATACACAACGTACAACAAAAACTGACAAAGAAACCACTGCCGCTATTTTTTATTGAACTAAAAGCCAAAGCATATAAAAGAGAAATCTTTAATATTACAACACTCCTATGTACCAAAGTCATATTTGATCCACCAAACCATAAACGCATAATATCGCAATGCTCAAATTGTCAAAAATACGGCCACACGAGAAATTTCTGCACCAGAGACCCGATCTGCGTCAAACACAAAACAATCGACTGCAAAATTGAAGCCAACGGTCAAATAAAATGTGCATTGTGCGGTGCTGCACACACTGCAAACTACAAAGGTTGTGAGATATACAAGGCACTGAAAATAAAAAGATTTCCATCCTAGAACCCTAGAGAAACTAGCCACCAAGTTCCGGCTGAGACAGTAGCAGTAGCTCCAATCGAGTCTCAAAACTTAAACAAAATTAAGACCGGTTTATCGTACACTCAAGTAGCTAAGGATAAGAATGGCAACAATAATGGCGAAAAAAATAAGAAGGAACAACTCACGAATCCAACCAATGAATACATAAGTAGACGAATTGACATAAATATTGATACATAAATAATGAGATGAAAGAGCTGATGAAACAATTGTTTCAACAAGTCACAAATATGATAAACGTCATAACAATTCTCATATCGAAGATGGACAAACAAAATGGAAACTAAATTAAGGATCATAACTTGGAATGCAAACGGACTGAAAAACCATATTGACGAACTACAAATACTTCTTCATGATAACAGCATTGACATAGCCCTAATCTCGGAGACACATTGCACAAACAAACACTTCATACAAGTTAGAGGGTACAAAGTGTATACCACAAACCACCCCGATCGCACAGCGCACGGTGGAACAGCCATAATTATTAAGCAGTGCATAAAGCACGACGAGCTTGAGCCATATCAGCATAACTACATACAAGCGACGAACATTCAAATTAATGATCTCGTAGGACCACTCATAATATCTGCTGTATATAGCCCACCAAAACATAATATTACAGACACAGAATATAAGAATTTCCTCAACTCTCTTGGACAACGCTTCATTGCAGCCGGTGATTCCAACGCGAAACACACTATGTGGGGATCTAGGCTAACAAACAAAAAAGGCAAAAATCTCCTCAGCGCTATGCAGTTCACAAACTCTAAACACTTGAGTACAGGCGAACCAACATATTGGCCAACAGACACTAATAAAACACCTGACTTGATAGGTTTTTTCATCACAATGAACTTTGACATTCGGAAATGTAAAATCTTATCACGATTCGAACTCTCGTCAGACCACAACTCTATAGAATTAATATATGACTCGCACGTTACGCCTACACATGCAAACAGACTTTTGAACAACAACAGATCTGACTGGCATACTTACAAGGAATACATGACATTAATTTAATGACCGACATCCCTCTTAAATCATATGAGGACATCGAGTCTGCGATAGTATTCCTGAATGACACCATTATGAAAGCAGTCATACAATCGACACCAAAAAAGAAGCAGCAAAATTGGACATTCTACATACAACCTCAACTACCATCAAAAATGTAAACTACGGAAAACCTGGTCAACCACAAGATCTCCTGAGACAAAAAGACAGTACAACAAGGCAACTAAAGAGGTTAAAAAAATGATTCAGGTATCTCAAGAGGTTAACACCCACTAGTCAAACGGACTACTCCTTATGGAAAGCTACTAAAGGATGGACAAATAAAAGTAATCATCAGGCTCCTTTAAAAATGGAAAACGGGTTAATGGGCAAAGACGAACTTGGACAAAGCTAAAGTATTAGCGGACTATTTCGAAAGGGTTTTTACAGAATTCGCCACCAACTCAGATGATCCACAGCTGAACACAGATATTAGCAGAGGTTCAGAACATATAAAACATGAAAAAACCACCATAGGAGAAATAAGAAAATGCATTAATAATGACATAAAGGAAACAAAGTCCCCTGGATATGACAAAATAAATGGGAAACTCCTGAGAGAACTACCTGTAAAAGCTATAGAATATCTAAGAAACATCTTTAACGCTATGTTCAGACTAAACTATTTTCCGAGAGTCTGGAAAGTAGCTGAGATTATTGCCATCCCGAAACCAGTCAAAGACGCATCAAAAGCAGAGTCTTATAGACCAATCAGTCTACTCCCTGTAATCTCAAAAATCTTCGTAAAGATATTAAGAAGTAGACTATTGCCACTACTAGAACGCGGGCACATCATTCCAAATCACCAATTTGGCTTCCGAAGAAGTCACTCAACGATACAACAAGTGCACAGAGTTACGCACAAAATTCTAAATGACATTGAGGATAATAAGTTTTGTATTGGACTCTTCTTGGACGTGGAAAAAGCTTTTGACAAGGTTTGGCATAAAGGACTCAAATGGAAACTTAACAATATATTCCCTCAAAACATAGCACATCTATTAACATCATATATCACAGGTAGATACTTCTTAGTTAAATATTCAGACGAATACTCAACCCTTAGAGAAATAAATTCAGGAGTTCCACAGGGAAGTGTGCTAGGACCTTTATTATATACCCTATACACAGCAGACATACCATATCCCACTCACAATTCGTCGATGATTGCAACTTTCGCCGATGACACAATACTCCTAAGTGCTCATAAAAACATAAATACTTCAACATCCATGTTGCAAGTAAACTTTAATAAAACACTTGACTGGCTTAGAAAATGGCGTATTACAATAAACAAAAACAAAACAGTACAAGTTATATACACTACTAAGACTAGATTCACACCAATCCATATAAATATTGACGGAGACGACGTAACCATTCAAAAAGAAGCCAAGTACTTAGGATTATATATTGACAGTAAACTAAACTGGAAACACCATATACAAAAAAAGCGTGACCAAATCAAAATGAAAGTAAGACAACTGAACTGGGTGCTCAAACCAAATGCAAACATCTCACTTGAAAACAAGCTCCTAATCTATAAGACAATTATTGAACCAATTTGGACATATGGAGCCGAAATATGGGGAGTTGCCAAAAAATCAAATATAAAGTTAATCCAGAAGCAACAATCAAAAATTATTCGCACCATCACCAAAGCCCAATGGTATATCACCAACACGGACCTTCATCGAGACCTAAGAATTGCGACAGTAGATGGTAGATGAGGAAATAATCAATTTAAGCAAAAAATACCAAACCAAACTTTCCCAGCATTCGAACGATGGTGTGAATACATTATCATTAGATGAACTAACTCGGCAACGTCGACTAAAAAGGGTGAGATCGGTGGACCTCACATAACACATTACTTCCAATTAATAATTGTTAATAGGGGTTATTTTTAATTGTTTATTTATTGTTAAAATACATGTATTGTTAAATTCCAGTCACAACACGACTTTACAAACTGATTGTAAAATTGAAATTCACCCACTCCTAAATATTAATCTGTTCAATAGTCGATTTATTTTTTTATAATAGACAATGTACTCTTCTTTTGGGATAAATAAAAAATAAAAATAAAAAATAAAAATGTTAATCATTATTGCGTTTAAAACGTCCTCTGCGGAACCAAGTAATGGTTTCAGCCGTTCTCCGAAGACGCCACCGACCAGGCGGAATGTTGTCCTCAATAATTAGTACAAGCTTCCCTTCTTGAATCGTGGACTAGGGCGTTAGCCATGTGACCCGTCTCTGCAGCATCGTCAAATATTCCCTCGACCATCTACGCCAAAAGGAATTTGGTACGACGAGTACACATTTCCACGGATTCGCTATGGATAGTTTGGCTACGTTGTCGTTGAAGGGCTCCGGTAACGGGTTTAGGGGGTGGCCCACTAAAAAGTGACCTGGAGTCAGTGATTCGTAATCACTCGCATCTGGCGATAGAGGGCTCAATGGTCTCGAATTCATGACGCCCTCCATTTGAGCCATTGCTGTCATCATCTCCTTGTAGTTTAGCATTGTTCCATTTGGGCAATGCATTAACAGACTCTTTGCCACCTTAACTGCACTCTCCATGAGTCCACCAAAGTGCGGCGAATGGGGCGGAATAACATGAAAATGCACCCCGCGACTGCTGCACTCTTTAATGATCGAGTTTGTTGCTCCTTCCGATAACAATTGCTCCGCTGCCGCCTTCAATTCTCGAGAGCCGCCAACGAAATTTGTGGCGTTGTCACAGAATATGTCCATGGACATTCCTCTCCTCGCAAAAAGACGCTTCAAGGCCGCAATCAATGCTGCTGTGCTAAGGTCCGAAACTAGCTCCAAATAGCAGGCCTTCGTGGAAAAGCATACGAACACGCAAGGTTACACCTGGTTAATGTGCATCATGATGGGGCCAGTGAAGTCCTGTCCCGTACGACCGAAAGGATGTACATCAGGACAAACTAGCGCCGCTGGCAAATCTCCCATCAATTGTTTAGCTAGAAACGGTGTTTGCCGGAAACAAGCCACACAATTCCTGATTATTCTGCGAGCCAAGCCCCTGCAATTGGTAATCCAAAACTTCTGTCGCACGAAGGCACATAATGCTTGTACCCCTGCATGTAAATTAATTCGATGCGTGTATTCTATAATGGACTTAACGACACCATGATTATTTGGTAAGAGGATCAAATGTTTAGTAGCAAATTGCATATTTACCTGTGATAGTCTTCCACCAACTCGCACAATCGGGACATAGTCGCCTTTTGAAATAAATGGGCAGAGACCTTGCACCTTTGAAGATTTCATAACTCTACCCTCGTTTAAATCTCGTATTTCCTGTGAAAAGTTCAAACTCTGAATATTGTAAACAATGTAAGCTAAGCCGCCTCGCACTTCAGCAACCGATAAAGCCTTACCATTGGCGAATTTACCCGTTTGATCAAACAGCGCCAGCGAAATATATAAACAAAGACTCTATTCAACTTGAGAAACGACTTGACAAAATTGCAGTTTCTGACTCACCGCAGTATCCTCACCGCGGCTAACTGCCGACCCGATCAATGTAAATCTTGATTAGCGCTGCCCCGGCATCTTTTCTCCTGTCTACTACCATCTACCTTTGGGCCTTTCATTCACCAATTTACTTAAGAATTCAGGGCCTTTCCACCATAAGTTGAACTCATTCAACCTGGAAGCGCACACCCCACGTGACACCAGGTCAGCTGGTTTCAGCTTAGACTCAATCTTACACCATTCTGATACTTGCTACAACTCGTGAATTTTACCCACACGATTCGCTACAAAGGTAGTCCAACGGCTAGAATGTGCAGAAAGCCAATTCAATACTATAGTGGAATCTGTTAAGTAGTGATTTTCAACTCTTTTCTCAACTAACTCCACCAACAACAACGCACCATTTAACTCTAACCTAGGCAATGATGTGACCTTCACTGGCGCTACCTTGGACTTTGCAGCAACCAGATTAACTTGAACTGCCCCTGACCAGTCAGTTACTCTACAATAAACAACGCCTCCGTACGCTCTAACACTCTATAGCTCTCTATGAACTCTACATATTGATCCTTGAGCAAGTTGTCCCTGTTAAGTCTCTTCTCCAAATTTAGAAACCTACGCAAGGCACTTTTGTTCCCTGAAAGGCAGACTCACAACATATCGTCCCGAGAAGGTGCTCTTAACGTCCTTCAGGAACTGGGTTTCACAATTCTTCTCGTCCAAGGTATACGCTTTCGACGTTATTATCGCTTCCTCACACTCCCAGAATTTTCGCACTAATGCCAGCAACTCGTGCTCATCCTCATTCTTTGATTGCTGCGATACCAAAAGCGACACTTTCTGGCGGTACTTGCATTCGCCCGCTCTTATCCAGCCTTACAGGGACTTTTGCAATAGCGGACGATCCTTACCAAGCGTTATTTGCCCTGCTGCTATGAGCTGGAAAAATAAGTCAACTCCTATGAGTATATCTATCTTTTCTTTACTGTAGAATTTGGGATCAACTAGACGAACTCCTATTGGTATTTTTAGGTGCCTATCTTCCCATGGTACAATTGGTTCGTATTGAGTTATTACAGGTAGTATACAGAATTTTGATACTGCCGAAAAGCTGGTTAAACGAGACTTGAATTTGACTTCAACTTGTCCTACAATACCCGACTTTGCATTTCCAATCCCACAAATGATAAAATCTTGTTTCTTAATCTTCAACTTTAATTTATATGCTAACCTATCAGTCATGAAATTTAGTTGACTTCCCGAATCCAGCACGCATCTAAAATTGCGAAAGTGCCCCAAATGGTACTATACCTCATAATAAGCGCCTCAAAAGTGTTAAACCAACTTGTCCACTCAGCAAATTTGCCCGAAAACTTGGGCAGTTGTATTTTGGGCAATCTTGTGGCCTTAATGTTTTGAGACGAATTTAACACAGAGGTCTGCACCGTCTGCTCTAACACTTCCGAATTACGCCTCATATTGAACAGACAACTTATTATTTTTGCCTTAACTTCACAACAGATGGCTTCGAATTTATGTCTAAGCTCAAACACAAAGTCATCATCACTGCTCAACTTCAGTTTGAATTTCACTCAGTTGTTTAAAATTAGCTTAAATTAAACTCAATCTTGCTTCAAGATATGCCTGAGTCACTGGACTCGAATTCTTAAAAACATATTTCTTGTTGCGCACATGCGATTTGAGCTTGCATTCCCTGGCCTGATTAAAATCAACGTTTCCCTTTTTGAAGCCATCACACTACTGTCCATCTATGTAGCACTTGCTAGCCCAAAGAACCGTATAACAGCATTCAACAAATTTATTCTGCTTATAATTTCTCTAACGCTGCTATGTTTGCAAATAAATAGCACAAAAAAACTCTCAAAGACCACCCAACAACAATTAGTTTTTACCAAACCGAATTTGCATATCTGAATTCGAAGGCTCTGCTATGTATATATTTTCTATAAAACACCAACAAGACGAGTCAAAAACCGTAATTACACAACTCGACTTTTAAGTCAAGCAGATCGCCTATATACCTCAAAAATGTAGGATAACCGCAAGTTGAATTATGTATTAGCGCTTTGCACCTTTGCCGACAAAATTACCGAAAATAAACACCAACAATTCGAGATATGTCTCAGCGTGCGAACCGCTAGAAAGCGAATAAATGAAAGGAATATTGCTTTAAATTCAATAATTTCTCAATCAAATATCACAGGTTCTTCGTTGTATCTTGTGTTAAAGAGTCAAGTGAAGAATTAAAATAAATTAAATAAGGAAATTCCTTTCCTAAAACCTCAGTTAAAAATAAAATTAAAAATAAGAACGGGTAAAATTAAGCGCCATCCTTCGGTTCGCCGCGCTGAGGCAAATGCATTAAAAATGGTAAAAATTCGGAATCTTAGCGACGTTACGTCCCTGTGGTAATGGTCAAGGGAGACACCTCATATGAAGACACACTAAGTGCTGGTTTGCATATAACTAATCCTCCGAAGAGATCTTGCAATGTTAACAACAGAACTGTGCATCTACAGCAATCGCCACAGACCCCTGACAGCATTAGCAGGTTAGAGGCTGCAATAACAACCCTCACAGCTAAAGTTGACACAATTACATTAATGTTTAATGAACTGAAGGAGAGCAATAAGTTCCTGAAACAATTGTGCCTCAATTTCGTGAATGCCCATAAATGATGCCCCGTACACTCAGCCTTGGATAGTATCTTGTGTCAAAAAAATTAAGTAAAAATAAGAACGGGTAAAATTAAGCGCCATGCTCCGGTTCCCCGCGCTGCGGCAAATGCATTAAAAATGGTAAAAATTCGGAATCTTAGCTACTTTTCGGGTGTTAGCAATTCTAACGAGATGACTCAAATCTATCTGACTCCGAGTTGCGGCGGGTTCCTAATGATACCTCATGGCTACATGACAACTGTACATCAACTACGACAACAACAACAATGACAAAGTCAAGTGTCTCCAAGTACATAGTGACGCATTCAAGCGCCTTACCTGAAATGTGTTCGTTTGTTGATTTGCAGAGTCAATTTTTGACTGGCGCTGCCCTGGTGCCAGCTGGTTCTTTTAGAACGGTCTCGATTTGTACCACAACTGCGACTCCTTGTGCTTAGGTGTTCTGGCAGCTTAACTGATCATATACCCGTTGACTAACGCAGCTTAAGTGATCAGCTCGCTGTAGCGGCTCTGTTTTCGTTACGTGTTTTTATGTATATATGTATGTATGCAATTTGTAGCATTTAACGGAATTGTACTCACATAAGTATGTATGTACATACGACTTGCGTGGTGATGGCAAAGTGGTGGCAGGGAGGTGAAGACTCCGACAGTAGCGGTTCCTGGCTGACGGCTATCCTTGGTGATCCTGGCCAGAATATCGTCGTTACCATTTCTGCTGTCACTCTGTCTTTTGCGCTTCTGGCTGACGGCGATGCCTAGCTACCCGTACGTTGTCCTGTCACGATCGCTAAATTTTCGTTGACTCCTTCAACGGGGGTCCCTTATGAGTGTGGCGCAGGGTAGTGACTTGGCGTCGCGTTTTTATGCGATTGTCGCTCTAGGAACTTTTACAAGTTTACAAATTACAAAAAAATCGATTGGTTTTAAAATCTTAACAATTCAATTTGGAAAGAAAATTTATAATCACAAAGCCATTGGCTTCACGGTTGGCTTCTTCGCCTGCACAGTTCAGAATGAGTTATTCTTTTTGACTGCGCTAAATTTATAATGAGAATTCTCTATGGAGAGAGAGCGAAACCTTTCCATTTTGACCGGGTATGGCTGATATGATCCGTGCCAACAACCAGGCGTGTATGAGGCGGTGCGTTGTCCTCGTGTACGATGACCATTTGCCCTGCTTTCACAATTAGTGCTTCTTTCGCTCACTTGGTGCGTTGTTGCAAATTGTGGAGGTAGTCGCGCTGCCACACACACCAGAAATTCTGGTTTAGCCTTGTGATACGATGTCAACGGTCACAATGGCGTACTGCATTTAGGTCATCGTCACTGACTTCGGCCTCCGTAGGCGCTATGAGAGACGCACCTATCAACAGGTGCGCTGGGGTTAGTGCGTTAAATTTAGCACTGCTTCGACTTCCGTAAGCACAGTGGCCAGTTCCCGGTAAGTAAGATGTTCTTCGGCCATATTCTTGCCAAGGAGGTTCTTTGCGGATTTTACAGCTGCTTCCCAAAGACCTCCGAAATATGGCGCTCGTAGGGGGATAAACTTGAACTCGAACCCTTTACACGCGCTATATGACTGGACCAAGTCGATCTTGTTCGGATGCAACAGTCTTATAATTATTATTATTATTATCTCCACCATACAGGGGTAGATGTACAAGACAGCCAGCAAGAGCTTAAATGTCGCCATCCCTACAAGCAAGCGGAACAAATGGAAAGATCTCTGTAATGACGTAAATTACGACCCGTGGGGTTTGGGTTATAAAATCGTCATGGAAAAGCTTATGTCTAACATCGCACTCCCTGATATAAAGGAAGAACAAATAGACAACATATTCAAAACGCTCGTTCCCACCAATCCGGTTCGACCAGCAAACTCAATGCCGCAGACTACTGGGGAACACGTAGAGCTTTTCACCGAAGACGAACTAGTCAAAGCAGCCGAGAGCCTTAAGGACAAGAAGGCACCGGGCCCTGATAACATTCTAGGAGAAGTCTTAAAAGCAATAAAAGCAATCCGATCCCACATAGTGCTTAATATGTACAAGATGTGTATACGAAGTGGTATATTCCCCGAATCTTGGAAGATAGATCGACTGGTATTTATCAGCAAAGGCAAAGGAGACCCAGGAAAGCCATCAGTGTACCGACCACTTTGTATGCTAAATACAATGGGTAAGTTTCTGGAGAAGCTGCCCAAGCCCCGATTACCTGCAGCGATCGAAAGCGCCGGCGGGCTCTGCTCGAGACAGCACGGCTTCAGGCCCGGAAGGTCTACAATCGGACCAATTGAAGATGTCGTTGAGGTAGCACGCACAACCCAACAGGGCAATTATCTCTCTCGGCCTAGTTGCAGCATTGGATATCAAAAACGCATTCAACAGCGTCAAATGAAAAAACATAATAAAAGCTCTGGAAAAAGAATTCCGTATCCCAACTTACTTGATGAGGCTTATAGAAAGCTACCTTGAAGGTCGGAAGCTGATATACCAGACCAAAGCAGGCGAGAAGTGTGTTAAAATAACGTCAGGAGAAGCTCAAGGATCAATCATACGGCCAGAAGTCTGGAATAGAAGCTAGATATGCCTGATGACTCCTTCTTAGTAGGATATGCAGATAACATAGTCGCAGTAATCTCGGCACGTAACAATAAGCATGCTCAACGCAAGCTCAACCATGTGATAATACGTGTTATGCACATGGCTTGACACACAAGGCCTTCAGCTGGCTATTGAAAAAACCGAGCTATTGCTGGTCACTAGACGTCGGATGCCAGTGGAAATTGATATGAGGGTCAACGATACCATCATAAAAACACAAAAAGTGATCATTTACCTAGGAGTCAAGATTGATACAACGCTGACGTTCAGGGCGCAAATCCATTAAGCGAGATGCAGGGCTGCAGATACATGGCACATGGCAAACATAGGCGGACCACTTCAATCTAGACGGAGACTACTGATGGACATAAATAACGCTATCCTGTTGTACGGATGCGAAGTTTGTACAGACACATTAAACGCGAAATGCAGGGCGAAATCCTTGCTGTTGGTTTGCTGGGCTGAAATTGTTTTAATTACTGCGAAGTTCGAAGACTATTCGTAATTGGAAACTCGTGATTTTACACAGAGTAAAAACGTTGTGCCGTATTTGTTTGTGCGTGTTGGCAATTCTGCTTATTTCCTGAGGCACCCTCTGCCGATTCAATTGTAACCTATTTGCCGTTTGCTCGGTAATGAAATTAATTTCTGAACAAGAGTCTAACAAAACCCGAACTTGGAGAAACTGATTCTATTTATCTCGAACTATTACTACAACCGTAGGAATGATCCCTCGTTTAAAGGTCCGTGCAATCAATGACGTGTGTTGCTGAAACTGGTTGCCGTAATTGATGTCAGGATTTCCTTGGTTCGTCCTAGAATTTGGCTGTGCGGAATCAGCGGCGGCGGACTCTGAATGCAGTAACGTGTGATGGTTTCCCTTGCATACCCTTCAATGAGACGTTAAGCAACATTGCCTTACTTGATGATCCTTTCTCAAATAGTTTTAGCATAAATTTGTTCGTGTGACATAAAGTTTTCGATGTGGTAGCAGCAAGTTTCGAAAGGTTTCACACTTGCTAATGTAATGACTGTCTGCGTTGCAGTGCAGACCCTGACCTGTGAGCTGGCGAACGACTTCGAGCATAGTGCGCTTCTGGATTTTTGCTTCCTTTCCAAAGCATTACTGGTGTGTATTCCATTTTGTTGGCTTTACAGGAACTGACATCTACTTGTGAGAACTTTGTAATAATTGTCCCATGACGGAAGTTCATCGTAACTTTGACCCTCGACGTAGCATAACTTTGTGTCGTCGTCCACGGTTGATAGCACCATGTTAATCATTCGCAAGTGCACTGTCAAGTCGACTAGTCGTCTCCTTTCGCTTTTCGAATTTAACAACACAAAAAACTAAATCAAGAGACAAGATAATCAATTGTTCTTATCTCAAGATGCCTATTGAACGCAGTCCCCCGACTGCGGGCAGCTCGCAAAAACAAAATCATCCATCAAGGAACAGCATGAGCGTACCCCACGCTCAAACAGCTGTCCGCATAAGTAACAACAACGAATACCTTGGCACATCAACAAGCGGTTCAAACAACAGCATCAACATCAGTGACTCACACCAAGCCTCACTGCACGTTAATTTCGAGAGAGCGCATTCTTGCTCTCCCGCAATACATCAAACAGCTACACACTCACAAAGTGAAAACAATAACGGATCATCAATCCAAACAAACGCAGCCACTCGCTCTACCACTCAACTAACTGTCAGCTGTTCCATGGCAGCAGATAATATGCAGCCTCTGCCGTGGAGTGCACAATGCGCTTCACCAACGACGCCACTCTCCTCGTTCCAACCAACAACAACAACAACAACCACAACGCAGACCTCAGCTGCTATCTCACTAATTACAACAAGCACCACGTAATCTTTCTCAGTTACAATGCCAATTTGCTCCCTCTCTTCGGCAACAACATTGATCAGACAAAATACATCAAACACGCAAGTACAAACTTCAACCAATCAAAACCCAAAAGAGTCAAAAATAAAACGCAACCGTAGTAAGCTCTCTCCCAACAACACTTCCGAACAAAATAGCAAAAAAAGTAGGAGAAAAACTCAAACACAAACGACAACACTGCAAAAGTACTGGCTGAACGCGCCTAATACAAATAACAGGTTCGAACTCCTCTCA
This sequence comes from Cacoxenus indagator, assembly GCA_035041755.1. Classification (NCBI taxonomy): domain Eukaryota; kingdom Metazoa; phylum Arthropoda; class Insecta; order Diptera; family Drosophilidae; genus Cacoxenus; species Cacoxenus indagator. The sequence continues at coordinate 29,521 of JAWNKX010000412.1, forward strand.
CAAGACGAAACGGCTGAAGACAGCAGTGGTACAGAAGCAAATTCTAATGCGCCAAATCAACCTCGACCACCTACTAAAATTCACAAGCCACCACCAATATACGTACAGGACGTAGAACAAATCAACGTACTAAACAAAGCTCTGAATAACACAATACAACAAAACTACATTTTAAAAACACTTAAAAACAACGAAGTATGTGTACAGACAAATGACTCGTCGAACTACTCGGCGGTGGTTAAGATTGCCAGGGAAAACAAAACTAAATACTACACCTTTAAGCCGAAAGAGGAGCGGGGTTTCAAGACAGTACTTAGGAATATGCACTACGCCACTGACCTTGACGAAGTTAAGAACGAGCTATCGGAACTAGGCCACGACGTTATTAATATACACAACGTACAACAAAAACTGACAAAGAAACCACTGCCGCTATTTTTCATTGAACTAAAAGCCAAAGCATATAAAAGAGAAATCTTTAATATTACAACACTCCTATGTACCAAAGTCATATTTGATCCACCAAACCATAAACGCATAATATCGCAATGCTCAAATTGTCAAAAATACGGCCACACGAGAAATTTCTGCACCAGAGACCCGATCTTCGTCAAATGCGCCGGCAAACACAAAACAATCGACTGCAAAATTGAAGCCAACGGTCAAATAAAATGTGCATTGTGCGGTGCTGCACACACTGCAAACTACAAAGGTTGTGAGATATACAAGGCACTGAAAATAAAAAGATTTCCATCCTAGAACCCTAGAGAAACTAGCCACCAAGTTCCGGCTGAGACAGTAGCAGTAGCTCCAATCGAGTCTCAAAACTTAAACAAAATTAAGACCGGTTTATCGTACACTCAAGTAGCTAAGGATAAGAATGGCAACAATAATGGCGAAAAAAATAAGAAGGAACAACTCACGAATCCAACCAATGAATACATAAGTAGACGAATTGACATAAATACTGATACATAAATAATGAGATGAAAGAGCTGATGAAACAATTATTTCAACAAGTCACAAATATGATAAACGTCATAACAATTCTCATATCGAAGATGGACAAACAAAATGGAAACTAAATTAAGGATCATAACTTGGAATGCAAACGGACTGAAAAACCATATTGACGAACTACAAATACTTCTTCATGATAACAGCATTGACATAGCCCTAATCTCGGAGACACATTGCACAAACAAACACTTCATACAAGTTAGAGGGTACAAAGTGTATACCACAAACCACCCCGATCGCACAGCGCACGGTGGAACAGCCATAATTATTAAGCAGTGCATAAAGCACGACGAGCTTGAGCCATATCAGCATAACTACATACAAGCGACGAACATTCAAATTAATGATCTCGTAGGACCACTCATAATATCTGCTGTATATAGCCCACCAAAACATAATATTACAGACACAGAATATAAGAATTTCCTCAACTCTCTTGGACAACGTTTCATTGCAGCCGGTGATTCCAACGCGAAACACACTATGTGGGGATCGAGGCTAACGAACAAAAAAGGCAAAAATCTCCTCAGCGCTATGCAGTTCACAAACTCTAAACACTTGAGTACAGGCGAACCAACATATTGGCCAACAGACACTAATAAAACACCTGACTTGATAGGTTTTTTCATCACAATGAACTTTGACATTCGGAAATGTAAAATCTTATCACGATTCGAACTCTCGTCAGACCACAACTCTATAGAATTAATATATGACTCGCACGTTACGCCTACACATGCAAACAGACTTTTGAACATCAACAGATCTGACTGGCATACTTACAAGGAATACATGACATTAATTTAATGACCGACATCCCTCTTAAATCATATGAGGACATCGAGTCTGCGATAGTATTCCTGAATGACACCATTATGAAAGCAGTCATACAATCGACACCAAAAAAGAAGCAGCAAAATTGGACATTCTACATACAACCTCAACTACCACGGCTATTAAATCAAAAATGTAAACTACGGAAAACCTGGTCAACCACAAGATCTCCTGAGACAAAAAGACAGTACAACAAGGCAACTAAAGAGGTTAAAAAAATGATTCAGGTATCTCAAGAGGTTAACACCCACTAGTCAAACGGACTACTCCTTATGGAAAGCTACTAAAGGAGGGACAAATAAAAGTAATCATCAGGCTCCTTTAAAAATGGAAAACGGGTTAATGGGCAAAGACGAACTTGGACAAAGCTAAAGTATTAGCGGACTATTTCGAAAGGGTTTTTACAGAAATCGCCCCCAACTCAGATGATCCACAGCTGAACACAGATATTAGCAGAGGTTCAGAACATATAAAACATGAAAAAACCACCATAGGAGAAATAAGAAAATGCATTAATAATGACATAAAGGAAACAAAGTCCCCTGGATATGACAAAATAAATGGGAAACTCCTGAGAGAACTACCTGTAAAAGCTATAGAATATCTAAGAAACATCTTTAACTCTATGTTCAGACTAAACTATTTTCCGAGAGTCTGGAAAGTAGCTGAGATTATTGCCATCCCGAAACCAGTCAAAGACGCATCAAAAGCAGAGTCTTATAGACCAATCAGTCTACTCCCTGTAATCTCAAAAATCTTCGTAAAGATATTAAGAAGTAGACTATTGCCACTACTAGAACGCGGGCACATCATTCCAAATCACCAATTTGGCTTCCGAAGAAGTCACTCAACGATACAACAAGTGCACAGAGTTACGCACAAAATTCTAAATGACATTGAGGATAATAAATTTTGTATTGGACTCTTCTTGGACGTGGAAAAAGCTTTTGACAAGGTTTGGCATAAAGGACTCAAATGGAAACTTAACAATATATTCCCTCAAAACATAGCACATCTATTAACATCATATATCACAGGTAGATACTTCTTAGTTAAATATTCAGACGAATACTCAACCCTTAGAGAAATAAATTCAGGAGTTCCACAGGGAAGTGTGCTAGGACCTTTATTATATACCCTATACACAGCAGACATACCATATCCCACTCACAATTCGTCGATGATTGCAACTTTCGCCGATGACACAATACTCCTAAGTGCTCATAAAAACATAAATACTTCAACATCCATGTTGCAAGTAAACTTTAATAAAACACTTGACTGGCTTAGAAAATGGCGTATTACAATAAACAAAAACAAAGCAGTACAAGTTATATACACTACTAAGACTAGATTCACACCAATCCATATAAATATTGACGGAGACGACGTAACCATTCAAAAAGAAGCCAAGTACTTAGGATTATATATTGACAGTAAACTAAACTGGAAACACCATATACAAAAAAAGCGTGACCAAATCAAAATGAAAGTAAGACAACTGAACTGGGTGCTCAAACCAAATGCAAACATCTCACTTGAAAACAAGCTCCTAATCTATAAGACAATTATTGAACCAATTTGGACATATGGAGCCGAAATATGGGGAGTTGCCAAAAAATCAAATATAAAGTTAATCCAGAAGCAACAATCAAAAATTATTCGCACCATCACCAAAGCCCAATGGTATATCACCAACACGGACCTTCATCGAGACCTAAGAATTGCGACAGTAGATGGTAGATGAGGAAATAATCAATTTAAGCAAAAAATACCAAACCAAACTTTCCCAGCATTCGAACGATGGTGTGAATACATTATCATTAGATGAACTAACTCGGCAACGTCGACTAAAAAGGGTGAGATCGGTGGACCTCACATAACACATTACTTCCAATTAATAATTGTTAATTGGGGTTATTTTTAATTGTTTATTTATTGTTAAAATACATGTATTGTTAAATTCCAGTCACAACACGACTTTACAAACTGATTGTAAAATTGAAATTCACCCACTCCTAAATATTAATCTGTTCAATAGTCGATTTATTTTTCTATAATAGACAATGTACTCTTCTTTTGGGATAAATAAAAAATAAAAATAAAAAACAAAAATGTTAATCATTATTGCGTTTAAAACGTCCTCTGCGGAACCAAGTAATGGTTTCAGCCGTTCTCCGAAGACGCCACCGACCAGGCGGAATGTTGTCCTCAATAATTAGTACAAGCTTCCCTTCTTGAATCGTGGACTAGGGCGTTAGCCATGTGACCCATCTCTGCAGCATCGTCAAATATTCCCTCGACCATCTACGCCAAAAGGAATTTGGTACGACGAGTACACATTTCCACGGATTCGCTATGGATAGTTTGGCTACGTTGTCGTTGAAGGGCTCCGGTAACGGGTTTAGGGGGTGGCCCACTAAAAAGTGACCTGGAGTCAGTGATTCGTAATCACTCGCATCTGGCGATAGAGGGCTCAATGGTCTCGAATTCATGACGCCCTCCATTTGAGCCATTGCTGTCATCATCTCCTTGTAGTTTAGCATTGTTCCATTTGGGCAATGCATTAACAGACTCTTTGCCACCTTAACTGCACTCTCCATGAGTCCACCAAAGTGCGGCGAATGGGGCGGAATAACATGAAAATGCACCCCGCGACTGCTGCACTCTTTAATGATCGAGTTTGTTGCTCCTTCCGATAACAATTGCTCCGCTGCCGCCTTCAATTCTCGAGAGCCGCCAACGAAATTTGTGGCGTTGTCACAGAATATGTCCATGGACATTCCTCTCCTCGCAAAAAGACGCTTCAAGGCCGCAATCAATGCTGCTGTGCTAAGGTCCGAAACTAGCTCCAAATAGCAGGCCTTCGTGGAAAATCATACGAACACGCAAGGTTACACCTGGTTAATGTGCATCATGATGGGGCCAGTGAAGTCCTGTCCCGTACGACCGAAAGGATGTACATCAGGACAAACTAGCGCCGCTGGCAAATCTCCCATCAATTGTTTAGCTAGAAACGGTGTTTTTTGGAAACAAGCCCCACAATTCCTGATTATTCTGCGAGCCAAGCCCCTGCAATTGGTAATCCAAAACTTCTGTCGCACGAAGGCACATAATGCTTGTACCCCTGCATGTAAATTAATTCGATGCGTGTATTCTATAATGGACTTAACGACACCATGATTATTTGGTAAGAGGATCAAATGTTTAGTAGCAAATTGCATATTTACCTGTGATAGTCTTCCACCAACTCGCACAATCGGGACATAGTCGCCTTTTGAAATAAATGGGCAGAGACCTTGCACCTTTGAAGATTTCATAACTCTACCCTCGTTTAAATCTCGTATTTCCTGTGAAAAGTTCAAACTCTGAATATTGTAAACAATGTAAGCTAAGCCGCCTCGCACTTCAGCAACCGATAAAGCCTTACCATTGGCGTTTGATCAAACAGCGCCAGCGAAATATATAAACAAAGACTCTATTCAACTTGAGAAACGACTTGACAAAATTGCAGTTTCTGACTCACCGCAGTATCCTCACCGCGGCTAACTGCCGACCCGATCAATGTAAATCTTGATTAGCGCTGCCCCGGCATCTTTTCTCCTGTCTACTACCATCTACCTTTGGGCCATTCATTCACCAATTTACTTAAGAATTCAGGGCCTTTCCACCATAAGTTGAACTCATTCAACCTGGAAGCGCACACCCCACGTGACACCAGGTCAGCTGGTTTCAGCTTAGACTCAATCTTACACCATTCTGATACTTGCTACAACTCGTGAATTTTACCCACACGATTCGCTACAAAGGTAGTCCAACGGCTAGAATGTGCAGAAAGCCAATTCAATACTATAGTGGAATCTGTTAAGTAGTGATTTTCAACTCTTTTCTCAACTAACTCCACCAACAACAACGCACCATTTAACTCTAACCTAGGCAATGATGTGACCTTCACTGGCGCTACCTTGGACTTTGCAGCAACCAGATTAACTTGAACTGCCCCTGACCAGTCAGTTACTCTACAATAAACAACGCCTCCGTACGCTCTAACACTCTATAGCTCTCTATGAACTCTACATATTGATCCTTGAGCAAGTTGTCCCTGTTAAGTCTCTTCTCCAAATTTAGAAACCTACGCAAGGCACTTTTGTTCCCTGAAAGGCAGACTCACAACATATCGTCCCGAGAAGGTGCGCTTAACGTCCTTCAGGAACTGGGTTTCACAATTCTTCTCGTCCAAGGTATACGCTTTCGACGTTATTATCGCTTCCTCACACTCCCAAAATTTTCGCACTAATGCCAGCAACTCGTGCTCATCCTCATTCTTTGATGGCTGCGATACCAAAAGCGACACTTTCTGGCGGTACTTGCATTCGCCCACTCTTATCCAGCCTAACAGGGACTTTTGCAATAGCGGACGATCCTTACCAAGCGTTATTTGCCTATGAGTATATCTCTTTTCTTTACTGTAGAATTTGGGATCAACTAGACGAACTCCTTTTGGTATTTTTAGGTGCCTATCTTCCCATGGTACAATTGGTTCGTATTGAGTTATTACAGGTAGTATACAGAATTTTGATACTGCCGAAAAGCTGGTTAAACGAGACTTGAATTTGACTTCAACTTGTCCTACAATACCCGACTTTGCATTTCCAATCCCACAAATCTTGTTTCTTAATCTTCAACTTTAATTTATATGCTAACCTATCAGTCATGAAATTTAGTTGACTTCCCGAATCCAGCACGCATCTAAAATTGCGAAAGTGCCCCAAATGCAGTCTCGATTCGAAGACAACCAAACGAACAAGTCTGCGTAGGTGAGGTGAATAGCGCATCAGATTTATGGAATCATTCATCATGGCAAAGGCTTCCATGACTAGATATGTAGGCGTCCGATCTATGCAAGGTTTGCCCACGTCTACTCGTGTTGAACATTTGGTAGCCCCTGCCATGTCAGCAGTTAGGACGCGTCTGCCGGCGTTGCAACTGCCTGTGTTTAGTGGTACAGTCACTGACTGGCCAGACTTTTGGTCATTGTTCCAGGTCATTGTTGACAAGGAGCCAACTTTGAGCAGCATCGAAAAGTTCCAGTATTTGGGATTGAGTTTGACTGGCACAGCTCTGGATGCAATTCGGTCTCTGAAGATTTGTCATGAAAATTATGCAAAAGCGGTAACTTTATTGAAGAGGCGATTCGATATTAAAAGTATTCAATTTCAGGCACATATTAGCCAGCTATTTGGCTTGAAAAGCATGGCTGAGAATTCGGCAGTTGACTTGCGAGAGATTATTGACAAAAGCAGAGCGAGCGTTGAGTACTGTCGCGATGAAAGAGGAAATACTCGACGGATTTCTCATCCATTTGATTGGCAAGAACGCAGATGGCGTTACGCAGGCAAAATGCGAAGAGGAATTACCTCTACATAACAACTTTCTATCATCTTATTTCTTACCGCATCACTGCGTTTTGAAAGCTGACAGCACTACGACTAATGCAAGATGTATCGCTGTGTGCGTATGGAAGAGCCGGATTATTTTTTGCAGTGTATCGTATGGCGCATCCTGATGACGCATTACAAATTTATTGGTTGGACACCGTGACCTATGGTACAAAGCCGGCGACATTTTTGGCCATTCGGGCGATGCAGCAGGTAGATATGGATCAAGCAGGTGTCATCCCTCTTGGCTCGTAGATAGTATTGCGCGACTTCGATGTTGACGGTCTCATCTCGAGTAGAAGTACGGAAGATGAAATTTTAGAAATCAAATCGCAAATGAAAGCGCTGCTTTTAAGGAGAAATTTCATGCTCAGAAAATGGTGTTCAAATAACAAGCGGGTCTTGCAAGCAGTTGAAGAATAGAGCAGGGAGCAAGCGATAGCATTCAGTGATGGCAGTGATTGCACAAAGACTCTCGGATTGATATGGACCCAAAGGAGGATAATTTTCTGTTTTTGTTGGCTACAATTGCTGTTGCTTATCGTGTCACCAGACTCCAATGTTGGATGCCGTGGCAAGGATTTACAACCCACTTGGACTAATAGGTCCAGTCGTTTTGAAAGTTAAGGTGTTTCTTCAGTCGCTTTGGAAGCAAAAGTTGGCGTGGGATGAAAGTGTGCCACAGTCGCTACACTCTACTTGGAATCAATTATCTTCAGAATTGAATACAGTCATCAGCATTCGTTTACCTCGGTTCGTTGGACTGGATTGTTCAGATTTACAAATACATGGATTTTATGATGCTAGCACAAAGGTTTATGAAGCGTGCGTTTATGTGGGTATAAGGAAGGTCGACTGTGTGCAGGTCAACCTATTGTGCTCAAAGTCGGGAGTAGCTCCGTTGAAGACGCTTACCGTACCTAAGTTGGAATTGTGCGCTGCAATGTTTGTTGGCTGAGTTAATAAAGTCTATTTTTGAGATGCACGCTTCTAGTGGAGATTTTTTCTGTTGGTCAACAAAAGTGCTTTCCTGGTAGAATGATGTCGCCGCGAATTATAACATTTTTGTTGCAAATCGTATTAGCAGTATCCAGGAGATGTGGCATGGCATGGCTTGGAGGCATGTGCCAACGGAGCACAAACCTTAGGATATCTTATCGAAGGGCGCACTTTCCAGAGAGCTTAAAGAGTCTGTATTATGGAAGCACGGACCGATATTTTTTTAAAAAGGCGAGTATAGATGGCCAAAATCTTGCATATTTTTCAAAGCGGATTACTCTATTTGCTGCAAATTCGTCAATTAATTTTGATAAACGCAAAGGGTTTACACTTACGTGTGTCGCATCATAAATTCGAAGGCGCACCGATGTTCATCGTCTCAGCTCCCTGTGGAGGAGATGGAAGCTGGGACCAATGTACTAATTCGGATGGTACAAAGGGCAGCTATGCAGCCTGACTACAGCGAGTTGGAGGCTAAAGAGAAAATCGGTCGCTCTAGCAAAATCGCATCTCTAAACGTTTATCGACAAAGCTGGAGTATTGCTCAGTGACAAAGAGCATTATAGTTGATTATCATCAGAGGCTATTGCGTGCTCAACCACAGTCCTTGCTGGCGCGCATCCGCATGAAGTTTTGGCCCACTGGCGGACTGAAGGCTGAGGCTATAGTTGTAAACAAGTATATAAGATGTTTTCGTGCAAAACCGGGGTTTATGCAGCATATAATGGGCAATTTGCCAGCAGAGCGCGTAAGGCCTCAGCCTCCGTTATACACAATAGGCATGGATTTTTGTGGGCCCTACCCTTACAAGTCGGATGTGCGCAATAGGCAGCCGGTAAAGTGTTACATATGTCTATTCGTATGTTTCGCTACAAAAGCGTTGAGACTCTTCGTAAGCTTGCGTGGTCGGCCTGGGGTAATTTAGTCGGACAACGCGACAAATTTCGTCGCCAGGAATGAGCTGTAGGAACTTCGAGATGTGATGTTGAATGGGGATCATAAAAATGAGGTGGACAAGTATTATCTCAATGAGGGGATAAATTGGCGCTTCATTCCTCCGGGATCGCCACACTTCGGTGGCCTCTGTGAGACTTTGATCAAGTTAGCAAATCATCATCTTCGTCGCTCGATGGGTCGTTCGGTGCTCAATTTTGAAGAACTTAGAACTCTTGTTTTCCAAATTGCAGCCATAATAAACTCACGACCCCTTTTCAACTTACAGAAAGACCTGATGATCTACAAGTTCTTAATCCAGGGCACTTCATGACTGATGGAATGCTGACAGGATTTGCGGAGCCAGACCTATCCAGCATAAACCAAAACCGTTTGAGGCATTGGCAAGTCCTTTGTCAAATACAGCAGTCGTTCTGGAAGGCATGGATCACGTCGTATTTCACTGTGTTACAGGAAATAGCTAAGTGGCGCTTGAAATCAGCAAACATTCCCGATGGCGCTCTGGTGCTGCTCAAAGTCGACAACCTACCACCGATGAAATGGCAAATCGACCGTGTGGTCGAGAGCATTACAGGCAAAGATGGCATAGCTCGTATTGCAAACGTTCGTACCCGTACTGGAATCAGTAAACGAGCCTTAGCCAAGTTGTGTCTACTACCACTGGATGATGTTGAAACCCGTTGCCCTTCAACGGGGAGAGGATGTTAGGAGCAATTAATTGCTTAATCTACACTTATTTTCTCATCATTACATAAAGCTCAGCTCTATGTAACTTCTTGTATTCGTGACACTAAGCTAAGGTCTACAGAATTACGCATTTGCTTGTTGTTCTCTAAATATCAACTCTGTTGTACTCTCTTTTGCTAAAATACATTCGTTCGTTCGCAAATTGTCAAGCCACGCATTTCGGCGCAATTGGTTTTTTCTTCGTAATTCAATCGTTCTTGTTCTTGTCAATCAGCGGTCAGCAAAAACGCTTTCTATCCCCTAAATACTAATAAAAGCTCTGGAATAAAATTCTATATCCCCAATTACCTGATGGGGCTTATAGAATGCTACCTTGAAAGTCGGAAGCTGATATACCAGACTAAATCAGCCGAGAAGTGTGTTAAAATAACGTCAGGAGCAACTCAAGGATCAATCCTAGGGCCAGAACTCTGGAATATAAGCTACAACGAAATTCTTCATATAGATATGTCTGATGACTCCTTCTTAGCATGATATGCAGACGACATAGTCGCGGTAATCTCGGCTCGTAACACCACGCATTCTTAACGCAAGCCCAACCGCAACGCTGTTCCGAAGTGTTGATATCCCTTGGGTGGGGGGGAGGGGGTACTGGTACGAGCCCGTCGTACACGACGGCGGGTACAGATGCGGAAGGTATTTCCCCCTTCCAGCCAAAAAAAAATTATTATTATTCGAGAATGGTTTAGATTCAAAATTCGATCCACTAGAAAATGTTTATTTTAATAATTTAATCTATTTTGTTACACTTCTCTGTTGGTATGTGTGTGATATTTATAAAGAGAAAATGAAATTGTTTTTTTTTTTGGTTTTGTGATATGCTCTTCATTCATCAGGTTTTTTTTTTTACTTCATCTGTCAGATCAGCTAATTATATATAATATATACATAATAGATGAAAATGCACCACGTCTAATCTACTTTGATCTGTCGCCCGGCGACATACACAGCCAATATATTTCGATCGTCACCGGTATAGATAAATTTTTCGATGAGCTCGTCAATCTTCAATGGCCTATAGATTAACGCATGGACACTTACATCGACCAATAAAGCATCAAACTGTTTGCCCACAACAAAATTTCCAGTTACGTGATTCAATGCCAAAGCCTCAGCACCACCCAGAGTGGCTAAATAAATAGCTTGTTTGTAATTCAGTTGCTGATAGTCACATTGCTTTGGTTGTAAGCTACCCGTGCCTTTAATGTCTTGCTTCTTAATGAAATCCAAATGTTTGGAGACCTCCAACGTTCGTAGAATAACATTCAAAATGGAAATGGCATTGCCACCGGATACATCTTCAATGCGTTAAAAAAATATTTTTTTCTATTTACTTCATGTTATATAGATATAAATATGTGTACCTGTGCCTAGTCCCACTTTAACACCAGATTTGACCAAACGTTGTACATCGCAGAGACCGGAGCTCAGCATGGTGTTCGATGATGGACAATGAGCAACGGCAGTACCGCGTTGCTTTAATAAAGCGATTTCATCGTCTTCTAGATGTACGCCGTGTGCCAGTATTGTCTATTAGAGAAAGGAAGAGTTAATAATCGGCTATTCCATAGCTTAAATTTAATTAAGGGTCATAACAACCCTGTAACCCAATTATCTGGGTTCTTAAAATTTTCTTGGTCAAAAAAAAGGTTTGCTTAGCTTAATAATACGTAAAAAATAGCATGTAGGTATCTTCAAATATTCGAATTTAAGCAATGTGCTGTAGAATGACGTTAAAATAAACTTATTGGAGAAAATGTACACACACAAAGCTTCGCAAAGTATAGGTGGTACTCCTTCTAATGACGGAATTCGGCTTTCTACTCCACAAATAAAGGACTTTGTATACATACAGGTAGACATGACATGAATAAATCAACTTGTTTCGTTGAGCTGATCAAAAAGAAATAAGTTTAGAAAGGTCTCCGATGTGTCTTTAAACGTGTTTATCAAATCAAGTTTAAAATATATTATTATCAAGAATTTATTATAAGCCAACCTTTTTTGTCAACAGTCCGGCTTGATCATAAGCATTGGCATACGACGTTGAGAATATGGATTTGACGACCTCAACTTCGGACACATTTTCGCTGATGTGACTTTGTATGTGTAAATCGTGTTCATTAGCAATCCTGCCCAGCTCCGCTAGGAGTTCTTTACTACAACTGATGGCAAAGCGTGGCGTTATGCTGGACTGCACCAATGGTGTATTCAATTTTTTCATATCAGCGACAAATTCACGGGTGGCCTGAGCGGAATGCTGAGTTTCTTCTCTGAAGGGAGCAAAAATTAATGAATGTTTAATAATAATATATAATATTATATTACGTATAATAATTGGGAGTGTTGCAATCGGAGCAAACTTTGCCTACCAATGCACGTTGTCCCTGATGCTTAGCTTCCTTGGCGAGTATCAGTGTGCTCTCTTTGCTATTCGACCCAAAATACGAGGCCAAAGTTGTTCCGCATTTAATGGTAGTCGCCTGTCAAAAGAAATTTGCTTATACATATGTATTTCAACCCAAATATATTAAAAACCCTCTGCTTACAACAACTTTTTGGTAGACGAGTTGCGCAAATTTTTGATTGGTGAATTTTGCCTCCAATGGGAATGTGTACATATTCAGCCACTCTAATAATGGTAGGTTTAAGCCCAGGCCAATTTGTGCAAATTGTGGGGCGTGTATATGGCAATCGACAAAGCCGGGCATTAGGAATTGATGCTCGGTGAGACGTACTTCAGTTACAACGCCATCAGCGCGTTCGCGCCAATCCTCGTAATCATCACCAATAGATACAATCTGGAAGGGCGTACGAGTGTATTAAAATAATCCAATTAAATTCTTCCTTAAACGACTCACACTGCCAACGGCTTCTTCTACTGCAACGTAGCCATTGTGTATAATCTCAAAATCATCGAAAGAACGTGTATGTACAATGTGCCCAATAAATACGGTTGTCATATTTCTTCTCAGTCCACACTTTCTAACAACACAGCATTGATGTTCAAGGTGATTTCACGGCGGTATCAGCAAATGCAAATGATTAAAGACTGCAACAGAATAGGCTTGTTAAAAAAACATCGATATATCAATAATTTTTGTTCCACAAGCCGATATTTAGGAGCAATATATATATTTTCTATAGATCGATCTATCGATTTAAAATCCAATACATCGAAATGGTATAAAATTTGATATTTTTTTCAGACCAAAAAACGAAAATTGCTTCGCGGTTTCTTGTTAAAACTCAACCTAAAGCTGGGTACACACGTTGTTTAATTTTCTGGTATACTGGTATACGTGTGAGTAGACGCTTCTCCTTAAAAATGTGGCAGAAATGTTCAAATCGTTTTGCGTCAACACGTGAATTTTTTTTTGTGCAGATCATCTTTTCGCCGCAAATGCAAATGCCCCATTTTTTCTGCTTTTGTGCAAAAACCGTTAGAAAAGAATTCAAAAATTATGTTAATAATGGAAAAGTGCCTTGGCAAAACAAAATACAATAATTGAAATTTAATATATATATATATAAATATATATATATATACAAACATTTCTATATAATTGATGGTAGTTCTCGATGACGTAGGCGTTTCGACGTCGTCCAAAAAAGACATGGCATCGAAATACCATAATGTTGAGAATAAATCCTCAACGCCATTATTTGTCCAATAATTTCTTATTTTATATCATATCATATCATAATAAATCTGTAACGGTAATCGGTGAGTATTTGCGCACCGCATTGTCAACAGCATGAAAAGATAAAAATAATTCATTTGCCGTCCACTGCGAAGTCGTCGCTGCAATAATGGCCATAGAAAAACGAAAATTTGCAAGCAGGGATTTTCAATTAAATATTAATTTGCTTCATGCGACCATGCGAAACCCGCGCACAAACGGCAAACGCAAATTGAAATACAAATGTATAACAAATTGGAATGACTTCGTTTGGCTTCGTGCGAGAGCCAGAAGTCGTTGCGCCGGCAAAAATATCAAAAGCATTTGATATTTGCTGCAAACAGCGTTTTTCACGCACACACTCTCCCGTTTATAACACAATTATAACAACTATACCACAAAATGAATCAACGTGTGTACTCAGCATAACTTTTCTTTTCTATAGCCATCGATATATAAATATATCGATATTTTTATTAAATAATTAATAATAAAATATTTCAGTCAGATGTTTTTCGTTTGTTTTCAAAGTAATGACACAAAATTTAAAGTAAATAATTGTAGTATTATTATTAGTTGCTTGGAAAGTTAAAAATAATGATATTTATTTATTTAATTTATGTTTATATGTATTTATGTTCTTAATATGTATTGTACAGATGAGTGGAATGGAGAATACTTTAATTATTGGAAAATTATTTAACGCAGAAATGAAAATTTCTACGAAGTAGCTAAACGCCGTAATTTTACATCACTGAGTTCAGCAGAGACAAATCAGTTATCGATAATTAAGTCAGAGAAAATTATGGGTGATGACTTCTGCTGAATGCCCCCAATGTTCGTTTACATACATACAACTGTATTTAATTCTTCAATTAGTTTCAGATTCACCATTCTGCTCCTTTCTTAAATATGTAAATGCATTGTGATTGGCTAAAGCGTAAGATGAAGGACAAATACACCAGACAAGTTGGAGTTTATAAAATAATTTTCTTTTTTATGATCATACTTAGTGATCAACATTAAACGCAGTAAACGGCACAACACATTTGTATGAATAAATTAGTAAACATTAAATCAAACATGAATGTTAAATAAATTAGTAAACATTAAATCAAACATGAATGTTAACACTAGATGTCCACGCTGTAGTAGTTTGCTAAATGATGAAGCCAATCGCTTAGTTACTGATAGCTGCGGCCATCGAAAGTGTCGCACGTGTTTGCTGTCAGATGTGCGAGGATGCGCTGATTGCAGTAAAGTGGTAGAAATGGCTGGTTATGTGGTGCCGCCAACGATTTCCAAAGACATGAACAATACTACTTTAATATCAAATGATATAACAAAGATTGATAAGCTTCAGTATTATTGCGCCAAATGCGGTCGTCACTTTCGCAGTCGTTCACACAAATATTACCACCCAGAATGCGGCAATGAACAAGCGAAGCGCTACGCCTGCATTCACAATGAATGCACTAAGGTTTGTTAGATTAAATTATTGTTGGTTACTTTATTAAATTCTCTTCCTCAGCGATTTGCGACGCGAGCTCATTTGGTATACCATATGGAAACACACGAAAACAAGTCGCATAAATGCCACGTTTGTGATAAAATATTTAAGCACTCTGCTGTGCTCCGCAAACATCAACGTAGTCATCAAAAAAATTTAGTTACTTGTGATCATTGTAAAAAACAATTCCGTGGCAAGGCAGCACTAAACACGCATATGGTATTGCACAGGCAAGAGGAGCTACCCCACGCATGTAGTATCTGCGCACGTAGATATTTAACGAAATCAGCACTCCGCCAGCACATACTCACGCATGCCGATAAGCGACATGAGTGTCCAATTTGTCATAAGTTTTACCAACGTAACTCAGTACTTCAACTGCATTTGAAACGGCATTCAAAGCGGGAGTGGCACACATGTACGGCATGCAACAAATGGTACTGTGATACGGACGCTTTGGCAAGGCACAAAAAGGTGCACAGTAGTTCGAGTATCACATACAGATGTAAACACTGTGATATAACTACAGTGCGCAAGGATAATATGCTACGTCATGTGCGTAACACGCACAACAGTTTTGATTTTCAAAATTCCGTGATAACCACAGAGGCAAAGTTAAGGCCACAGCCAATAACTGTTCAAAATAGCAGCGTCATCAAATGTATTGGTAATGTGAAGCCGGTTATTATTCCAAATGATATCGGCGAAGTTGACACTGCGAAAGAGGCACAGGCGTATAACACATTAGAAATCGTTAAACCCGTGAAAGATTCCATTTACGATCCCATTAAGTACTACCTAAAAATACTAAATCCTGACGACGAGACTGTTAGTCAAGCTGATAAACAAACTCAAGATGCTGAAACCAGAATGCCAAACTTGGAAGACACCACACAAAGGCCACCAGAACAGCATCAACATTGGCGTAAAAAATTCAAATATACAAAAGCGCATAATACTCGATTCGATATGCAGAGCTGATTATAAAGTATTTCTGGCAATCTGAGGGCGACGCCCTTTTGAGCGCAGCTGCCAAAAATACTGGCGATACGCCATTTCTTTTTTTTTTCAACGCCCATGAATAGATCTGAATGGCATTAGTTTCGCACTATTCTTTGCAATTAGTTTTCAAAATGTTGAGCGAGTCGCAAGTGGCGAACTTGCTGTGTGAAATATATTATTTAACCCAGCCCGAAACCAAAAATTGGCCCAAATTACTGAAGTTGGGTGCGACTTTGAGTACAAATACGAAACGCAGGTTACTTTGGGTTTGGCCCACGCCTGATGACTTGGCATCGTTCAACGAAGAGCTCAAGAATCTTGACATAAAACGCATACTCAGCGTAGGCTGTGGCAATGGTATGTTGGAGTGGTTTCTTAAGGAAACTACTGAAGCAGACATTTATGGGTTGGAAAGAGATCGAAATTGGTGGCAAAGCAAATATGCAGTTAAAAGCTTCATTGAGCTTAACTATATAGATGATGCAACCACGCCCATCAATGCAGATTACCTGCCTAATTGCTGTGAGGTAAAGGATTGGCAATTTGCCTTGCTTTTTTGCTACTTCAACAATAGGGAAGCGTTTCTCAACTATTTGAGTATGTATCAAGGTAATTGGATTATACTTATTGGCCCCGTCTCCTGCATTGATATCCACACAGACCCAGAGCCATTGAATCCAGCATTTCCAGATGGAACAGATTGGCAGCTGCGCAGCCGCTTCAATTGGACGGAATTAAATGTAGTTACAATCTATGGGAAACAACTTATAAATAAAGTTTGACAATTTTATTGAGAATGTGGGCAATGTTTTTATTTATACTTAATCCTTAGTTTCTATTAACCTCTATATGGAATTTGCATGCTGGTATGCTCTGCACTTCCGCCGTTACGCTGCTGTTGATGCCCAAATTACTTAGCGCGCCTCGCACTAAGCCGCAAGTGAATGCCACAAATTTCGGTGCTTGCTCCAGTTGCTTGGTACCGGGTGAGATGTGTGTCAGAAATCGGAAGGCCTTGTCCTGAACCACATACATTCCTTGATTGTTGGTACGCAAATTGTCCACTTGTTTCTTATAAATCTGTGTCCAAAAGTCTGTACAAATGAATTTCATAGTTTCCAATTCATCCTTGAAACGTGCAACATCGCATGTTAAGCGTTCAATCAATCGAGTGCCGGTGATGAAACCGATGTACTCCAATGTGGATAGATCATATTCCTGGAAGGCAAAAATATAGTTGGCTTGCGCGTGATAATATTTACATATCTATATATATGAAGTATGTTTGTCCGTTATGGACGCCGAAACCGCTGGACCGATTTTGATGAAATTTTCAGGGAATCTCTATAATAGCCTTAAGAAGGTACATGGTGTGAAAAAATTGAATTCGCTAAATATTAAGACCAATTCAATTTTCAGATGTAAACAAAGCATCATCTAAGAATTGAGTTTTCCGGCAGTGATGCTCAAATTGTATAAACTCGAAATGTTCAAATATTCGAATGAAAAAAAAATCAAAAATGTGAAAAATACAAACTGCCACCCAAAATGTCAAACCCTAGAAGATCAACGAGAAAATCGCAGCAATAGAGGGAGCGAAGAGCTTCTGAAACATCTGAAGAGCGGGATGTACGCGAAGGTAGCAACGCGCCGGGTCCCTGCTAGTATTTCATAAGATAGTATAAGATAGTTTCGTGAGAAGGAGAAATACGATATGTAGGGTATGATAGAAAACAGCAGTAGATTATGTACATATGTATGAACATTCATACGTATATTTGTACTCTAATAAAAATAGAGTATTTAGGGACTAAGTTATTTATATCTTCTAGACACTCTGTAAAAATTGGTATGTGATTAAAGCTATATTTCTACTAATTGGTCTAATTATGTCCCATAATAATGATAGCAATTCCACGATACAAACATCCACCTACCGTTGTGAATGACATTCTCATGACCGTTGATGTATCATATTACTCGAAAATTTCTCACGCCTAAGTCCGCTTTCTAGACCATCGGTAAGCTCTATTAATGTTTTCGTTTCCACTTCACTCTTATAACTAGGTATTGTTGATTAATAAAGAAGACTGTCGCTGCAAATGTCACTGGATATGTACATACCTCACAACCTCTATTTAATAGGTCAAAGAGGTCCAAAATGGTAAAAACTTCGCTCTGACCAACCGTAGTCATCTAACACATAACTCACCTTATTATTGTCCGAGCAATAATTAACTATTTCAGAGTGCAAACAATCAAAAACAATTTCCTCAGACATTTTATTACAAATTTACATTTTTATTTCTTCTTCTTGTCAAGGTTAAAATAAACAGCTGACCAGATGTTTTGAATTTGTTGCATAGAAACGCTTGATAATGGAACAGTTTTAGGGAAGCGATATTTTCTATTTGTATGCAGAAAGTTGTGAAAATGAATAATGCCGCGAGAAATTTTATGGTAGTGAAAAAACAATTTTCGGGTATATTGTGTCAGACAATATTGGTGCTTCTCTGTTTTGGCAGCTATCATCACGCACTGAGCGGTGCAAGGTTTGTGTTCGACGACACCGTTGCCATTGTGAAGAATAAGGTTGTCATAACGTTGCCCACAAACTGGACTGGCATATTTCACAACGACTTCTGGGGTACGCCATTGCAAAGCATCGACTCGCACAAATCCTATCGACCGTTAACAACGCTGATGTTTCACTTCGAATATGCATTATTGGGCTTACAGGCGGCACACATGAAGCTACTGAATCTACTGCTGCACTGCATTAACACGTTGTTAGTGTGGCGATTCCTGCGATCCTTGGATGTTTCAGAGATCATAGACAGCGAACGTCTGGCCATCATAGCAGCAGCGCTCTTTGCGGTGCATCCTGTGCACACGGAAGCGGTTGCCGGTTTGGTTGGCAGAGCGGAGCTTATGTTTTGCCTGCTCTATTTACTGTGTTTGTTGCTGACACTTCACAACGACGGCATCGACGGCGCTACTAATATTGGTACAGTTATGTTGCTTTCCGCTGCTGGGTTGCTATTCAAAGAGACTGCCATAACAATACCGTTAGCCTGTGCGTTTGTTGACTACATGCGACGTGAGTACTACTTACAACCCCTTAAATTGCAGTTGAAGTTGCTTGCGGCTTGGCGTTACATTGCACTTGCATTAGCAACAGTCTTATTCATAGTGAGTCGTCTTTGGTGGCAGAATTTCGAAGGCGCAAAATTTAATCCTGTGGATAATCCCATAGCGTACGATGCGCAACCATTGACACGTGTACTGTCACAGAACTATCTATATGTTTTGAACTTCTGGTTGTTACTATGCCCCCACTGGCTTAGCTTCGATTGGGCTTTAGGTTGTATAAAGCTTGTTACGAATATTTGCGATTTGCGTTTGCAGACAGTGTTTGCTTTTTACTCCCTCATCATAGTCGCCTGTATAAACTACAAACGCTGCGCTGGTATGTTAATTGGCTTGGGACTCATGATTATTCCATTCCTACCCGCGGCTGGCATCATCAAGGTTGGCTTTGTCATTGCTGAACGTGTGCTCTATGTGCCATCTATTGGTTACTGTCTATTGGCTTCTTATGGCTTCCTCTACTGCTACAAAGTGGCCGAGCGTACACCTTGGCTCCGTACCACGCTCAAAGGTCTTATGATGTTACTTTTTATTTGTTTCCTCCTACGTACGCGTCAACGTGCTTCTGAGTGGTTGGAGGAGGAACAACTCTATGCTTCCGCACTGAATATCTGTCCCAATAATGCTAAGGTTCATTATAACATCGCACGTCTTGCAACCGATCGCTTGCAAATCAAAAAAGCCTTTTATCACTACCACAAAGCCATTGAACTGCATCCGACTTATGAATCTGCCCTCATGAATCTCGGTAACCTCTACCGCGAGTATGGAAAACTGGAAATAGCAGAAAATTATATTCGAAAAGCTTTAAAAATATTGCCAAATTTTGATGCCGCTTGGATGAATCTCGGCATTGTACAAGCGTCAAGAAGAAAGTACGATGAAGCACTCCAAAGCTACGAAATGGCTCTCAAGTACCGTAAAAATTACGCTGTCTGCTACTACAACATGGGCAACCTCTTTCTCGAGCAAAAACGCTATACGGAGGCCTTACAGTATTGGCGACAGGCAGTCACATTGAGTCCACGTCAACCCAAGGCTTGGGCAAATATACTCACCATGCTAGAAAATCGCGGCTTGAATGAGGATGTGGTACGACTTTCGAATCAAGCATTAAATTATTTGCCCAATGAGACTGCGATTTTGTTCATACGTGCCAATGCTTATGGAAAACTAAAGCATTACGTCGAGGCGGAGACTCTCTATAAACGTATCATAGCTTTGGAACCGAAAAATATGCTCTATCACACCAATCTGGGTGTGCTCTATCATCGCTGGAATAAAATATCATCGGCTATTGAAGTTTACGGACGAGCTATCGAACTCAATCCAGAACAAGCCTTAACGGCTCAAGAGAATCTCAGTAAGCTGAAACAGCGACTTACACAAAATGGTGGCTTTAATGGTGTATAAGCTAAGTGATATAATCCTCAAATCCGACCTCGTTGGCATTACTTGGACTATCCGGGATTAAAACCGATTGGCTTGAGCATGGAAGCTCCCTTCATTATAGTTACATTAATTTGTCAGTGGTAGAACGGACGGTGGTCGAAAAGTAACAATTTGCCTTCTCATTTTTTTAAGACTACCTGGTTTTATTTACTACTTTGCTTATATAGCAATAATTATTTATTGAAGTGAATTTTATATATACATCAGCACTTACAATTTGACAATGATCAATGATGACCAAGTCATAAATTATTGTTTAATTAAACTAAGTAATTTTAAAAGTCTATTAATACTTTCAAGAAAATCAATTACGACTATATTTGCACCAAAGTAGAGTTGCAAAAAGGCATATTACATTTAAGGTAGCAATATTAATACCCCAAAATGATTTAGAAATATCATACATTTTGGAAAGAAACCTACGAAACAAGTTAATAAAAATGTATTTCCACTAGTTATAGTTTCAAATGATTATAATTAAAAAATAAAAAATTAATATACCCTAAAAAAATGTTTCTTAAATTAATAAATCAAGTCTTTGATTTTGAGATACAACGTCAGCCCGTGCAAGTCTTTGAGGGTTCAGATGCATAAGACAAGAAAATAACATGGTGGAAAATGCCTGCGAGATTGGATTGGACCGGGAGAAGGCGCTTCAATAAGCTTAGTTTAAAACAGAAAATTATTCCAAAGATAACGGTAATATGTTTAGAACTTTGATCTACTTAAAGTAGCATTACCTTTTTTAATTGGTTTCAAAGGTTTATTGTGACAGACTCGAGTCGGCGTAGCCTGTTAAAGCAATACGAACTCCTCGCTTTCGCTGTCGTCATGATAATTACAACCGTTGTACGAAGCATTTGATAGAGAAGGCATAGATAGTTCTTGGCTTAGTTGAGCTACTTGGTGTTGCAGTGGTTTGTATAGCGAATCACTCATTTCATCGCACGTGTTATCCATGCAACGACCTCTTGAAAATGTGAATAAGGGATAATTCGTCTCCATATACTCCGCATTCGCTTGCTGTTGCGAACCGCTAAATGAAGGGGCCGATGGCTTGTCCAAGGTGACACCTGAAGCACAGCGCATTGGATGTAGATACTGAAGAAGTAGTAGGAGGAGAATTATCATTAAGACGGGGATAAAATTGCGAGGAAATATTTTTATTGAAACTAATATTACTAAAATCCTTACGTATTAGAGAGCTCACCCAGTACCATACTACCCGTGAAATTAACCCATATGCTTAAATTATTTCACTTACCAATTGAACGCTTTCAACGAAATGATCGAAATCCGGTTTGGTAGCACAATAGAAGCCAATACAACAGCTGGGATCCATTTTAGCGGATTTTATCTTACGCGGTGATTTACAATGGAACGATTGCACTGGGAAGTTCTCCCGATTTACATCAACCATTTCTTGACAGTAATGCGGATCGAGATGTATCAGTTTGTCCTCTTGAAAGCCAATGAAGTAAAGCGAATGCTTTGGTCGACCACCAATAATGCCTATACAGTGTTCCGTACTAAGCAGCAGTTTGAGACAATGTGCATATACCTGATTTAATTTTTCCGTACCCAAACGCAAGGGGATCAATACAATAAGGGACTTCCAGTGCTGTTGTTGTTCGGCCTTCTGTGCAGATGAGCAAGCTTCAGAAAACTTGTTTTTACAGTTTATATGCCAAGGCACATTTGGTTTAGGTATTGGTTCCGGTATACTACAAAGTGCCTCGATATCCTGTATATAAACTAGATAAATAGATATTTACAATTATTGTCATTAAAAATAGCTCTTACTGTGTACTTACTTGTACAATGTCTGGCTACATAGATGACAATATTATCAAAGTCTGAGTTCTCCTGCGCTGCGTTCTCTAAAGCACGCCTGTGTAATTTAGAGATTTCTATCAGTAATTTTGAATTTTTTTTGTTTTGTTTTTGCAATATTTACTTCAACAGATAGGACACCGATGCAGGTCCATACCAATCTCCGGGTTTCTTGCCCAAGTGTTCTCCCAAGCGCACCAATGCATGTATGGAGAATGGACTGCATTTTGATGAGCTATCGCCGAACCATTTGATGATTTTCTTATGTGTATTATCCTCATAGGTTGCATTTAACTGCGAATCAGGATCATAACGCCAGCTTCTGCCAAGAAAGTGACAAATCAATCCTTGAGCCATAAGCATTTGTCCACTGCGTAGCATACAACCCCAGCCGCAATCCGAAGTATAATTTGAGCCATTCATAATTGGAAACTCACGTCGATAAGTCATCCAAATGCGACTAAAGAAGTCACGACGGAAACCTTCAATTCCCTCTTCCCAAGAATTCTCAGCTATCTGATTTTCTGCAGCATCCATTCCAAGTTCTTGTGGTACCACAATTTCATCGACTTGCTGTGGATTTATTAGCGGGTACAATGGTGCTAGAAGCGAATGTATGGTATCATACGCAGAGGTCGCATTATCCGGTGATGTATCACAACCTAGTAGCTCCGTTGAATTTTCCATTGATAACGGCGGCGTATAGCGACGATGATAGCAACGTCCAAGCAACCAAACGGGCTGCTCTTTAGAAAAACTAGCGCGTATCTTACTATTCCAACCGTATTTTACATTATGCCACATTGATAACAATTTCGAATCCATGCCCTTGGTGGTTGTACGATTTGAACTCGATTCCTCTGAGTCGTCATTGTTGGTATCATTGCTACAGCTGACAGCGGTGCCAGCGATGTTGGTAGTGGAAGTTGTATAGAATTGGGTTAAAGCATTCATAAACCGAGACGATGTTGACATTTTATGTTGCGGCGTTGACAATTCAGTAGGCTTAGGTTGAACCGCCTTTTGACTCGTATCAGGCGACTCCACCGCCACTGCGGCCCCAGAACGTGGCATTTTTTGTATTAGCTCCGCTTGTTCCTCTTCAATAACATGATCTTGCAATGCGTAGCTTCCGTTCGTTGACTCATACAACGCTAATCTATCACCAGTTAACTTTGCAATCAGCCCGTCATAGTTCATCTGTTTGCGAGGGGAAAATCATTTTTTGAGATTTGCGAAAATTTCATTAAGCTGTATACTTCGGCGACATTCAATTGTGACATTACTCTATTCCATGGTGACACTAACTCATAGCAAGAATTTCCCTGTCAACTCACCTTTTTATTGTTTACTGATAAAAATTGTCTAGGCCTATAAAATAATTTTGAAAACAAGTGACAAGTGAACAGCTGTATTTTAACCAGGGTTGTACCCACAGACAGTTTTTATCGTAATAATAATGAGGGCTAATGAGTGTATTGAATTATTCTAATTTTAATTTATTAAAGGACAAGCAAGTAGATAATAATAATATAAATTTTAATATTTACCATATTTTTCGTTTATGAAGCCTATAAAGTGATGTGATATGGGTAACAACAAAGAGCCATTGATAAAGTCTACATCCGCAAAAAAAAGCTCTAAAACGTGATAATCGCAAGAAACGATGGTTCGTTTGTCTCAGCTGCGATGGGTCCCACTTTCTCACTCAGCCTGCTATTCGCTCTCGGTTTGATTGCGCAACTCTTCAAATTAAAAAAATTAAAATTTAATTAATTAGAAAAATGGTAAATATTGTAGTACACATATTGAGGAGGATCAAAAATCATCAAAGGAAATTAAATACTTTACAGCATCAACCAATCCAAAGACTCGTTTGCGCTTTTGGCCAATGCACATCACCCCGTTTGACAGCCGCGACATACAATTTAAAAACAAGATTTATCTCACGTTTCATGTCCACGTCGGTCTTAGCAACAGAATATTCGTCTAAAGGTATGATTATACTCAATCGCCCCAAAGCCCTGAATGCCATAAATTTAGAAATGGTACGCAAGATTTACAAACATCTGAAGAAGTGTGAGAAATCCAAATCTCTGATGATTATTAAGGGCACTGGCAACAAAGCTTTCTGCGCAGGAGGAGATATCCGCAACTTAGTCGAAACAGGACCTACCGATGAGTCGAAAAATTTCTTTCGCGAGGAGTACACAACAAATGCCTTGATAGCCAAATATAAAATACCCTATATTGCGCTCATCGATGGCGTTACAATGGGAGGTGGCGTCGGACTGAGTGTGCATGGAAAATACCGCGTTGCTACCGAACGTACTCTATTCGCTATGCCCGAGACGGCCATTGGACTATTCCCCGATGTGGGTGGCTCGTATTTTCTTCCACGTTTGCTGGGCAAATTGGGTATCTATTTGGGGCTCACAGGTTATCGACTACGTGGTGAAGATGTTTTCCTAGCGGGAATTGCTACGCACTACTGCAATAGTTGTAAAATTTTAGAGCTCGAGGAGGCTTTGCTCAATTGCTCTGATGCTGATGAGGTGCCCGATTTGTTGAAGAAATTCCATTCACCCAACGATAAGCGATTTGTGTTGCAACCACTGATGTCGCAGATCGACAAGTGCTTTGCCGCTGAAAGCGTCGAGGGTATAATCAAAAATTTAAAGAACGATGGCAGCGAATGGGCGTACAAGACAATTGGGGTGAGAGATGGCGCATGGCGCTTAGTGGTTATGTTTGTGTTATTCTTTGAATTGTCTTCTTCTTTTGCTTGTTTACTAGTTTGTCCACACATGTCTATTGAAAACCACTATTTTTGAGAACTTTTCCTAGCGGAAGTGTAATGTCTCTCGCCGCAGAGACCCCACTTTGCCAATTTTAAACCTTATCTCCAAAAAAAAAAATAAAACAAATTCTATCCCATAGCTCTGTTCTTTGTCACATCGACATTGCCATCTCCAAGAAATGGCAGAAGCAGGATAATGACATACCATATCAGGCAAATCAATCGATTGATGTAAACAACACAAATCTCGCATATTAAAAAAAAGGAGGAGCCTTGTGTGCCCTATGCTCCCAAGACAAATGAATAAGGAAATAAATATTAGGAATTCTGAGATGAATTGAGCACAAATAGGCTCCCGGGGTGAGCCAATTTAAAATTAGGATACCAATTCCCTGTCCGTTTATATTTTTCAGACTTTCTCTCCGTCTGTCCACTCGCCACGCCCTTACCCGATGAAACCATACGCATAAATACTTAACATATATGATTTAAGGGCCAAATATATATTTGTTATCTATATATTACGAGAAAATCACAGTACTTCGAGATTCCGTAATGAATTTCGATTACAGTGCATACCGGCTAATTGCAGCCCCACTTAATTGCATTTTCCGCATAAATGCCTAACATGTTGTGCATTTTGAATACATTAAAGCCCGTAGTGGTACTCTTAAATGAATAGATTGCATAAATGCAAATATTTCCCTACATTTTCACTTGTCATTTATGCGATATCCATTGTAGTAGCAACTCACAAACTTTTTTGATGCACTGAGCTGACTGCCAAAAAAATATGTGGATAAAACCAATTGATTTTACTAACCAGCATTTCCGCATTCATGTAGCACCACTCTCTACCTTTCCACACACAGACGCTCGACAAAATGTCACCCACATCTTTAAAGGTCACTCTTCAGCAGCTGAAGTTGGGTGCACAATTATCACTGCCTCAATGTTTGATAATGGAATACCGTCTGGCTGTGCGTCATCTGGAGAATAGTGATTTTAAGGAGGGTGTACGCGCTTTACTTATCGATAAGGATCACAAACCGCAATGGCAGCCACCTACATTGGCGGAAGTCAGTGAAGCCCGTGTTCAATCGTTCTTCGCTAAGTTGGCCGACGGCGAGGAGCTGAAACTGTAATATTTGCATGTAGTTTAACCTTCTTAGAGTTATATGCCACATGCTGCAGATCTTTTGTTATGCGCTTGTTTTTAGTAATATCCCTTTCTTATTTTTTCCGTTTTAAAACATTTAATTTACTGTTTTTTATTTTGAGTAGTCTTGCTTGTTACAGTTATACAAAAATTCAACTACATTCTATAGATCTAACAATTTTCAATTTGGCTAACCAATTTTATTCTTTATCTCTTCCATTTTTCTGTTTTCCACTCCAACAGAGATTAGCGTGAAGCTCCTAAATCACACGTCCAAACGAATTGATTTATCAATGCATTTAAATATTATATACGTTATATAGACACTATATATAATACTTACGCATACATAGCTATGTAATTTAACTAAGCATACAATTTGTATTAACGAATCCGCTCAGTTCTTAAGAAAAAAAATATTGGAAAAGTGCCTCTAACTACAAAGTGAAAACGCAAATAAAGTTAAGAATTTATTACAAAATTATTCTCGTTCCTTTAATTTGACGTTTTCTTCTACTAATGCGTTCAACTCGTCCAGCTTTTCTATCTGTGCAGGCAAGAAATGCAATTTAGCCAGTTTATCTGTCCAAGCAATCACATCGATACGCAGTTGTAAGCGAATCTTATCATCGTCAGACATTCCGGTTGTGGTGAAATTAGGTGCTGACCCCCCTTTCGAATTGCGCAGGCGCCTTAGTGACTCTTCAGTTTTCTGTACCGAGCTCAGTACTTGATCGACGAGTCGATAGTAACTGTAAAATACATATTATATAATGTACTTAGTTATAATAAAGCCTACGACTTACTCCTTGGTTATGCTACTAAAGACCTCCTTCAATATCTCTTCGATTATCAATGAACCCAGCTGTGTCTTATACTGCGTTGCAAAGGTGATCAATGGACGTATCATCTGTTCAACGTAGCCGGAACAACGCCTTGGCACATCGCGATTCGTTTTGCGATAGAGGCGAGGCAGATCGTTAACTTGACGCACACTATCGGTGCCACTTTCAATAATGAGGTTTTGAATCAAAGCGTCTTGAATGCGTGTTAGGTGGGCGTTAAGCATATCCCTCAAATCCGCAAATGAACGATTTATAGCATCCTTTAGAATCGTTGTTTGTCTGTCCTGCGGCACATTTTTCACTATCTTATTTTTTTGACTGGGCAATATGGTATCAAACTTGTGTATTTCCGAGTGTAGTGAAATCAAAATTTGTGTCTGGTTAAGTTTATCTTTTTGCTGTTGATTGGAGCTTAGTTGCTGTAGTACATCCGTAATCCAACGACTGAGACGT
Organism: Cacoxenus indagator; assembly: GCA_035041755.1. NCBI lineage: Eukaryota > Metazoa > Arthropoda > Insecta > Diptera > Drosophilidae > Cacoxenus > Cacoxenus indagator. The sequence continues at coordinate 57,400 of JAWNKX010000412.1, forward strand.
AGAACAATTTGCACATTCAATTTGTAAAATTTCGGAAACACTTCCGGCAAATAAAGTCTCTCACCCCAGCAGAGTTCCATAGATTTAGCTGCAGCATTAAAAGGTTCGTCAGTGTTAAGGTCATTATCATTTAACAATAACACCAACTTAGACTCAAACTGACCAGCGATTTCCTAAAACATAAATTGTAGCCACAAAATAATCAATACTCAAATCCCTTTGAATACAACCAACCTGAAAACATATCTGAAAATATACCGGCAAATTCCAACGTGCCTGAAAACTTTTTGTATGATGGTGCTGTCGGAATTCTCGCTTTCCAGTCTCATCACCATCACCGCTGTCCAAAAGCTCTTCTATCTTACCCATAAATTCATGTGTGCATTTGTATCTTGCATAGAATTTTTCCGAATTACCAGGCGCAAATATCGAACTCATTTGTAGTTCCAGACGTGACGCAACGTCTACCCAGAAGCTGTTTACAACAAAATTAAAACCACGCATCTTATTTGAGTACTGTGTCATCCGCAGCAGATCCGTCATATACAATGAAATGAAGTTCAGTACTTTGCTATATATGCCGGCCAAGCCCTGCGGTGAATTTTGCAGATGCTGCTCTGATAAAATACCACTCATGTATGGCGCTACGACGTCCTCGCGGAAGACATGTTCTGCCACATCGCAAGCACCAAGTGATATATAAATGCGCAAGCATCTTTCCAGTTGTTCTGAATTCGAGCCTGTTGCAATTTTTAGTGATTGCTTGAAGAAGGCCCGCAACTTCTGCTGCACTTGAAACACTAAGTGCTCGATCTTCTCTACTTGATGCACGTTTAAATATATGGCACAATATTTCTCATTGAGCTTCAACTGTATCACATCCAAAGAAGCGCGTTCCAAATCAACTACATTTAAATGCCAATTGCTTAATTTGTTGTCTAAAAGATTACTCAATTTCTCGGTGGTCTGGTAAACTCTCTTTAAGCTTAGCAGATTGCGTTTGAGCTCGCCAATTCGTTGCTTCTTTGCCAGTTGCGCACTTATCTCCGAAACGTTGTCTTCGATTAGGATGTGTAAGGACTTAATTTCAGTGCAAAATTGCTGCAGGGGGCGGTGGATTGTTACAATGGCCTGATTTAGACCGACAAGATTGGCAGACAGATTAACAAAGTCAGCGTAGTCTTCATTGATGAGATCTATCATCGAAGCACGCAAACCTTTTAAATAGAAACCAAGGTTATCGCGCAACAACTCCAGGCTGGTCACATTGCGATTCTTATGCAGAAATTCATCCACTGAGAAATTTGCCTAAGAATCAAATTTATGACCAAAAAAATTCATGGCAAAATTAAAAAAAAGCAACAGACCTTCATAAATTCACTTTTATCAAAGCATAGCCTCTCTGCTGTGCTTGTGCTGTCAGCCACATGTGATAGTCGATAATGCTCCATTGGGTCGTACATTTTACTTCGTCGTAATGTCACGGTTTTGCTTTGTCTGATTTTTTTAGGTTGCGCGAAATCAGCTGATTTGAGTTGATACTACATGGTTAATCACACTTAGGATGAATTATTTGCTGTTGCACGGCGGCTCATAAACGGTTATTCACGGAATAAATCGTTACTTTTGTGGATAGGACGCGAATTCGTTTGCTCAAAGAGCAATATTAAAAAAAAAAACAAAGATGTCACCTCGCAATTGTCGTAAAAGGGACACCTTGGATCTACAAAATAACCCAGTCGCCAAAGCATTTAAACAATATGCAAACGAACTTGACAACAAACACGATCGATATGAACGGCTGGTCAAACTGAGCCGCGATATCACAATTGAATCGAAGCGCATAATTTTTTTACTGCATTCCTTTATCTCGCGCAAGGAAAGCGCTAAAATACTGACAGAAGCGGAACAACGTTTGACTAAACTAATTGAAGTGAACTTTCGTGCTGTGGCAAATGAGCTCAGGGACCATGATGTATACCAATTTCGAAATGCATACTCACCTGGTCTACAAGAATTTGTCGAAGCGTTTACGTTTATGGAATATCTGAAAAGCGAGGTGTGTGGCGAATACGACGTTGTTATATCCGACTGGCACGCTTTGCAGAAACACATGCTATATGTTGCACCAAAATCGGCGCAAGACAATAAAACCGTAGAGAAGAAGACACAAGCAAAAGACACAGACAAATTCGAGTTCTATGTTAGCCCTACGGAGTACATCTTAGGTCTGTCCGACTTGACTGGCGAAATAATGCGTCGCTGCATTAATTCACTAGGCAGTGGTGAGACAAGCACTTGTTTAATCACCTGCAGAGTGTTACAACAATTATACACGGGGTGAGTAAACTATTGTTTATAAAAGTAAAATAAAAATAAATTGTTCTATCCCGTGTTATTGCAGCTACATAAGCTTAAACTGTCCACGCGCTCGCGAATTGTGGCGTAAGGTTACAACAATGCGTCAAAGCGTGTTGAAAGCAGAGAATGTTTGTTATAATGTGAAAGTTCGGGGAGGGGAGGCTGCCAAGTGGGGCGCGAGTTTTGACCAAAAGCCAAACGATGATACGGATGAAGGCATTTATTAAAATTTGAACAGGGCTTTAGTTTTTTCATTTATTAGTCTTGTTTTTGAAATATAAATCTACATATGTATATATATATCACAAATGAAAGAAAGCGTTTATTTTCCTCTGCTAACCGTAATTTACAGCCAATTTAGATGGTTTAAAAAAAAAAACAAAAACATTAAAAAAAGGAAAAGTAAACTCACCTTATGTTTGAACAAATATTTAATTCTATTTCTGTTTATAAAGAAGTACTCGCTTTGTCATTGTCATTTAAGTGAATTATAAAATTTGACGATTGTAAAAATATAATAATTTGTTTTTAGAATCATACCAAGAAAATTTAGTCTTAATGAACAAGGCAAAGGAAGGAAGTGCACGTCCGTGCCACTTTTCTTTATTTCATCGATGTCAACTGATGGTTGAATTGATAAACTGGCTAATTGTACAATTTGGAACAATTTGGCTGAAAGGAACTAATGGACGTCCAAATCCATGGAAATACGCAGGTTTGCGTCTATAGCAGTGGCTGCCAAAATTATAAGGCGTGCCTTTTGGAGTCTGAGAATAATTTGGGTGGCGGTAATTGCTATTATTGGGCTTCCTTCTGACACATCTGATTATGACAGAGAAAGTGGATTAGCTCTGTAAGAAAATATTTACGCAATCCACTCAAAAGAAAAGAATAAATAGACCTGTATCATTTTATTCCATAACAACTAGAGACTCTTATAGGCCTCGAAATCGGCCATTAGTTTTTAGTTCTTCGCTTGTCGCAGTTGAGTTAATTATAGAATGTTATCCCTCACCTTGGTTTTTGAAACTTTTACAGCCTATTTTCTAACCTGGCTCTGAAACGAGTACACTGTAAACCTCTGCCCTAATATTTTTGATTATTGCTGGGCTTCTTTTCCTAATTCGTTCTAACACAGAGTATACACCTTGCGACCTCTAGAACAACTGGTTGGACAACAAGTTAAGCGGCGTAGGCAAGGTCCTGCATTCAGCTTAAATCACTTGTGTACGTGTGCTCGGAACTGCGTACTTCATGCAGTTCCATCATTCGATCGTCATTTCTTGTGTTCCCTTTTGTAGTGAGCGGACCACAATGTCAATGACAGACGAACAACATTTAATTATGATTATGACTGTTGATTCAAAATTGAAAGAAATTGAAAATAAAAACATTCTGAAAAAGAAAATAATGTGGATGAAAGGGTATTATTTATTGAAATTTATTTATAGATTTGTTTGTACACTTATAATATTATACTTAGTTTAAATGTAATTTATAAGTACACCAGCAATTTCTCGGCGCGTTGCTGCCTTCTGGTCTCTGTCTACTGCTGCGAGAACATCTCGTTGATTTTCCAGTGTCTGACTTTTTGGGTGGCATTATTCATTATTTGAACATTTTGATTTTGCACAGTTTGAGCAGCACTGACGGAAAAACTCAATTCTGAGAGGCTCCTTTGTTTTTGTGTGTAATTTTTATACATACAGTTTGAGCATCTGAGAATTGAGTTGGTCTTCATATTTAGCGAATTCGACTTTTTTTTCACATCAAACTTAGATACTAACATGCTCCATGATGACATTTACCAAATGAACCAATTTTGATGGTGCTCGGTCAAGCGGTGTCGGATTCCATACGGATCAAACAAACAGACAGCAAACAAACATAGTTTTTTACATAGATAGAGAATAAATATTGTAATTATTACTATTTTCCCAAGCAATGCAAACTTTACAAAGTTATAGCCATAAGGAAACCCAATAAACCGGCCGCTCTGCCTTACTCTTATCGCCCCATAAACTTACTGTCATCAATTAGCAAAATTCTTGAAAAAATTGTCAAAAACAAATTCACTAAGTTTATTAAAGGAAATTATATACTCCTGCCGCAGCAGTTTGGCTTTCATCATGAACACAATACGCTACATTCTTTAGCGAGGATTAAAAAAATTGTCCAAGCCAATTAATTAATCAGGCTCCAAGTCCACGGGTATGGTACTGTTAAATATAAAGGCAGCTTTCGATTCCGTTTGGCATGATGGACTATTATACAAGATGGTAATGACAAATCCCCAACTATTGGAATTGAAGTTGGTTGCCCCCAAAGGTCATGCCTATCGCCTATACTCTACAACATATTTACATATGACCTTCCATCCTTAAGAGGTTGTACTACTTCAATTTTCGCGGATGGTACCGCAATCCTCTCCTCTGGCACTCTATCGGCAGACATTGTGATTGCCAACAATTGTGATCCAGGGAGCTTTTGCCACTCTAATCGCCTACTTCACTAGATGGAAAATCCAAGTTAACTCCGACAAAACCCACGCCATCTTTTTCTCTAGAAAGCGTAAAAGCAGTTACCTACCTCAAGTCACATATAATTAAAAATGGTAGACGTGAGGTGGGAACGCATGGTTAAATTGGTATGATTTTGGACAAAATGCTACTATAAATTTTACCAATAGAAAAGTTAATATCTTGATTAGGACGTTATACTCTTTCATAAATAGAAGTTCTCGTCTTAATATAGAGAACAAATTATATCTATTTAGATCAATATTCCAAGCCGTTATATTTTACGGGGCCCAGGTATGGTCCGACATTGCAAATTGTCACATCAAAAAACCGCAATTGACGCAAGAGTGAATAAGATCTTTAAAATGATTTTCCATCTGCCTTGGCATCACCCTACCGTTGATTTACATGATAAGGCCAAAGTCGATTTAGAGGCAATCAGACTGAGTCGTTTTTATGAAAACTTTAGAACTAGATGTTTATATTCTAACTACGCTCACATTAATGATATTGTCCAATCTCCTTAGTAGTAAGTTTAGTTTTAAGTTTAGTTTTTAAGTCATAATAAATTTTATTAGGGGTTTTTGTTGTAATTTTCCCCCTGATTTCCTTTATTAGTTGTTAGTTTCCTTTATTGTTAGTTAGTAACAAGTTGTTCACTATTCAATTGTTCCTATTTCTTTATTTAGATCTAAGTAGAAAAGGCAAGAAGCAAGGACTCCTATGAATAATCCTAATGAAGTTGTGAATAAATCTAATGAATTTAATTATTATTATTATTAATTATTGTTTATTATTATTATGGTTATTTATTGCTTATTATTATTATTTATTGTTTACTATTATTATTATTATTGTTAACTGTTATTATTATTATTATTATTGTTTATTGTTTATCTTATTGATGTCTTGCTTTTTATGTTTTTATTTATTTATATTTCGTTTATTTATGAGATAAAAAATAAATTAAAATAAAAAATCAAAAACGTATACAAATTTAAATTTCTTTTTTTTTCGTGACTTTAAAAATAAGTAAATAAAATTACCAAACAAGAAAGCAGCAACATTAAGCGACACCAAATACCTTCTAACAATGGGCCTGGCGCTTTTAGCGTTTCAGGCAATCAAAAAATGCCGCGGTTAAATAGATACGTTACGTCTAACACCTCTAGCAGGAACCAATTTTATAATTATTTTCGACCTCTCTAAACCATCGACGATGACAGCAGCACGGACACTGCCAGCGAGGATGAGCCAGCCCACACCAGCAAAAACAATTCCCCCACCAGCAATTATGGTTTTGAAGAAATCGTCTAAAGTAGTTCACGATTCGATAACAGAATAATCCGTCACATCAATTTCCATTGGTATTAAAATATTTTTAAACGTTGGAAAACTTCAACTCCATCTGCCACGAGCTACACAAGCACAACTTTGAGTGCTACTCTCACGTGACAAAACAAACTAGACTTTATAAAGCTGTTCTATCATGTCTGGATAACTCAACTAATGAAACAATAAAAGGCCTATTGATTGACTGTGGGCTCCAATGCATTGACGTCAAGACCCTCGAGAAAACAACAATAACTCTCCAAAATCTACGCCAACAGCACTCATCTATCAATAATACTAAAGTTCACTGGGAGTTCAAATCCAAGACATCAAAATCAACTCACTCAGTGCTACAATTAC